>JANJEY010000007.1:52178618-52207509 GCA_024703695.1 Erythroxylum cataractarum
CCTTTATCGACGTCTTCATGCACGTCGTAAAATGCTAGTTTCAATCTGTGATGTCTACTCTAGACATCGCAAACTGTTTAAACTTTTTCGGACGTCTTTACAAACGTCGAAGACTATCTGCCCCTTCAACGACGTCCTACAACAGACGTCGTAGATCACCAATGCTTACCCTACCTTCCACGACGTTGTTTGCGACGTCTGAATAGTCGTCGAAAATAGTGTTCTACGACGGCAAATTTTCTTTACCGACGTTTAAAAAATGACCCAAAAGGCCTCCTTTTCTTGTAGTGATATTTGGAGTATAAGCTCTTTTAGGTTTTTAAAGCATAACTTAAGTTATATAACTCCGTTTGAGGTGATTCTTTTTCCATAAAGAACTTGAGACATAGGGCTACAATTCATATGAATAAGTTAACTTATGATTTTGATGTTCATATAGTGTGCGCTCGCCACGAATGTGGAGTTACAACTTAGGACCCTGCAAGGTTATAAGCACAAGGTTCATGTTTTTGCAGTTTTAATACCGAAACAAGTTTTCCATCGTGGAGAGGAATCCCTCCCTCGTGTGTTGCGCGTCCAGATATCACGTAGGACGTCGGACCCGTGTCTCACCGGGGTGGGGTTCCAACATGAAGTCCTTTTTTGAACTCTCTAAGAATGATCTTGATCCGATATTTCTAGAGCAAGTTATGCCTTTTGTCCCGAGCCAGGTTCAATATGATTGAGGACGGAACCTTATTTGATTTCCTTGGGCCCAAATCTTTGTTATCCGACCTCTAAATGAAGTGATCCTTGAGACAATAGATTCCTCACACATTGTGCTATCTCTCCATAAAAAAGAAAAGAAAAAAATGACAACATTTCAAATTGATTGGAAAAAGGTTTGATTGAAGTAAAGTCAGGAAATCTACAGGAATAGTATGATTTGGTGTTAATTTACTAAACATGCTTTGACACTTTCAATATATATGGATTTGTAGGGTTCCAATTGAGATGATTTTCAATGTGGAGTAAACTAAAGACATAGGTTTACAAATCATATAAAGAAGTCGAATTCTGATTCAGCCTCTATGATGTTCCATTTCTGGATGAAAGTAGGTATTCTTTAGAAACTTAAAACAATACGACATAGATGTTCTGAAGAAGTTAAATTGTGATTCCAATTTGAGGTTTCCCAAAATCTATGCTAAAGTGGTAGAAAGGTGTTTGCTCAAGTTTTATAGTTCCGAATGTTGGGCTTCGAAATCAGGGTCTAATAGAAATTGTTAGAAATTGTTTAGAATGGAAATGAAATTATGAATGTTTTTTCATTGTTGTAATTGAAAATTATTGTAAATGGGAGGGAATGGAAATTGAATTATGATTTTTTTGTAATTGTTGAAATTACAAGTTGTTGGAAATAAAAATAGAATTATGAATGTTTTGTGATTGTTGGGATTGGAAATTGTTAGGAATGGAAATGAAATTATGAATGTTTTGTGATTGTTCTAATTGGAAATTATTGTAAATGGGAGGGAATGGAAATGGAATTATGATTGTTTTGTAATTTTTTAAATTGCAAATTGTTAAAAATAGAAATGGAATTATGAATGTTTTGTGATTATTGGGATTGAAAATTATTGGAAATTGTTAGGAATGGAAATGAAATTATGAATATTTTGTGATTGTTTTAATTAGAAATTGTTGTAAGTGGGAAGGAATGGAAATGGAATTATGATTATTTTGTAATTGTTAAAATTGCAAGTTGTTGGAAATAGAAATGAAATTATGAATGTTTTGTGATTGTTGGGATTGGAAATTTTTAGGAATGGAAATGAAATTATGAATGTTTTGTCATTGTTGTAATTGAAAATTTTTGTAAATGGGTGACAATGGAAATAGAATTATGTTTGTTTTGTAATTGTTGAAATTACAAATTGTTGGAAATAGAAATGAAATTATGAATGTTTTGTGATTGTTGAGATTGGAAATTGTTAGAAATGATAATGAAATTCTGAATGTTTTATGATTGTTGTAATTGGAAATTGTTGTAAACTGGAGGGAATGAAAAAGAAATTATGATTGTTTTATAATTTTTGAAATTACAAATTGTTGGAAATAAAAATAGAATTATGAATGTTTTGTGATTGTTGGGATTGAAAAATGTTGGAAACTGTTAGGAATGGAAATGAAATTATGAATGTTTTGTGGTTGTTGTAATTAGAAATTGTTGTAAATGGGAGGGAATGGAAATGAAATTATGGTTGTTTTGTAATTATTGAAAATGCAAATTATTGAAAATAAAAATGAAATTATGAATGTTTTGTGATTGTTGGGATTGAAAATTGTTGAAAATTGTTAGGAATGGAAATGAAATTATGAATGTTTTGTGATTGTTGGAATTGAAAATTGTTGTAAATGGAAGGGAATGGAAATGGAATTATGCTTGTTTTGTAATTGTTGAAATTGCAAATTGTTGTAAATGAAAATGGAATTATGAATGTTTTGTGAATGTTGGGATTGGACATTGTTAGGAATGGAAATGGAATTATAAATGTTTTGTAATTGTTGGAATTGAAAATTGTTGTAAATGGAATGGAATGGAAATGAAATTATGATTGTTTTGTAATTGTTGAAATTGCAAATTGTTGGGGTATGTTTTGTTTTGTGTTATTATATATGTTGAATGTTTTGAATTGTTAGCTTTTGACTTATATTGAATTGTGTTCCATGAAATTGAATTGTATGTAATGTAATCATATAGAATGAGTTATATTATAAAAGATGGATATACATATTGTCATTATGTACTAAAATTATGTGTTATTTATTTTATGTTTACAGAAACCCACTTTAGGAAGATACGGTGATTCGGCTTGGGCTTATACTAGTACAGTTTCCGATATGAAGAACCATACCATTTACTTGTTTTGTAACAAGCATTTGAAAGGTAGAGAAATCACCCCATTGAAAAAGCATTTAGTTGGAGTTAAAGGGGATGTGGAAGAGTGTAAAAAAGTAAGTCATGATGTGAAATGACAGATGAAAACATTGCTTGATGAACATCAATTTGAGAGAGATAGAAGGGAAAGATTGAATTTTGAAATTGGTAACGGAAGTGGAAGTTCATTTTCTAGTTTCCATGGTCATTATGGAAATATTGAAGGTGAAAGTGGTGGTGGTACTGATACTGGTAGTGTTCCATCTCAAGATCATGAAGAATCTGATGTGAGGAAGAGAAGAAGGTAAGTGACTAGTTTCTTTGTACCACGAACAAATCATAGAACCCAACCTTTAATTCGAAGTGCAATGTAATCAAGAGATACAACTCACAATGTTGATATGACAGTAGCTAGATGGTGGTATGATACAGGTTCGTCAGTCAATGCTTCTCAATCTTATTATTATCAACCAATGATGGATACAATAGCCTCTTATAGTCCAGGATACAAAGGGTCATTAATTGATGGCTTAAGAGGTAAATTTTTAAGTTGTGTTGTTTCTTAAATTAGAAATTATTTGGCTAAAAGAAGGGTGAGTTGGGGTACTTATGAATGTTCAATTATATGTGATGGCTGGAAAAATAGGAAACAAGAGCCTATAATAAATTTTTTGGTTTATTCTTTAAATGACTCTATGTTTTTTAAATCTATTGATGCATCTGGCCTTATTAGAAATACTGAGAATTTATTTGGGATATTTGATGAAGTTGTGAATGCAGTAGGGCTAGATAACATTGTTCAGCTTATTATTGACAATGATTCCGCTTATAAAGCAGTAGGAAAATGGTTGTAGAATACCTATAATTCTTTTTTTGGACTCCTTGTGTTGCACATTGCATTGACTTAATGTTGAAAAATATAGGAGATCCTAGGTATTTTCCTGTTATTGATGAAACTATGCAAAAGGCTAAAAAGATGACAAAATTCATTTATAATCGTGCATGAGTTTTGAATTTGATGAGAAGGGAATTAACCAATGGTAGAAATTTGTGTCGCCCTATTGTGACAAAATCTGCAACAAATTTTTTATCACTTCAGTTTTTTGTTTTAATGAAGGAGTTAAGGCAAATGTTTACAAGTGATAAGTGGGTTGCATCTCAGCATGATAGGTCTAATGCTGGAGTGGAGGTTTGTAGTATTATACTGGAAGATAGAGAAAATTAGTGGCAATGTCAATTTGTTATCCGAGTTTGTAAGCCTTTGGTAAGGGTACTTCGCTTGGCTAATAGTGAAAAAAAGTCAATAATGAGTAATATTTTTGATGTTATGGAGAGAGAGACGGAAGTAATTAAAGCCAATTTGAAAAATAGGCATTCTTTATCCACACCATATCTCTCAATTATTAATGAAAGAAAGGAAAGATAACTTTTTTTCTCCATTGTTTGCAGTTGGGGCATTTTTAAATCCTAGTGTGTATTTTAGACTTGATCTTACAAAACAAGCTGAAATTAATAGAGGAATACTTTTAATAATTACAACAATTGTTCCTTTTGATGCGACGTAAGATCTTTTAAGCTTACAAATGGAGTTTTATAAGTTGTCTTATGGGGATTTTGGAATGCCGGTTCCTATTCGACAAAGAGGAAAACTTTCTCCAAGCATTAGTTATTTCCTATTTCTTATTTGTTGAAAATTAATTATCACTTTTTTTTATAACAATACTTTTGTTATCTTATAACTTGCAGTTTTCTAGTGGGATCAATTCGAAAATGGTGTTCCAGAATTGATAAAGTTTGCAATTCGAATTTTAAGTTAATGTGTGAGTGCAACATGTTGTGAACGAAACTAGAGTACATTTGAATTTATCCACTCAAATAAAAAGGAATAGATTGGAGCATAAGAGGTTGAATGACTTGGTTTTTATTTGTTACAATTTAAAGCTTCAAGAAAGGTATGGTATTTCCATTATTATCATTATTAATTTCGATATAATTTCTTATAATTTTATAATAATTAAATTTAATTGTTTACTATGAGTCTTAATGGCATAAGTAGTTCAACTGATCGAATTACTATTGATAATATTGATCTTTTGGCGGATTGGGTTTATGAAGACCCTAATTTGATTGATGTGAATGATTTAGATATAGAAGATAATCTTGGATAGGAAAGCATTGACATGTCATTTGGTACATTAAATTTGAATGATAATGATAATAAAGCTCCTCTCAATGATGTAGATTTTGCACTAAATGATCCATGAGGTTAGTGAAGTTCCAACGAGTATCCTCCCATTGACGATTAAATTCTAAGTTTTTGTTTTTCCTCTTCTTTTAATTTTACTTGTATTTGATGTTATGTTAAATTCTATATATGTAATGTAACTGTAATGTTTTTATTTCAGGTTTAACTTGTACTTGATTGTTTTTCTTTTTGTAAATTGTTTAAGGATATTTATTATTTTTTATTAGATGTTTTGAATCTTTTGAACTAATATTATTTATTAAAATGATAAAATTGTATTATTGTAATATTTTAAATACTTTGTATTATTCTTAATTTTATATTTATATGATGATGATTGTCTTTATTTATATTAATTGTGGTTATTATTTATACGTGAAATATTTAAAAATTATTATTATTTCATATTAATTATCATTATTATTTATTATTATGAATTTTGAAAACATAATTTATGTAAATAGTAGACTAGTAAAATATACAATACAAGTGTATAATATATTAATGGACTATTTTATAAATTTAAAAAATTTAAAAAATTATTTGATAAATTTAAAAAATTAACCGAAATAACATTCGTTTTTTGTGAGCTTAACGGTGTTTAAAACAGGGTATCTCGCACACAAATGCCAGACGAAATCGCTTCGTACCGTTTCTCGGCTATGGCCGGTTTGGTACGAAATCCAAAGCCTTGATCGGAGCATACCAAAAGTTTGGCCCCCGTCCCTCTCTCTCACTCTGGTAAAAATTATGGAGAGAGCGACAGTGGCTGTCTCAAACATCCCAAAAACAGTCATAGCCGAAGACCTCCTACGTTATCTAGAATCCCAGCTCGGCCCTGACTCTGTCTTTGCCTTGGAAATTTTGACAGAGCACAAGAACTGGAAGTCTCGTGGCTTTGGTCGCGTTCAATTTACTTCTCTCGACTTCAAACACGAAGCTCTGTCCTTTCATATCCAAGACAAGCTCATCTTCAAATCCCACAAGCTCAACATTTCAGAGACCTATGATGACATCATTCCGTGGCCTGTCCAGCCGCATAACAGAGTGGAGAAGGGGGATTTGCATGTTGGTTTCATGAGAGAAGAACGTTGCATGTGTGTGTTGGAGAGCTGGGAGGGTGTGAGAGGTTTGGTGATGCCTGAGAGAAGGAGAGTGGATTTTTGGGTGTGGGCTAATGGCGAGTGTTATAGATTGGAGGTGACATTTGAGGATATTTTGGAGGCTTTTGGTTGCTGTTTAGGAGGTGATAAAATCAATGCACTTCTCTTAAAGGTATAGTGTGGTGGGAATTTATTCTTTTATTTTGAGGTTATGATTAAGGAATACTGATTTAAGATGAGAAGAAAGAAAAGAAGCAACTTTTTGGCCTAATGTTTTGGGTTGTTTGGTTTTTCTTGGTAAATCATTGCTGAAATTATTTGTTTCCAGAGGTACATTGTTTTTGCATTTGCATTTTGATTACCTTCCCACACTTTGTCTGGGGACAGCCAACGGACCATTCTGATTCTGGGCTATTTTGTGTTACCGATCTATTTTGGTGCAGGATGATTTACAAACTGTTCTTTTTTCATTTGGTAAAAAAAGGCTGATGCCTTTATCAAATTTATGTCCCTATTTGGAACCTAATGGGATCACTGTTATTGCTTGATTTTACCATAAGTTCGTCATGAAATGTTTGAGTTGAATACCAGAAAAGATTGTAACTAGAAACGCTTGATTAATTCTAAAGGAAAGTTCTTGTCAGATTAGAATTTGTCACTTAATGAAACAAAATGCTCAGAACAAAAAATATTTCTCAAATTGCTGAAAATTATCTGTTATATTTACTGGTCAAGTTAAGTTTGCAGAATAGCATTTTCACTGCAACAACAACAGCTTGGGTTAAAAGAGTGATAAACTTCAGTAGATGAGACCTTGCTAATTGGCTTTCTATTTATTTACTTTTTAAAATTTCCACATTAACGCTCTAATGAATTCCTATTTTTTGTGATTATGCTAGTTTCCTAATTTGATGGCCTAGATTCTTGTTTCTCAAACTCAAGCTTCTGAGTTTACTGAAAAACAACTTTCTCCCTTTTGTATTTTCAGCTCAGGTATGGGCCAAAAATCTATAAAAAGGTTTGTGGACCGGATATAGATTTGAAGTTTAGGAATGATCGATATCATATCAGCAAGGAGAATTTTGACTATCTTTGGGTTCGCACAACAGACTTTTCAGCTGTGAAGTCTATTGGACAATCAACTTCATTTTGTTGGGAAATTGAAGAAGAATTTTTAAATGGAGATATTTTTACCAGCTTTCCCTATTATAAAGCAGATGTGAAAGACTTGATTTTAGAAGATGGAGAAGAATTTCATTCTCCATCTGAGATAGTTCCACTGATAAAATGTGCATCTAATGCTATTCTATCACATGACATTGTTTTCCTGTTAAACTCTCTTGTTCATACTCAAAAGATTAGTCTTGCTTCTATTGATTCTGATGTGATTAAGATCCTTAGTACTGTGGATGAAGACACTGCTATTATGATTCTACAGAAGTTGCAGAAGTCAAACTCAACTTGTTATGATGTTCTGTCCTTTGTGAAAATTCAGTTGCATGTTCCAGGGAGAAACCTTAAACGACCTTGCTTGTCGGTGAATAAAAGCTTAACTGATCATAATATAATGAGTTGTTATAGGGCTTTAATTACACCATCAAAGATATATTGTATGGGTCCAGAGCTTGAAACTTCTAATTATGTTGTAAAAAACTTTGCATCCTATGCGTCGGACTTTATGAGAGTCACCTTTGTTGAAGAAGATTGGAGTAAGCTTCCTGCAAATGCCATTTCTGCAAGTATTCGGCAAGGCATGTTTTCAAAACCATACACAACGGGAATATATCATAGAATATTGTCTATCCTTTGTGATGGGATTGTGATTGGAGCAAAAAGGTACGAGTTTCTGGCTTTCTCAGCTAGTCAGCTGAGATCCAATTCTGTTTGGATGTTTGCTTCTAATGAAAACCTGAGAGCAGAAGATGTCAGAGAATGGATGGGTTGCTTTAACAAGATTCGTATTGTGTCCAAATGTGCAGCAAGGATGGGCCAACTCTTCAGTTCTTCTATCCAAACTTTTGTTGTTCCTGAGCAAGATGTTGAGATTATCCCTGATATTGAAGTTACTACTGATGACATTGATTATTGCTTCTCTGATGGTATAGGTAAAATTTCTCTTTCTTTTGCTAGGCAAGTTGCTGAAAAATGCAGATTGAGTGCCACTCCCTCAGCATTTCAAATTCGTTATGGTGGCTACAAAGGTGTTATTACAGTTGATTGTGAATCCTCTCACAAGTTATCTTTGCGTGGTAGTATGCTTAAATTTGAGTCAGAAAACAGGATGCTTAATGTCACCAGCTGGAGTGAGTCATTGCCTTGCTATTTAAATCGAGAGATCATCTCCCTCTTGTCAACCTTAGGAGTGAAGGATGAAATATTTGAGGGTTTGCAAGATGATCAATTGCGCCTGTTGGCCAAAATGCTGACTGACAGAGAGGTAGCATTAGACGTCTTGGAGAGTTTGTCCTATGCTGATTCTAAGAACATTCTTGTGATGATGTTGCATCAGGGTTATGAGCCCAATGTGGAACCTTACCTCTCAATGATGCTGCAAGCTTATCGTGAAAATTTCTTGATGGACTTACGGAGTAGATGCCGGATATTTGTTCCAAAGGGCCGTCTCCTGATTGGTTGCTTGGATGAAACTGGTATATTGGATTATGGCCAAGTTTATATCTGTGTGACCTTGACAAAAGCAGAGCTACAAAGCAGGGATCAGAGCTTTTTTCAGAAGGTAGATGAAACAACATCTGTAGTGGTGGGAAAAGTAGTTGTCACAAAGAATCCTTGTCTTCACCCTGGAGACATCAGAGTGCTGGAGGCTGTCTATCAGGTGGAACTAGAGAAAAAGGGTTTGGTAGATTGCCTTATTTTCCCACAGAAAGGCAAAAGGTATTATTGCTGCTGAATTGATCTCGATTAATTCTTTTGGAATTTCTGAAAACCTTCAGCTGTTTCCCTAAGGGTAAACTACTGGAATTGTTACCCTTTTACGCTGGTAACAATTTTGCATCCCCCTGTGATCTCTTTATGTTTATGTACAAGCATTTGATAATGATAATAGTTAATGTGATTGACTAGATATTAATTTGACCCATTATCTTTGGTTATCATGTATAAATGCATCTATGCTCTTTGAAATAATGCTTTTTTGACATCCTTTGTAGTATAAAATATTGAACATCTTGGCGTCGTGTCATTAAAAATGTTGCTTTTCATGTTCCAAAAATTGACATTAGCTTTGGTTGTATGCATGGGTAGAAATAAATTGATGCAGAATAAGATTAACGTTATTGCTAGTGTGTCAAAGTATTTATTTTCCATAGTAGGTAGTCTTACTCAATTTTATGCATTTGTCAGTTTTCTTAATAGGAGCTGAGTTAATATAGGATTATTTTATTTTAAAGTTTCCTCATTTAGGTTAAGATAAATGCCATTGGGAAAAAAATATGGCTTTATTAATTTACCTTGCAAGATTAAGAGTTGAGGATCTTTATTGATGGACATGTCATTTTAAAAAGGTTTGTAAAAAGACATTTTTCACAGGCCCCATCCAAATGAATGCTCTGGTGGTGATCTTGATGGAGATCTTTATTTCATATGCTGGGACGAGGATCTTATCCCATGCCAAATTGAAACCCCAATGGATTACTTTGGCAGAAGACCTCGCATAATGGATCACAATGTAACACTAGAGGTAAACTAGAACTGACAGACCATATCTTAATATAAAATATCAGTATCTCTTCTTAGCTATGAGTATCAGCTGCTTCTTTAATGAAATTGGCAGGAAATTCAGAAGTTTTTTGTTGATTATATGATAAATGATACTTTGGGTGCCATCTCTACTGCCCATTTGGTTCACGCTGACCGTGAACCTGAGAAAGCTCGTAGTAAAGAATGTTTGATGTTAGCAGATCTTCACTCTATGGCAGTTGATTTTGCAAAGACTGGAGCACCAGCCGAGATGCCAAGGTATCTAAGACCGAAGGAATTTCCAGACTTCATGGAGAGACTAGACAAAAGGATGTACATATCCAATAGAGTACTAGGAAAACTTTATCGGGCAACTCTTGATTCCGCTTCACAACAAATATCTAACTTTGTTTCTTCAGAGAAGCTTGCTGACTCAGCTTATGACCATGATCTTGAAGTGGAGGGTTTTGAGGACTTCATTAAAAATGCATCAAATCACAGAGACGTGTATGTGGAGAAACTGAGGGCACTGATGAATTATTACGAAGCAAAGAGTGAGGATGAAATTCTTACTGGTAATCTTCGAAATCGGCCTATGTACTTGAAACGTGACAACCGGAGATATGGCGATGTGAAGGACCGAATTCTGGTTTCAGTGAAGAGTCTGCATAAAGAGGCCAGACGTTGGTTTGAAAGCAGCTGTGAACCAAAGGACCAACAGCGCATGGCTTCAGCATGGTATCATGTCACCTATCATCCAACTTATAGCCAGAAAAGCATGAATTACTTGAGCTTTCCGTGGATTCTAGGCGACATCCTGATGAGCATAAAGTCTCTGAACAGCAGAAAAGATAGCAAATGAAAAAAGGCTCCGTTTATGTTTTGCATTCCCTTCCCCTTTTTCTGTTCCCGATGACTTCCCTTACGCCTACTATTGATGGATGTGAATCATCAAGTAATGGTCAGTATTATTATATGCATTCAAAACTGACCTCATACCGTTTATCTTCATGATCAAACCAGTAGTATTAACATCTGTTATTTGCAGTTTTAATAGATCAAATAGTAGCATCAGTTCTAAGTGATTTAGGGTTTGTCATCTTTACATTGGAATATGTAAATATCCTCTGCAGGAAACGCATGAAGTTTTGAACAGTGGGAGGAGCAGAGCATCATGTTTGATTTTGTGGCTTACCCGTCCCTCTGGATAACTTTAATAAAAACCTCCATTATCTTCCCAAATCATTGCTTCATTACCCTTTGTCACCTGGTGTAAGTGCTTTTTTAGTGGGTTTGTAATGGTGGAGCTTATCAGGAAGTGGAAGATGATCAAACCTGCCATGGACCAGAAAGATCTGGAAAATGCTGACGTTAGGCTTATGTTGAGGGTGTCAAGTGTTCTGGTCAATAAGGTTCTCACTCACACTCAAGAGGAGCTGAATGATGATAGAAAATGAACTACATAAAAGCCTTGGAAATTAGAAACTGTACTAATTGGTATGGGAATTTACGTAGTGGATATAATATAAATAGCTGAGTAAAGATTCTGTTGAGATAAACTAAAATGACAATTCAATCTACTAAATATTTATTAAACCCAATAGATCTCTACCACCTTGCTTGTAATTCAACAAATAGAATAAGCCAACTATCTAACTGCTTAATCAAATGATATGAAGAATATGCACTGAAGTCTCAGTTGGTGGCGACGGTGGCGTTGAATTAGATAAACGCTAGCATTTACGAACAAGAAAAGAAATCAATTTTGTTATTTATACACAAACAAAATGGAAAAAGCCATACTATACAGAATGCAACTCCATCGCTAACTTTACACACTAACCTCAATTGTCCAAATATAAACAGCCCGATTAAAAAAAAAAACCTTTTTATAAGCAAATATAGAAAGGAATACTGATATGGTTGATGCGATTAATTTGCGCCGTCGAGTCAGCATTCCACTCTCAACCTTATCAAGCGCATTTTAGCGTCCACGGCGCCTCGATTTCTCTTATCTTTCAGTTGTTTCACGCGCTTAGAGTTATTTGCTTGCTATCACGCGCGTCCATGGCCAAAGGCCGACCCGAACCGGAAATAGAAGCGTAACGAGAAGAAAAGTCGCGAAACCCCCCGTATTCATCGTCGTCGCCGAAAACGCTGTTCTGACCGTGGCCTTCGTCGAAATTGAGTGCGTAACTGAGAGGATCGTACTGGAACTTACCGTGCCTAGTGTAACCAACTCCTCTGCTCCGATTAAACCGCCGGATAAAGGTTTTCCACTTGGGGCCGGCGACGATCTCGGACCACTCTCGAATCCTCTTCAAAGCCGTAATACCCCTTGCCCACCACCACGGACGCTTTTCGGGGCGGAGTCTGGACGACGGTGACGAAGAGGAGGAAGACAACGATCGGATCCTCTCCCACCAGGCTAATCCGACAGTGGAGGAAGATCGGCGGGAACCGAAGCAAGGGAAGCAGAAGCAACAGCGAGTGTTGGTAAGTAGAGAATTGGACGTGGTTTCTTGGGGAATCGAATCTTGCTCTCTTCGAGCCGTCTCTAGGTCTTCTATGCCCATACCAAACAAACACACACACACACGCACACTCAACACTCCCTCTGTGAAACTCTCTCAAGAGTTTAGCTGTTAGAGAGAAGCTCTGTGTGCGTTCGTGTATATATGCTGCAAGTTGTAACTGAAAGCTACCGGAGACGGGGAAGTACCGGTGACTGAGAGTAACTGTAAAGTGTTAATACTTAATATGATGCGTGTTATATGTCAATTGCGCACGAGAAAAGTAGGTCAGTCTGCACTCTACAGTGTACAGTAATAGAGGGGAGTGGGTCCCGAAGAAAGGATCAGACGGCGCTGTGAAACTGTTAATTGTTTAATCAAAGCTTTTTTTTTTCAATTTTAAGAGAGTTATAATTATGAAAAAACACTTTTAAGTCATCTATTTCAGATTAATCTCCGTTCGAGCCGAGTAAGTCCCTTGTAAGAGACAAAAATTTAACTTTAAATTTTATATGATTACATACATGAGACTAGTTCAAATTTTCGACCTTATTTAAGTCAAGAGAGTCTCTTATCAATTCACTTATCTTTGAAATTGTTTAATCAAAGCCATTAATGTCATCATCAACGGACAATAATTCATCGAGCAAACTGATAATACAATCGTAACTGTGTTAAGCAGACAGGCATTACGTATCATAGAAAAAAAGTTACCCCTTGGACATTTCTTAAAGTAGCTGACCCGTCCTAAGAATAGAAATGAAATCTCACACACGAAAAACCTAGTCTAATCCATATTTGTGTTCATATATACCCCTTGGAAATTGGAATTACGAACTACTCCTTCCGATTTATAATAAGAGTCGTTTTAGAAAAATATACGCTTATTAAGAAAGTTAATAAAATTATAGATATACCCTTACAATAATTAGCATGTGAGAGAAATTGTATATTAAATTGTCTTGAAATTGTGATCTATATAATTAAGATGAAAGGTTAATTTTGGAAGAAAAATTATAAACATGTATACAAAGTCAAGAATGACACTTATTTTGAATAATTAAAATGTATCTAAAACGACTCCTATTATGAAACGGAGGGAGTAATTTTTAATATTAAAAGTTATGAGATAGATTGCGGAGGTTAGGTTTGAGATAGAATCCCGAGGTCAGATTCTTACCTTAGGTTAGTTGACGCTAAGACACTATGTACTAAAGTTCATTGTCATTAAACCAAATTCATACTTAATTTTGAGTTGTTGGCAGATAAATCATACGAATTATGTAAGAAATAAGCAATGTTTTAAAAGCTGCACCACTGGTCAAAGAAAAATTTTAAGATTTAATCGGTATTGAAACTTTATAAATGGGTATATTAGTAAATTTATAAATAGCTTAATTTAATTTATAAAATTAATTTAATAATTATTAATAAATTTAATTAATTTAAAAATATATAAATTTTAAATAAATTTTGATTTAATAATTAAAAATATATAAAATAAATATTAGTTTATATATAAAGTAATAAATTTTTATTTTTATTTTAAAAATAAAATATTTTATTAATATGTTATTAATAAGTATTATATAAAAGATTAAACTAAATTTAAATAAAATAATTTATTTTTAAGTTTTATTTAATGTATAATTATTATTAGTGATAAATATATTTATTTTATTTTAAAAATAAAAATTAAAAAATTACATTAAAAGTTGAACTAAATAAATAATTAAAAATTTTGAAAAAAAGAAAGAGTGGGGAAGGAAAATTTTTAAAATTTTTTTAAAATTTTGCTAATAAGCCTTATTTTAAAAAATTTTCGGTATCGATCAGTATATGACTGATATTATAAATACCGTAAGTATCGGCTGGTGCTAGACAAAACAGGCCAATATCGACTAATATTTGCATCAGATATATAAACACCTATATTTTGTTCCGTTTTTTAGTCAATGTTAAACAAAACAGGTCAGTATCAATTGATATTTACACTAAATACATAAATACTTATATTTCGTTCTGTTTTTTAACCGGTACAGTACATACTACCTGATATCGGCTAGTACGAAACAAAATTCAAAATCTTGCAACGGGGCATTATGTCAAAGGTAGAGATTGACAACAAGGCAAGTTACACAGATTGGTCTGCAACAGGTGACCTCATGTAAAGGGAGGAAGGAACTAAAACTCTGTTATGCTGGGTCCCACATGTGTTAATAGATTCCACTTAACTGATTTTTAAAGAAAATTGACAATTTTTTTTCAAAAATCGGTGGGTTAAATAGTAAATAGAACTAAAAATTAGACTACTTCATATTTATTTCAGTTATCAAAGTCAGTTACTAGTCTGATTTTGAAATCATTGGTAATAAGTTATTATATTTTTAAATATTTTGTTTGATTCATACCCAAAAATAGTCCTCATTAATACAAAAATCTTTCATATCAAGTTACATAATAATATTTTAAAAATCAAACTAAAAAATAAACCAGTAAAATAAAATTTTAAATTTTAAAAAATTCAACTGATATTAAATCATTATAAAATTGATTAAATATTAAATAAAATTAAATAATTTTTAAAAATGATTGAAGAAGATGATCCTTACCTATAAAAAAATTTAAAGTTTAATTGAAAAAGATTAAATAAAAATTAATAATTTTATTTTTGGCTTATAAAAACTAATTAACTTATAAAAATTGACTAATTAATTAATAAACTGATTGGTTTTTTTTAAAATTATTAAACCAAATCGAATTAAAAATTTGAAAACTGAATTGAAAAATTAATCAGTTCAAGGTCTTTACTATGAAACCGGCCGAACCAATTTAGTTTTTAAAAAATTGGTAATTTGAGATTTTGTTTTTTTTGCTTTCAAAACATACATTTTCTTAAAAATGTGATTGAGTTGTATTAGTATATATGAAATAAGTGGTAAATAATTGAGGAAATACAATCGAAATTTCACATATGAAAAACTAAATCTAATTCACAAGGCCAAAACGGCTAATTAGCCCTTAACATTTACATTGGTGTACAAAATAGCTTTTAACGTTTCATGGGGTTCAAATTGAACCTAGCATTTGTAAATTGTTCAAAATAAACCCTAATGTTTAAAAACATTTAGATTGAACCTTGGCAACTAACGACATTAAGGAACCATCAATTATTTGTTGGCGTGGCCTAAAAATATCTGAAGTGATATTTTTAATTTTGTGAATGCGGGACCCACTAGAAGTTGATGTGGAATTTTTTAATAAAAGTGGGCCCCACCTCTAAGTGAAACGATGCATTCTGTTTCGAAGAGGAGACATTGCATTTTGTTGTTAAATGTGACGCTCCTCCCTTAGTTTTGAAGAACAAAAAGCAATGTCTCCTAGTGAAACACTGTGTTTTGTTGACATAGCTCCTCCCTTAACAAACAACAATCGAGGAGGTCGGAATGATTATCCACCACTCCTAAGAACTGAGGATCAATGCCACCGTCTTCGTGAATCAAAGATAACATCTGTTGTATCTCCATCATTTCTTCTATTTGAGTGTAACTTTGAGACAATGATATGTAGTGAAATGTTTTGATTTTCACTTCTTCATACCCTCATCTGTTATGTCTTCAATTTGATTTTGAATGTGAATGGAAGTTGAATTTGTGAATGTCTGTGATGGTCTGACCATGGAAGTTAAATTTGAAGATTAGTATGAGCATGAAATGTGAATGTGAAATGATTTAAAAGTTATTGGATTTTATACCAAACTGTGTTAGTGTATTGGCATTGAAAGTAGAGATGTGAAATGGTTTCAGCCTTAGAGAAATAGAAACTGCATTGACTATTAGTGGAGCCTATGATTCTGTCCTTGGTTTTGAGTTTGACCTTAGTTACTAGCCATATTATGAATGATGGTTTAGGTTGTTTATTCAAGCCTATGATTTTGTGTTGCACCTCTCTTATGCATGTTATATTCTTAACGAAATTAAATAGGGCAGGAGCTATAAGGTGCATGTTTGACAAAGATATTGTGTTTTTCCAGAAGTGTTATTTTGTCAACAGTGTACCTTTTTATATACTTCTTGTAAAGGCCAGGATTAGAATTTTTGGTGAATGGTGAGATGTTCCTATTTTATTAATTATTGTCACTCACGCTAATCCTAGAGTGACTTGTTTAAGGAATATTTGGTGCTTTTGAATGAATACTTGATTTGGGTCTCGCTTATTTCTTACCACTGCCATATTGTGATGACTTCAATCTAAGTCCAAATTCTCAATCCAGTCAAAGACTAATTTTGACTGCAATTGAATAGGGAGCTTATCAAGCCAATTCTAAGTTCTACTTGAATTGCTATTGTCCCCATTTTATAATAGAATAGTTGTAATTATGTAATTTGAGGATCTATTAAAGTTATATCACGACATTTGTTTATTGCAAATAGCTTAAGGGATTCTAGTTCTTGTCCAAAACCCCTAGGGTGATTCCTAGACCAATTATTGCTTTTCAAATGCTTAATGTTATGTTCTAGCTACCTAACATTACAACATATTCATAAACATTAAATGTTGTTAATATGGTTTGTAGCGATCCTCCATGATATCAAGTCTTTCAACATTGTTATATTATTCGTTTTGCTCAAAAAATTTTAGTTTCAAGCATGTTTTGGATTCATAACATTCTATACACTACTGAAATTGATTGTGAGCATATTTAAGCTTTGAATTTATTGTGCCTTAAATTGGTATCGTTTAAGGAAGAAAGGATAAAAAATATGACAATTATGGTATATGGTATATGTGCCTTGCATATATACGATGAGTGGCATATGGTATTGTCTCTTCCGCTACTCTAATCAATCCCTATAACAATAAAATAAATTAAGTTGATATATAATTGATGCAACATAATAGGGTCATTAATCAATGAATTACAAAATACTTTTTACATATATGATATTATTGTTGGTCCTTCACCACAATTGAACTCCAAGTCCAAAGACAACAAACACATAAACCAGGTCCACAAATCAGTGTTCTCTACCTCGTAACTACCCAAGCCAACAGATACATACCTCCATCCCCATCCCTCCCATCTACAATCAACACTTGACCTTGGAATTCAGTCTTAAAAAAATAACCATCAATAGCAAAGATTGGCCTCAAATGCCTCCATCCTCTTTTCATCTCATCAAAGCATATGTATAATATTTTGATCTACAGAAAAGAGATAAAGATGTATGAACTAATGAATAAACTTCATAAATAAATAAATGTTTTCAATATCATTGTCAATAACATGCAAAACTTAATTTTGCATACTTGTAATAAACTAGTTTCTTGATTTCTAGCTAGCTTTAACTTAATTGTTGATCTAGGATTACTATTCCTCAGCTCACGAGTGTATCCTTGTAGCTTCACATATTCATTCACATAATCACTCACCCTTTCTTTACTTAATCTCCTCTTGGCAGCTCTACACATAATTGAGTTGACAAATATATTGAGATTTTCTCAACATTATTCAACCATCTTCACTGTCGAGATACTAGGTTTCTTAAGTATTCTATCCCTACAATGTCTCATTAGGAACTTAGCATAAACTAATTTTGATTTTTTGTTCTTAAACACCTATGCTCATCATTGTATGTCACCACTTTAAAGCAGCTTCATTCTTGTCACAAACCTCCCATGGACATCCTTCAATACATTTCACTCTCATCTTATGTCTTTCACTTTTTTAAAACTTCACATGTAGCCTATCTACACTGCGTAATTCATAATAAACTCTCTAAATTCTTTTACAGAGCCAAATTCCATCCCCAATATCCAATTTGGTTGAACATCGGATGAATTATGCCTAATACTAGTGTTTAGAATATCATTTTGTATCGATCGGATGGTATCGTATCAGCCAAAAAATGAAACGGTATCAAAGGTTTTGATATCGATCGTCGATATTGGCCGGTACCAAGTGTTTTCGTTTGGTATTGATCGGTATTGACCAATATTCAAAATACCGGTCATATACTGATCGATATAGTAAGTTTTAGAAATATGAGGAACTACTTAGCAAAAACTTAAAATTTTTTACCCGAAACCCCCCACCCCGACTTTGCACACTCTCCTCTACTACTTTGATTTTTCTCTCTCTTAGACTTACCTCCATTCTCTCTCAATCTCACACTCTCGTCTCGTCTCCATTCTCTTTGTCTTGTTCTCCTCTCCATCTCCGGTAGTGCTTCTTTTCTCCCTCTCCTGTGACAAGACAACCACGAACTACTGCACTGCATGAATGTCATCTTTGGATCTTCCTCTACCACGCGAACTCACCACCACCGAGCAATATTTGGACCTCCATCAGACTTCAACCCTCCTCCACGAGGACCACCACCGTAACACGCCACAATCGGCTGCTCTCCTCCTATCTTCCACATATCCGTAGTTGCTAGATCTAGAATAATACCAAATCTAAACCTAATCGACCTGAAAATTGATTATAAATTTGTTTGGGCGTGTTTTCATTTTTCAATTGATTTTTTATGCTTAATTGCATTTGTGATTGTGAATAGGTTAGAAGTTGGAATGAAATTGTGAATGGATTTGTGATTTGTTGTTGGATGGATAATGGATTAGGGTTGAATGAAATGAGTTTGGTTCATTGATATGGTTCGGCTGATTTATCTTAAATTTTTTTATCATTGAAAATTTGAATGCATGATTTAAAAGCTAGAAAGTTTGAACCTAAATTAAAACCTTACAACTGAGAATGCAAAGAACTAAAAGTAAATAATTAATTGACATATTTTTACAATTATTAAAATGGTATTTGGATATTGGGTAAATAATTAATTGAGTATAGTAATAATTTGGTTGTGGTCTTATGGAAGAGTCGAAGAGGAAGTTTTGTAATTGCAATTATTGTATAGAAAAGGAACAAAAAAAGGTAAAATCTATATCTCTAATTTGTTTTTAATCTTTATCCCAAAATTAGTCCATCTCATCAAATGTCTTGCATATTCACCTTTATTTATCACAAAATTAGTCCATCCCATAGTCTTTGCATTTTCAAAATCGTATTTTCTTGTTATTCCATTTTTATCTCATTTATAGTACCTTAGCATTATATCTTCGGATAAGTGTGAAAGTTTCTTAGTTCATCTTAATGAAAAAATTACTCAGCTTTTCATTCCATTTCAAGATATTTATTAAAGACAAGGATTTATGAATATATGTTGATAGCAATAATCATATTCATGAAAAAAAACAAGAATATAGATGAACATGCTAACTGAAGTTAAGGATGTTTAAGTCATGACTTGAATTTTTGGATTTGTTGAGCTATCATCTTAAATCTTTGAACCTTCAAGACTACAAAGCATAATACTGTACTTTGATTTTAAATTTAGCATGAATTTGCTACTTTCCAATAGGAAAGTCTATCTGTTTCTGAATTTTACTCTAATTTCATGAATCTTTACTTCTTTAGGCTTAATATAAAGAGTTAAAGACATTATTTATGCTGCATTACCTCATTAAGGACTTAACACTGCTAATTTTGTTGATGAAACTACTAAACGATTAATTTCTTACAAAACTAATATCTTCATTTATTGTTACAGATAAATGGAAGGAAATTTAAGTACTCTTGATTAAACTATTTCAAGAAGATATAATGATTTAGCTTGGGCTCATACTGTGTTGGTCCCAGGTATGTAGAATCTTACAATTTCCTTGTTTTGTAACAAGTATTTGAAAGGTAAAGGAATCACCCGATTTAAGAAGCATTTAGCTGGGGTTAAAGGAGATGTATAACCCTGTTAAAAAGTAAGCCATGATGTGAAGTGAAAAACAAAAACATTGCTTGAAGAATATCAATATGAGAAAGATAGAAGGGAAATATTGAATTTTAAAATTTGTAATAGAAGTTTGTTTGTTGGTTTTCATAATGATTGTGAAAATGTTGAAGATAGTAGAGGTGGTAGTACCGATAGTGTTCTATCCCAGGCTCATGAAGAAGTTAATATTACAACTGGACCTTATGTGAGGAAAAGAAGAAGGCATGTGACTAGTTTTTTTACATCACAAACAACCCCTGGAACCCAAGCTTTAATTCGTAATTGCATTCGTAATGCAATGCAATCAAAAAATGTAGCTCATAATGTCGATATGGTAGTAGTTAGATGGTGGTATGATATAGGTTCATCAATCAATGCTTCTTAGTCTTATTATTATCAACCTATGATGGAAGCAATAGCCTCTTATAGTCTCGGATACAAAGCTCCTTCGATTGATGACTTAAGAGGTAAACTTTTGAGTTGTTCAGTTTTCAAAATTAGAAGTTATTTGGTAGAAAGAAGAGTGAATTGAACTACTTGTGGGTATTCAATCATGTGTGCTGGTTGGATAAATTGGAGACAAGAGCCTATTATTAATTATTTTGGTTTATTCTACAAAGGACTCAATGTTTTTTAAGTCTACTGATGCATCTGGCTTGATTAAAAATACTGATACTTTGTTTGAGATATTTGATGAAATTGTGAATGAAGTAGGATCAGAAAATATTGTTCTGTTCATTACTGATAATGATGTCGCTTATAAAGCTGCAAGAAGAAGGTTACAATATAAGTATAATTCTTTTTCTAAACTCCTTATGCTGTACATTGCATTGACCTAATGTTGGAGAATATAGGACATCCTAGGTATTTTCCTATTATTGATGAGACTATGCAGAAAGCTAAAAAGGTGACCAAGTTCATCTATAATCATGCATAAGTATTGAATTTAATGATAAAGGAATTTACCAATGGTAGGAATTTATGTCGTCTTGCTGTGATAAGATTTGCAACAAATTTTTTATCACTTCAGTTTTTTGTTATGATGAAGATATAATTAAGAAAAATATTTAAAAGTGATAAGTGGGTTGCATCTCAACATGCTATGTCTAATGTTGGAGTGGAGGGTTCCAGAATTATACTAGAAGATGAAGAATTTTGGTTGCAATGCCAATTTGTTATCTGTGTTTGTGAGCCTTTGATAAGGGTGCTTCGCTTTTAGTTGATAGTGAAGTAAAGGCAACAATGAGATATTTTTATGATGCCATGGAAAAGGCCAAGGAAGCAATTAAAGCTAATCTGAAACATATGCATTCTTTGTAAACTCTATATCTTGCAATCATCAATAAAAGATGAGAAAGACAACTTTCTTCTTCATTGTTTACAGCTGGCCATCATTTTTTAATCTTAATGTATATTTCAGATCGAATTTTATAAAGAAAACTGAAGTTAGTAAAGGAATACTATTCACTATTACAACAATTATTGGCCATAAAATGCTGCAAGATCTTTTAAGCTCACAAATAGATCATTATAAACTATCTTCTTGGGATTTTGGATTGCTGATTGCTATTCGACAAAGAGCAAAACTTTTTCCAGTTAGTAGTTGTTTCCTTTTTCTTTTTTTCAAAAATTATTTATCACTTTATTTCGTTTGTAACGCTACTTTTGTTATCTTACAACTTATAGTTTCTTGGTAGGATCAATTCGAAAGTGGCATTCCAAAATTACAAAGGTTTGCAATTCAGATTTTAGGTTAATGTGTGAGTGCAACAGGCTGTGGACAAAACTGTGACATGTTTGAATTCATCAATTCCAAACAAAGGAATATATTAGAGCCCAAGAGATTGAATGACTTGGTATTTGTTCGTTACAATTTAAAGCTTTAGGAAAGATAAGTTATTATCATTATTACTTTCAATATAATTTTTTATAATTTTGTAATATTTAAATTTTATTTTTTACTAGGATTTTTAATAGCACAAGTAGTTCAAAAGATCTAACTTCTATTGATAATATCGATCTTTTAGTAGATTGGGTTTATGGGGAACCAGATTAGATAGATGCGAATGACTTAGAAGATAATCTTGGTTGGAAAAGCATTGATATGTTATTTGGTGTATTGAATTTGAATGATGATGATAATGAGACTCCTCTCAATGATGACAACTTTGTACCAAATGATAACTAGGGTCAGTGTAGTTATAGCGGGTATCCTCCTATAGACGATTGAATGAAGTTTCAGGTTTTTGTTTTTCCTCTTCTTTAAATTTTACTTATATTTGATGTATATGCTAAATTCTATATATGTAATATAATTGTAAATATTTTTGTTACAGGTTTCACTTCTAGTTGGTTAGTTCCTCATCACGAACTCTTGTCATAAATTGTAATTATTTAAGAGTTAAGGATATTTATTATTCTTTTTTATTGGATATGTTGATGTAATTATTATTTATTATATGATAAATTTGTAATATTTTAAATACTGTATTATTCTTAATTTTATATTTTTTATAATGATCATTGTATTTTTCATATTAATTGTGGATATTATTTATATGTGAACTATCTAAAAATTATTGTTATTTCATATTAATTGTGGTTATTATTTATTATTATAATTTTTGAAAACATGGTTGATGTAAACTTATAAAGTATATGATACAATAGTACAATATGATAATTGACTATTTTATAATTTTGAAAAAATAGGAAATATTTCATAAATTTAAAAATTGACCCGAAATGGTACTGGGTGTTACCGGTATCGGTACAGTATCATACTAGAACCCAATTTAGTATCAAGTCTAGTATGATATTCGCAATATTACCTAATACCACTACTTGGTCTTCTCAATGGCTCATTAGGCTCTTCTCTGCTAGGATATTGATCACTACCAATAGAATTACCAAAATTTGTCGACTCAATTTCAACCGGCTCGTGGTCATCAGGAATCTAAACTTGTATAAAACCCTTGTCATGCTCATCATCATCCACCTCTTCGTCAATTCCTAAACTATCACTTTTAATACTAACACCTTCAGTAGCTCTACAAATTTCCTCCTCATCTTTCTTATCTCCATCATCTCCTCTAGATATACGCAATATGTTAGGTACAAATGATGGGGTGTTTAACATATGAGTCATATATACATCAATCATTTGGTGGATTTTCATTAGATTGATAAGCCTTAGACAACTTTCATTTAAGTCAATCAACTTCAAAGACTCATTAAACTCAAAATTGGGTTCTCTGTAATAGACCTTATTGACTTAAAGATATCCTAACTCCTTCCCCATCTCACATGTTTGCCTATAGCTAACAAAATCTAGGTGTATTTTATCAAAAATACTTGATTCCCTATCAACATATTTAATCTCTGACTCTACAACAAACTTTCCACTATAAAAAAAAACTTCTGCTTCCGTATTTAACCATTATATACTTGTCCACAACAAATATATAAAGGCAACTATATTACCAAAATGCATAGATTTAAATGATATTATCAACAATATAATGGATACTACATGCATAATTATACAATTAGAGGATAACATAAGCAATTATCAGATCTACAAGTCTTACTTATTTGTAAGGAGGCTTCAATTCTTTAATTTTGTCTTTAATGGACTTTATGTTTCCTAAAGTGTTCATTTGTTGCTCCATTTAAAATTAGTAAAAAATAATTAAAAGAAATATGAAGAACTTCTTATACATTGACAACAAATCCAATTCTTAAAAGGATAAAATCAAGGGAAGTGATCTTTGTCAATCAAAAAATAAAGGAAGCCTAAGTATTCTTTCCATAAATAAGTTGAACAAAGTTTTGTTAGTCAAATAAATCTAAAACTCTTCACTAAAAGCAATTCTCTTGTAGTGGAATAGATGCACTCTAATTTCTTAAGGGAAATCCTAAGTTCATAATTTCTTAGTCCTTGTAGTAGATTATGAACTTAAGAAAAAGTGTAGGGAAGTCCACATAATTTTTAATAAAATATGGAAAAGGGACATTTTTAAGCATGCCAATGGATATAATTTGAACCCACTATAAAAACTCATATCTATAAGATGATATGATCAATAATAATAATAGAAGGTTTATCCTCTAACATGAAAGTTAATTTAGTAATATCAATGACATCACTCGAGAACTCTTACAAATTAAAAAACAAATTTTCTTCATATTCCTCTAACTTTGCCAAATAGAACCATTTCATCTTAAGCAATTACCTTTATTTGTTATTTACTAACAAATCATGTATTATTTCCGGTGGATTCAAAGGATTGGTAATAGTTTCATAATTGACCATATATAACATGCATACTGTATTGATACTTGACATGTAGTATATAAAGAAAATGATGAATATACGAGGAAAACCAATCAAATAATTCAAAACCAAGCCTATATTGCTTTCTTCAAATCACAATATTCACATAAAGTTCTTTCCATGCCTATTAAATAATTTTAAATTGAAAAAGAATATAAATGAGAGAACTATCTGGTTTGTATTGAACTACACACTAAGATTAAAACTATTTTGTTTACATTGAAACTCTTAGACTACTTCTTTATTTTCTTCTAAAACTCATTGTTGTTAACGAAGATTCCTTCTCTGTATGTATCATTTCACAGTTGGAATTGGTAGTGTCTTAATGAAAGTAAACTTACATTCACACCTTCGTTTTTGGTTCCCTAATTTATACACAAAAACATATATTTTGATGACATCATTATTAGCATTTAGTTAGGCCTAAACTGGTAGACCAACTTGAACAATAACCACAGGGAACCATGACTTACATCCAACACCATAACAAGCATAGGGGACTGTAATACACAATCATAAACAAACAAGCATACAATCAAGCAGATTTAGGGGACCACATAAAACATAAAAGTCAGACAACAATGAACCTACCACGATGAAATGTCAACTTCTTGTTTAGACATCTAAAGAGCGTGTGAGTTGAGTTGCTTGGTGTGTGCGACAACAATAAGATATAGTTACGCTGCAATTGTCTAAGGAAGAACACAATTACAACAATAAGAAATAATAACATATTTAAGTTCATAGATGAGGGATTGTGTGAAAATGAAGATGGTAAATTAGGGATTGGAGGAGGGAAGAAGCATCTATTTTTCTTCAAAATATTGTGTCAAGATCCTCTACATATGTTGTGTTTAAGGGAAGGGAGTTGTGTAAACAAAATGCGGTGTTTCAATAGGAGACGATGTGTTTTGTTCTTCAAAGCTGAGGGAGGAGCATTACGTTTAACAACAAAACACAACATCTCCTCCTCTTTGAAACAAAATGCAACATTTCACTTGGAGGTGGGACACTTCTTAATTTAAAAATCCCACGTCAGCTTTTGGTAGGTCCCATATCAATAAAATTAAAAAAAATCCACATCAACAGATAACTAATTATGTCCTAATACCGTTAGTGGTCAGGGTTCAATATGAATTTTTTTTCCAAACGTTATAGTTTATTTTGAATGTTTTACAAATATTATCGTTCAATTTAAACATTATTAGACGTCAAAGGCTATTTTGTACACCAGGGTAAATTTTAGGGGCTAATTAGCCCTTCGGCCAATTCATAATTGCCTCTTACTTGTTCATATCTTTACAACTGCCTGTAAAGAGTGGCCTAAGGCCATCTCCAACCAAGACACCAAAACACCAAATTGGTGCAAAAATTCTTCTCCAACTAAGGCACCAAAACACTAAAAAATTTGGTGCAATGAATAGTAATACATCAAATTTGGTGTGTTACTATTCATTGCACCAAATGTACAAAAAAAACAACTTTAGTCATTTACTTTTTAACTTTTTCCTTTTATATCCTTTTCACAAATTGATTTATTTATATTATTGACTAAATAATTAAATTTAACTTATTTATTACTTTACATAAAATATATCATTACAAAGATCTCATTGAGACATTTAAAACGAGACTAATATTGAATATAATATTAAATTTATTTTTAATATTTATTTATAATTCTTATTTATAAGTGTTATAAATTCATTAATAAAATATGTAAGAACAAAAAGTAAATTTGAAATAAAAAATACATAAATTTAAACCACACAATTGATTTTAAAAATTAAAACTCAACATAAATATTTGAAATTACATATAGACTTAAATAAATTACAATGGAAATCAGACCCGAGACTATAAGCAAACTAAAATAACAACAACAAACAAAATTATTGTATAAAAATTATTTTTATTGTATAACAACAACAAACTAAATTATTGTATAAGCAAACTAAATTTTTATTTTTATTTTTAATAAATCAATAAATAAAAATTCTTGTATAAATATAAATTGATTTAGTTAATAACTAAATTATTGTGGTATATTCTTTGAAAAAAATTTGGTGTAGAATGGTTGGAGCAACACCAAATTTGGTGTAAAAAGATTCTAAAAAGATTATACTTTACACCAAATTTGGTGTAAAAATTTGATGTAATGGTTGGAGATGACATGAGAAACTCAAAAGAAAAGCTGCCTTAATCGTAAATATCTAAAGTCCAGAATCATTTCCAATTTTTAATTTATTTTTTATTTTTTATTTTTTATTTTTTATTTTTTTGATAACTCAGGGTTCAGACTTGGCCCGACTACCTGGGACTTATGAGCCACCCACTCAGACTCATAGATAGGTAAATTCGGGTCTGATCCTAGCCAATATCAAAAGTATCTGCATCAAGAATAGGTCGTCATCACCAGAGAGATTATATCACTTCAAATAGAAGCTGTTCCACCTAAGGTTCGAACCCACAACCTCTCACAATCCTCTTCCCTTTTCTACCGCTAAACTGTCCCGTGAGTGGGTCCAATTTTTAATTCTAACGCTAGCCAGTGATGCTAAACCCAAATTCCTGGGGTCTCTTCTTGTTCCTAATATTTCTTTAAGTCTTCAACTTGAAGAAAAGCATCCTGTCAAATCGCTGTCATTCAATAGAAATCCTGAAATAGATCCCTTTCTTGACATTTCAAGACAAAAAGCTGCTTCGAAAAGGGCTCAGGCACTTGACATGTGGATAATTGTCTTATCAAGCGTGCACTTGTATACACTTATCATTGGTATAAAGCTTAAAATTCCTTTGTATCATTGATAATATTATAAGAAGCATCCGTTCTGATTAGAACAACATATTTAGGTTCTTGGCCAATTTAATTTTTCTATGTGGTGGGTACCGACCTGGATGTGATGATAAGATTCATAAATTTTAATCATATGTTATGAAGATTGTAATTTTATATAATAATATGAAAGAATATCACTATATGAAAACAGCCACTATGATTTTCTGGTACAACAATATGCTTATTCTCTGGCATTGTATTTTTGTCTCTCGTAATTGGATTCCCCTGTCTTTTCACACACACACACATGTATAGCTTATTACGTTTAAACATTACATAGGAAAAAAAAATGCAATCACTCTTTAACGGTAATTGGTTAGACAAAGAATGACAGTTTGCTTAACTCCGTTATCAAACATGAAAGAAGGTCAAAAGTGAGACAAAGGGCACCACTATCCGCAAAGCTTGATTCTTAACGAGAATGTTGAACGGATCAAAGTCTTCATTTCAGAGCTGATTTACGAAGTCCAAAAAGGCTTTGATCGAACTTATGCCTCAGAGTCGGATCATCGGGCAACTGCTTAGGCTTTTGACGCTATGGAATCTGTAGACACCAATCATCTCTTGCCGAAGATATTTAAGTTCCTGTAGTTCTTTACTTCTAATGCTAGTCCTTTTTATTGCTGTGGTAACTCAAAACAGGACAGCTCTCCTCTCTACGTAACCTCGTCTGCATTTAAGTGATTATTTCTTTTAATCAGTGTGAAATTTGATATACCCATCAAATAAATTATTAGTAAACTATAAATCATGTATTTTAAAAATTACTTGATAAATAAAAGATTCTAATTATTTAATATTAACAAATGTAACATATTTTCATTGATCATTAATTATGCTTGGAAGTTTCTTAGAAGGATTGCAGTCAGAATTTATTAAAATTTTATTATGATTAGAGTGTATAATTTATTAATAAGAATTAAGTTTGGGTCAAATCATTGTCGAATTGATTAGAATTAACCGTTTGATTTGTTGGCTCTTACCATTTATTAATCCTTTAGGGGGTGTTTGTTTCTATTTTTATTTTTTGTTTTTAATTTTTTTCAAATTCAGTAAAAAAACTTATTTGATTTAAGTTTTTAGTTTTGTTTTTAACTTTGGTTTTCTCCTATTTTCAAAAATTATAAAAACCATAAAAATTAGTTTTTGTTTCCGTTTTTTGTTTTTTTATAATATGATTTATTATCATTTAGATATATATTATTTAATTATCTAATTATTAATAGAAAGTATGAATAATTTAATTCAAGATTATATATTTAATAAATTAAAAATAATTATCAATAAAAATAATGAATAATTTTATTTTATTTAAGTTTTATAATTAAATTATATGTAATTTAATTTTAATAATTATTAATGAATATAATTAAATTTAAAATATATAAATATTCAAATAAAATTTGATTTAAT
>JANJEY010000007.1:52249293-52261923 GCA_024703695.1 Erythroxylum cataractarum
TAGCCGGTTTTATAATAGTTTAATACCGATTGAATCTTTTAAATTTTGAATCTTTTATCTTATCGATTTAACTTTCGATCTGATTTTAAAAAATCTCAACTCAGAGTTGTAAGGAATTCTACATTTCATGGCTTATGAATAAAAATCCAGAAAATTTTTAACTTTCACAAACTTATAGCAAATTAATTAAGTAATAATGCATATTTGAATTACTGAACACGAATCATTTTTACACAGCTGTTCTGTATATCAATAAACTACTTCATTCCACACTTTAATTTACAAATACAAATAGTTTTATTGTATAAAATAATATAAAGGTTCAACCGTTCAAGTTTGTCTGATCTATTATTAAAGTATATAATTATTAGTCCTGGGACAATGACGAGACATATCAATTTGCGGTACAAGTAGTAGCAATGTAATCATCTTCTTCTTTTTTTTTTTGCATATGAAATTCATAATTAGTGCAATTGTACCAAATAATAATTAGTTGTTGAGTGTCTGAGAGAACATAAAATTTTGATTATAAACCTTCAAAACAAATCGATTATATAGAACAATGGACGTATTATCAATCTTTTGAAATATAATCTTTTTTTGTTAATTTTATTATGTTTAAGAAGGTATATCATTGATTTTATTTGGTTTAAAACTTTGATTTTATAGTAAGAGCTTTAAACTTTAAACTTTTAGTTCGATTTTTAATTTTTTAATTTAATTAAGTTTATTAATTTTTTAGTGTTAAAAATAATTATTTTATTAATTAATCGATTAATTAATTTTTATAAACTAAAATAAATAAATTAATTTTTATTTAATATTTTAAATTTTTATAAATAAGAATAATATTTTTTATTTTTTTTAATTCTTTAATTTTAATTAATCTTTAACCGATTTTATGACAGTCTAATACATGTTGAATCTTTTAAAACTTTAAACATTTTATCTTATCGGTTTAACTTTCGGTCTGATTTTGAAAACATCAATATACGTCCTAGCAAAATAAATAAAAGTTGATAGGGGAAGAAGAAATGTATATAGAAAATTAGAAATATATGTAATTCATAACAATTATGTTACAATATAAGACTATCTTCCATAATCCTCGCAATTTTGATCTAACTAACTCCAAAAGATTATGTAAATATTTGAATATATAGACACAATTTAACAAAACTTTTTTAAAAAAAATGCATGAGATCTACAAATTTTTCACATACCCTAAATCTGAATTGGGAACATTTAAAAGATTTTACCAATGATACTTAATGTCTACATAATTATGGCTAATTGAAATTGTGGTTTGTGAATGTAGGGCATTCAAAGGATAAGAGCTTTTGATTTGCATGAGAGTGGTCTGCTTTTAATGTTTGTATTTAGAAAATAGCTATGTGATTGAGGCAATCACATTATGATGATTTGTCCAACACATGAGGAAATACACTGAAAAGGAGTGATGGAGATTTGTGATAGATATATTGAAAAGATTGGAAAAAAAGTTGTGCAAAACCACATGCATAAAGTGAAGATATCACATGAGGGATGCCTTAACTTCATTGGGCAGGGACCAACTAAGCTACTTGTCATCTCCATTAGGTGTCATCTCCATTATCCTAAACTATCTTCCAAAGAAATGTCATTGCTCCCACCTTCCCACCATGATTGCCTCATGATGTCCCCTACCAAATCACCCTATTAATTAATTGATGGTCCCTTAATAAAACATAAAAAATTCCTTAAAGTTATAAAATATAGTTAAGTATATAAATTAAGGAAGTCATTTAGAGATAAAGATTTATAAGTAACCATTATTAATTAATTTTGTAGGCCGATGAGAATGGTAATTTGCATCAACAAATTAATGGAATTAACATTTTATATTAGATTTCTAATAAATTTAATCTTTTTAAATATTATTTTGGATTTAAATGTATTTTCTCTATAATTAATTACTGATCCTTTAATAAAAAAAAGCTTATTTTCTCTGGAAGTTATAAAATGTAATTAAATAAACAAACCATAATTCACAGCCAAGTGTAAATTCCTATTCAAACACTGAGGTTGCTATAGGACTTCAAGATTGTGTGACCATTAAACTAGGAGTAGTTGCATGTTAGTAATAACATCTTATATTTATAATTTTTTTTTCTCCAACGCAAGGGCTAAGTCAAGATTCCATCTTATCCTTTTTGTTCACATGAGAGGAGGAGAAGACTTACAGATCTAAGCTTGAATTGTTAAGAGTTTCAAACTCTTGTTCTTCAATAGCCACATGAAGCTAGGGCAATATAGGCCCTAGCATTTCTTCTTTCTTTTCTATACCTTTCTAATTCGAGCGAGGAACATGATTGTTATGGCTCGACGCCCAAGTCTGACACCTCGAAGTTAAAAAAAAAATGGTGGATCCCCAGTTAGATGATGATTTTGCAGACGTAAAGCCTTTAAATTATGCCCTAAACTATGATTTAACTACTGGCATGTGTCCTAAGAAGCATATTTGATGCTTAAGAAATGATCGGTGATGAAATATATTGCATGAATCAGACTGACAAGCGCTAAAAGTCAAAACCAACCATTAGAATCCAATTGCCAGTTCATTAGAAGCATAGCACATATACCTTGCACATGACAAGTTGATCACATCTATATTAAATCCATCCCTTGATTTTAAGTGATTCGTTAGTTAATTAGTTTATCTTAATCACGTATTTTATAGAATATTAATTATGATTTATTCTATATAAACTCCAAAAGGTTAAAGAAGTAATTTACACTTCAACATTTCACAAAAAAAAAAGTCTAAATAAGTTCTTAATTTTGTCATTGATACATTTTTACATCCTAAATAGTACTTATTGCATTCTAATGTTAATAAAATGATGTGACAGGCCCTCAAGAGGTGGCTTGATAGTTGAGAACGGAGCTTAACTTTGGTTAAGTCCCATGTTCGATTCCATGCTAGCCTCTCTTGTAAGAGCATGGGGCAGAGATATCACTAATGACTTATTTAAACAAGGTTAAGATGAAAGCCACACATTTAACAGTTATTTAAAAAAATCATTTTTAAGATCACATCAATGCTTAATCGATCTAAATGATCTAATTGTAACATGATATAGGCTAAATTTATGACTTATATGCTAAAAATTGTCAAAAACTTAATTCAATTAAGATTTAAGGATCTTTCAGAATTTGGAGGCATTATTAAGGATTGCCAATTAATGTTGCAAAGTAATTCTAATATTTCTGTTGTTTGGATTACTCGCCGAAAAAATGTGGGAGCTCATGAACTTGCTCGAGTGTCTTGTCATTTTTCTCGTTTGTCAGTTTGGGAGTCTATCCCACCTTGTTTATCTCATTTATATGATTAATAGAGATTTTCCTTTACATTTCAAAAAAAAAAAAACACTAGATTTATCAATATATAAAAGAATCAACGAGACTTTGAGATGTAGAGAACATTGGTTACCATACAATATTAGCTCAAGCCATGATTAATATACTGTTGCCTCTACAGCAATATGGATTCTAGCTAGGTGTACAATATATCTTCTTGGAGTAGGTTAAGAAGGGATGGGCAATGGGTCCTAGAACTATGACGGGTCTCTACCAAATCTCTGTGCGGTTAAGAAAATGATGAGGAAAAGAAGAGTGCGATAGGATGCCAAAAGTCTTCGATAATTTGTACACAGTATGAAGTCAGCAACAGTGGAATTGGCAAATGGTTAAAATGTGCAATGTTTCACTTATTAGTCTCACTGGGCTCGTCTCTGAAAGTGACAGAACAGAAAGTGCTCGTCCCCCTCTATTGTTTTGTTGTTGCATAAAATAGATGAAGACAGGCAAATTTGAGGCTTATTTGTAGGTTCATTTGTGGACTTACATTTACCAAAAGTATACTTACTCGAATAGTACGTAATCTACTCTTATTTAATAGAAATAAGAGAGATTGTTTCTAATAGACCCACGTGTAATGTGTCATAAATATCTTACATTTTATACATGATTGTAATTATTCCAAGAATCATAAATTTACAGGAACATTCAATATAAAATATAATATTTATAAAAATTCAAAATTGTTACAAATAGCTAATTAATAACATTTATAAAATATAATATAAAATCATTTGTAGTTATCAATAAATGCTATAATACACTTAACAACAACATTCTATCAATGTCATGGAAAACCTATTTGTAACATTTTTAAAATGTTACAAAACTCATATCTACTACATGTTAATGATGTTGCAAAATTTTAATATATAACATTTAAAAATGTTACAAATAGCTAATTAATAACATTTATAAAATATAATATAAAATCATTTGTAGTTTTCAATAAATGCTATAATAAATTCAACAACAACGTTTTGTCAATGTTATAGAAAATTTATTTATAATATTTTTACAATGTTACAAAATTCATATTTATAACCCTTTAATAATGTTGTGAAAAGCTAATCTGTAATAGTTGAAAAATGTTATAAATAGTTAATTAATAACATTTACAAAATTTAACATAAAATCATTTATAACTACTAATAAATACTATAATAAACTCAATAATGACATTTAAACAATGTTATGAAAAAAATCACTTTTAACATTTCGAAACTGTTACAAAATACATATCTACAACAATTTAATGATATTAAAAAAGTTAATATATAACATTTAAAAATGTTACAAATAACTAATTTATAGCATTTATAAAATGTAATATAAACGCATCTATAGCTATCAATAAATATCATATTAAAATCAATAATAACATGTCAAAACTGTTATTAAAGCCTCATAGCTTTAGTAACATAGGCTGTCATAGCATACTTATTAGTGTTACCATTCATATTTAATAACACTTATCACCTGTTATCATATGTTGTTTTTGTTGTAGTGTATATACACTTATCTACTACTCAAATATTATTAAAATCTACTTTCCAAGAAAGAATAGACTCCCCTATACGAATGGCTATAATAGACAAACGTATGACTAATTTAAACGATCAAGTAATAGAAATAATGAATGGCAATTTAACTTATGAAAAAATTTAACACTCATTTAAAATTAGGAATTCTCTTCAAATCACACAATCTAGATAAAATATTACTATTGTCTTATAGAGAAAATTTAATAACTATAGGACAATACCCTTTTTCAATTACTTATCAAATTAGTTACACTTTAACCAATTCACATCAAATTATTGAATTTAAAAACACAGATAAAATATATATTGACTAATTATTTAATGATGTAGCAAAAGTAGGTACCAATTTAAGAACTAGCTAGTCTACGAGAGTTACCATAAATAAATTACTCAATCAAATTATACGATTTATCATCATCTACTTCACGACTATCTTTATCTAAAAACAAAACATATAAAGAAAAATTTCCATTAAGATCAAAATCGTTGAGATTAGAAAAATCTATTAGATTTATCGAACCAGGAATAAGATTAGAAAAATACATTCAAATCACTGAATCAAAAATAACAACTGAAACAAAGAACAAGAACAAAAACAACATTTTGATAAAGAAAGAATTATTATTAAGAATCACCTTAAAGAAATAACAGAACATCTTAAAATTACTTTATGAATGTTACTAAACAATTATTTGAATTATTAGATAGACAAACAAATATTGAAATTCAATTAAAAGAGATAATTAATATGATACAACCCTTAATAGAAAACAATCAAAATATATGTCATTACAAAAAAATAATGACTTTAGCGAAATCCAAAAACTAATAGACAAGAATTATGAACAATTATTCAAAATATTATATCCAATAAATGAAAAAATAGTTAAAATATTAAAATTAATAGAAACAAAATCTGAGTCAAAAATATCAAAAGAGTCTGCGCAAATATTAATGTCAAATAAAAATTAATTGATTAATTAATGAACTGTTTGATTTTTAATAACAAAAAATATTAAACTAAATTGAATTGAAAAATTAAAAATTGAACTGAGAAGTTGATTGATTTAAATTTTTATTATCAATCTGGTCGAACCAGTTCAATTATTTAAATATTGATAAATTGAGATTATGTTGTTTTTACTTTTAAAACATCCATTTTCTAAAAAAAAAAGTTATTGACTTGTATTAGTGTATATGAAATAAGGGGTAAATAATTGAGGAAATAAAAGTGAACTAAATCTAATTCATAATTACCTCTTTACTTGTTCATAACTTAATAGCTGTATGTGAGAGTGGCCTAACAAGTAGGAGATAAATTCTAATGCTAAAAGTTAATTGAAAATTTGACATATTCTAAGAATTTATTTTATATTTATGTGTTAACTGTTGAGAGTGCATTGAAAAACTTATTATCGTTAAATTAAATTCTTAACTTATTTTGGATCACAATTAATAAAATTCATTATTATTAGATTACATTCACAACTTCATTTTGAGCATTAACAAATAATTCATTTAGGCTCGATCATCCAAAAAAATGTACCTAAACAAACCACGTCCCAACAGAAAAAGTGTCACCCTTGAAGTTGGGTCCTGGTCGCATGATTTGGGCTGAGTCCAGGCAAAAATCAACGCTTGGAATTGGGAGCCGTGGTTGACTGTTAGGCCTGGAGATGAACATGAACTAATTAGCTCGGTCTACCGCGGGTCAAACTTAACCTCACATAATTCTCAAGCCAACGATGCCGGGTCCTGGACCGCACCTGATGTACGCGATGGCCTCTTCTCTGGCCTTCACCAGTCTAACCAACGGTCGGTTCAGTCCCCACCATACTTTCGTCTACACCGTCAACGCCTTCTTCGGTCCAGACATTGGCTCCTTCTCCGAGTGGCTCGGCTCCGTTCTTGGCTCCTCCGCTCAGTCTCTGGGCTCCGCATTAGCGGACTATGTCCACGACTCTCTTTACTATACTTTGATTCTGGGCCTTCCCCTCTGTGTCTTTTACTCATGGCTCTCCAAGCTTTTTCTTGAAAGGAAGATTCTTGATTCAGTTTCCCGGGTTTGTTTCAGATGCTGTCCCTTTCGTTTTTATTTAATTTGTTTGCTTTCGGTATATTATTCATTCCGGGTTTTAACGGGCAGGTTCCACTTTCAAGGAGGCAATGTTTGATGCTCTTGTCTGCGGGTTCTTTATCCCACTTCTTCCTGGATCATTTGTTTGAGGTCAGTTTCTGTATTTTGATGGACAGAGTTACTAAATTTCCAATGCCATTTTATACGATGAATATGGTGATATTCTTTGGTTGGTTTCTTTTGTAAGGGATATCATAATTGCCATATACGTGGTTTGAAGATTGTCCTAGCAAATTAGTGATGTCTATGGAATATCAGTCTTTCTGAAGTAAATATAACAACTATGTTTTTTATGTTTAAGAAATAAATTCCTGTCAAACTATGAACTTGTGAAATGGCTTGTCTGACTGAGATTTGTACAAGTTCATACAAATGATTTTGAAGCCTGGCTTGGCAACATTTGTGAAAGGAAGGAAAAGAACCGCAAGAATTGAAAGGTATGTAGATGAACTCGTTGATCCAAAATATCTGGCACTGGAAATAGGAAGACAGATTGCAACTTGAAGGCGGATAGGGAGATACTATTGTGTAAGCTGACTAGTGGACTTAACTGTAAAGGATGCATTGTGCAAAGTTAGCTATAAACATCACAGAAATCCAGCTGATACGTTGATAGGACATTTAAGAGTTGTCTTGGCTTCTGAAATCATACTGCCAAAAACGTTGGTCATCAATCATGCTAGTTTGAACAAATGTTTTCAAACATATGGATGCAACACTAGGTCAGTATTTGTATGTTTGAGCATGATCTGAACATAAACACGCATCATATTCATGACTTGGAAGAAAGTGGTATCCTTGTTACGTTAAGTTCACATGGAAGTAACAAAAGGTTCAGTAATTGAAGCAGGAAATCATCTATAGTGTGAAATAAATTATAATCTTAATCTTTGCAGTGATTTAAGTTTTCATGTTACATATTCATTTTGTGGAGTGGGTAAAAGTTGAAATTGAAAGCAAATTCTTGATAATTTATCAGCGAAGTGGCTGTGATTAATGTGCTTGTGAAGTTGGATAGTAACAAAGAATGGGAAATAGATCCTTTTCAATAGATGCATTATTCTGGTAGTACCAAGAGGTGAAATCAGGCCTTTTATTGATTTTGTTTTATTTGTGACTTGCTGATGAACATTATTTTTGAGAGCAAAGTTTCTCACACTTGTTAGAATGATTATGACAACAATGGAACGAATATCAAGATGCTCATGGTATCAAGATTCTCATGGCCCCATCACAGTTAGACAAGGCTGTAGACTCTAAGAGAACTTGTAAGATAGAAAGAGGGAAGAGGACTGCATTTTAGATATGAAATAACTTAGAAGAAAAAAGGACAAATTCTTGTAAAATGCAGCAACAAAGAGAAGGGTAGTGTTGGAGATTGCGGAAAGTGTTGAAAATCATCTATGCTTGATACAGCAGAAGCATTGCCTAAATTCTTTATTTCTTCTGTTTTGCTTCAAAATCTTACACATTTTTGTAAGACCCACATTATTCAAAATGTTGACATTTTGTAGTCAGAAATGTGAAACATGATGCAATTATCTATTTTGTGTCTTTATTATTTTTCTTATTTCTAGGTTTTGCTACCTCTTCAAATCTCGTGTACATAATTATCTACTCCGAAGATACAATATCATATTTTCTTGTCAAAGTAGTTTATACCTTTTTATGACTAACACAATCTTGCCTTCAAAATGCACAGGAAAATGGACATTCATCTATGTATACTTGGATTCTGAGTACTGGCTGGTGGAGTAGTCGAGCACCAGTCAATCCAGATGCTGTTCTTGTGACCGGCTTTTTGTGCATTTGCTTAATTGGTGGATTTATTTACATTAACAGGTATGTTAAATTCAGGTCTTTCCCCATTAGTGTAGTTTCATGTGTGCTCCAGTCCTTGAGATAATTATATTGCACAAATAGTTTTGGCATGCAGGGTGAAGCCTTTGAATTCCATAAGACAGCAAACAAATCAATCACTAAAACTTATTATGGCAGTAGCATGCTCCTATTGCATGTGGTGTGCGAGTCAGATATACTGGGTAAATCCTCGTCGGCCTGCAGTTGGTGAAGAAGCTGATTTTGGAGTTCTTTTATTTCTGTGTACGTTTTTCTTTCTACCTCATTGTTTGTGTATTATGTCCATGAACTCAAAGGAAGAGCAACTTCCCAATTAATAGAGCTAATGTATTAACTTTTTGCTGCAGAAAAAAGCACGTAATTTAACAGGTATAGTTAGTCAGACGTGCATTTTTCCAGTTTTTAGTGTAAACTGTATATATGAAATGGAAGGATTTATGGCTTTGAATCGTCAATTTATGCTGGTCCGTACAGCCGGAAATATGTTGAACACTCCTTGGCACTAAGTGATTTTGTTTTGCTTATATATTGTTGAGCTTAGTTGCAGTATTAACATAACAACAGTTTTCAAATGGAAATGCATACAACGAGATGAACAGAAAAAGTCTCAGAAAACCTTGAAATGCATTTATCAAACGTTCTAGAGAAAGAGAGATAGCCCTACTGTTACAACTGTTGTCAGTTCTGTCTGCATACTTGGGGTGACACCTTTACTTGGCCAAACCTGGGAGGCAAAAAGCAGCGGTGTGCACCTAATGAAAATGGCAAAACCATCAAGTTCAATAGACAAGTTAAAACCTTCATTAACATTTCATGAGATGTGAACACTGTTCAAAGCAATAGCCTGGCACAGAAATAATCACCTCGGAGTTGTAAAACTTGGGAGGTCCATTGTCTACGCCATAATTCTCAGGGTTCAGTGGGTTTATCGGGTGCTTGAAATCAACAGGCTGGCCCTCCTTTGCACAAAGCATGTACCCACACATCCCACTGTGGAATTAAATGCAAGATTGCACAGGAGCATTAATTAATTAGTTCACTGCTCGACTTCGAAAACAACCATAGTCTAAATACCTGGGATATGCAGGAACGGTGCACCAAGCATAGTTGACAGATCCTCCAAAGATTTTCCGGCAACTTGCTACGGTGTCAGAGACAGAAAACTCATCCTTCCATAAGCTGTCAGCTGGACATGCCATTACCCCTCCAGGACGAAGAGCTCTTGCCACTGATTCTAGGAAACTTTTGTCTGCTAGTTCCTCTGCCAGTGTGCCTGGAATGAGATTATAGAGATTTATTATCAAATCACCAGTGTTCTTGGCATTGTAGTATGAACAAGAATATCTTCTTCCAACTAAAATAATTTGGGGATCATTAATCTAAAACATGCAATTTAACTTCGAAAAACATGAAATGTGTATACCCATCTGTTGGAATGCATCAATTATGATTGCATCATAAGTGCCTTGAGCAACCGATTTCAAGAATTCAATCCCTGCATATATAATAAAAACGTGTTTTTGTTTTTTTCACTTAAACGTATAAGCAAATAAGTAATTATAAACAGTAACAAAAAATTCAAGATTTCTATACCATCCCCTATATAAGTTGTTACTCGAGGATCCGTAAGTCCAATTGCTATGCGAGGAAAAAACTCTGTGTAGACCTGAAATCAACACTCACTCGTTTGTGATTTATTAATTATGCAATGTATGCAATGTTCACTCTTTAAACATAGATTTCAAGGGGAATAAGAAAAGAAAACTCACATTTATAACCATCTCGTCAAGTTCGCACAAGTGAATCTGCTCCACAGAAGAATGGCGAGACACCTCTTTCAAAATGCCACCATCTCCCCCTCCAAGAAGTAGCACCTTAAAATTTAGTGGAGAGAGTTCACGATAGATTATTTTTATTATGGTTAAAAAAAGTTAAGTCCAAACATAAAATTATAATTTAATTAAAATTTATAATTATTTTGCAGGAATTTAAAAATGAAATCACTTAAAAATAATTATTAAAAAACTTTTTTTATTCATGAGCTTGATTTGAAATTATTAAATTCATAGTGTAAGCAGAAATTAGTTTAATGATAAATATTTTTAAAAATTCTAATTATTTAAATAAAATTTGAAGTTTTGACTTTTGTAAATTAGTTCTCAATATTAGCATCTATTTACCTAATAGCCTATTCACATATGTTCTTAAGAGCAAAAAAATAGTATAAGCTTACTTTCTTTGGATTTGGAATTGAGCAAAGTGGGAGGTGAGTGAGCATTTCTTGGTAAGCAAACTCATCTTTCTCTGTAATTTGAAGAACGTTGTTTAGTACAACAACCTTGCCATGCGCCGACGACTGCAATCACATATCATATAATTGCACGTTACCATTGACATCGATTAAAATCAATTCGATCCTTTCCCAATTCTTATTCGTCTCATTTTACCAATTCCAAAACTGTACCTCAAACACAACAATGTCATGGTGCTTGGACTTTCCCCGAAACAGAACCTTCTCAACCTTCATTAGACGTGCCTCCCCTGGAAAAAAAAAAAAAAACCGTCGACATGCATGTTACATGGCTTGTTGGTCTTACAACACAACCACGCTCCTCGTATGGTACAATCAGAAGTTGGAATGCTTTCATGTTGGAAAAGATATAAATGTTAAAGAGGATGTTTCTATGCACTATGCACGCTTGATGAAAACTTTTTACATGTTAAGGAAAGACATAACATGTACGTGCCTGGCCAATCTTGCTCAGCATCTGCATACCAACCCGGAACAGTAAAGGGCAAAGTATAGTTATGAATTTCCACGTTCTCTTTGTTATCGTCAACAAGTGGAGATTGGTCAACACTGATTATTTGACTGCCAACATTCCCACCGGCCATGGTTGTTGTATTTCGAATTTTGATTTGTGTTCTTGAGGGTAGAGAAGAGCCTTTCAGCTGTGTTATAAATAGGGCAATGTAAAGATTTAGGCCAGGAGGCAAAGCAAGCTGTTTGTAGTTATTCAAAGCTTGTTTAATGTTTTGTGAAAACAAGTTGAAGATTTCTCATGATAAGGTCAAATTTAATGCTCTTTTGTGCTTTCCTCCTTTTAAGAAAAATGGGTAGGCTTTCTTTATTTCTCCCATGTTGAATTTAATGCTTATAATGTAAAAAGGATTGGGTTTGGATTTACTTTAATGCTTATCTTTACCTTTAAAATTAGTATGATATATACCAATGTTTTAAGAACCGGACCGGTGATTGAACCGGAAAGACAACTGATTTAAGGGTCAATAGTTCAACCGGAATTGAACCGTGATCGAACAGGTGACTAATAAATATATAAATTTTATTATATATATAATATATATAAGATAATTTTTAAATATATTATTTAATTATATATCTAACTTAAACCTTCAAACTTCAAAACCATACAATTTTTTTTAAAGTTCACGAACATAACATAAAATAAGATAACAAAACTCACTAGTCATATTTCACCAAAAAGATTAAAAAAAGATCAATAATTATAATATTCATTCAAGTCAAAATCAAATGCTCCTTCATCATTGTCAATATGAACATCTTCAACAGATTCCATATTTGGTTGTTCGGCAATTTCTTCATCACCTAATTTCATAATAAACAATATTAGACAAAATTACACTTGGAAATAATATATCTAATCTTTA
>JANJEY010000007.1:52430475-52444144 GCA_024703695.1 Erythroxylum cataractarum
TTTTGTATTTGATTGTATCTGATTACGCTTCCTTTAGTTTAGGGATTCCTCTTCACAAATACTTGTATAAATTCAAAACTTGTTTACAATTATATACATCAGAAAATCCTCTTTATACCTTGGTTCTTTAAGAGTTTTGAGAGTTTATCAGTATGTTGGAAGATTCAATTGAGGGAGAAAATTTTGCAGTAGGGGAGTGAGTCATGACAGCCTTTGAGGAGAGTGTACCATTTGGAGTTGAGGTCAGAGTGAAGGTAGGAAGACTTGATAAAGCTATAGGATGATTTGAGTATGTGGTAAAAACTTGAGGAAATGGAAAATTTTCCTCGTTAAATACAACATGACGAGATATTACAATTTTTCCTTGATTAGTTAAGCATTTGTAACCTTGATGCATTAAGTTGTACCCAAGAAAGACACAATTTGTGATGTGAAACTCGAATTTATGATGAGAGTAATATCTGAGATAAGGAAAACAACTACAGCCAAATATTTTGAGGTGAAGATAATTTGGGATTTTGTTATACAACTTTTGAAATGATGAGAGATTGTTTAGTCTAGGAGATGAGAGGTTATTAATAAGATAAGTGGTTATAGAGAAGGCTTCTAACCAAGAGGTGAGTGGCATGTAAGCATAGGATAAAGGAGTTAGTCCTATTTCAGTGATATGTCATTGTTTCCTTTTAAAAACACCATTTTGTTGGTGAGTCTAAGGACAACTGAAACGTGGTTGTATTCCATGTTTTATGATGTAAGGTAAGAGAGCTTTGTATTCACCTCCCATGTTAGTATGTAGAGCTTTGATTTTTCTATTCAATTGAAGTTCAACATTGTTCTTAAATTTGATAAGGACTAATAAAGTGTCAAATTTTAGTTTTAGGGGATAAAACCAAGTGAATGTTGTGTAGACATCAACAAAAATAAGATAGTAGTTATGTCTTTCAATTGAGAGATATGGAGAGGGTCCCTAAATATCAAAGTATATGATTTCTAAATGATTTTAACAGCTATGTCATGAGTTTGAAAAGCTAGTTGATGCAATTTTCCTTGCTTACGGGCATCACAATGAGGCAAGTCTTTGAGTCAATATAGAACTTTATTGAACTCAAAATTTGTTTTAAGATACTGTTGGAAGGGTTTCTTAATTTAGCATTCCAAACATTGACATTTTTATGTGCTATGTTTGTTTCACAATGATTGCCTTTTAAAGAGGAAGCTTTTTGTTGGAAAAAACTAGACTTAGAATATGTTTGCATGACTGGCCTGATTTTGTTGGGCGATTTAGTGGCTTTGAGTTTGTAGAGGCCATCTCAAGGCACTCCCTTGATCATAATCTTCCATGTTGCTTTGTCCTAAAACAAACAACTTTCATTGGCAAACTCAACAGAAATTTTGTTGTCTTTGGTAAGTTTAGAAATGCTCAAGAGATTTTTGGTTATGTTTGGAACATGTAGAATTTATTTTAGTGCAAGAGGTGTGTGTATATTATCTAGGAAATGTATGTAAGATGAGCCAACATTTACAATAGGAAGAGTTACCATTACCAATAGTGAATTGATCCTTTCTACCATACTCTGAACTTATCAACAGATTATTAAGGTCATGATTTGTGGCTCCACTATCTATGAACCATATTGTTATTGGCTGCTTCTAATAATGGATATCCATATTATTTTTGATCCAAATAGAATTGAGGAAAGTGTTGTGCATTGTTCTGTGTCTGCCGAGTAAATGAGTTACCTCTATGGTTGAGTAGTGTTACCTTGCTAAGAGATATCAAACCTTTTGTGACATTTCAGTGCTTCATGACTGATTTTGTGGCAAAGTTGACAAAAAAATTTTGTTTCCATTCCATCTACCTCCTCTCCCATGATTTCCTCTTCCTCTAAATCCACTTCTTCCTCGTTGATTTTTTTGATTGAAAGTTGCATAGTTTGTAGTTGGTGGTGATATTTCTTCATGATTGAATGAGTTCAGTTGTTCTATTCTTTTTTCATGCATTGTAAGAGAGTATTGCACTTCTTGCAAGGTTGAAGTTTCCATAGAGTGTGTTAGATAAATCAAAACAGGATCATATTCATAACTAAGGCCATTTAAGGCACTTAATATCAATTCATACTCAGTGATTGCATGTCCTGCTACTTGAAGTGAGTCACCTATGGTTTTAACTTTGTGCATACATTATGATATAGTGTGTGAACCCTTTTTAATTGTTGAAAGTTGATGCATTAGTTGAAGAACGCTAACCATGGATGTTTGAGCATAAAGATTCTCCAAAATTTTCCAAACTTGGTGGGATGAATTGGAATTACCTATCCTATTACTTCTTCTTCGATGGTTGAAAACAACCAACATAATAGTGGTTGATCTGTTCTTCTCAATACTTTGTATTCTGAATTTTCGATTACTTGGTTTATGTTTGCAGTGATGAACTAAGGGGGAGGTACTGTGTTGATAAAGTTCTCAAGCTCAAAAGCTCTTATGGCCGTAAGGATTTGAGCTCTCCAGTTTACAAAGTTCTATTTGTCAAGCTTGATGGGAAGATTGAAGTTTAGGGTCTTTTCTAGGGCTAAAAAATCAAGAGAGAATGATGGTGTTCCATTTAGAGTGGACGATGATGATCCAAAGTTTTCTTCCATTTTTTATGTTGGTCAAGTGAAGTTCTGATACTATGTAAGAAAAGTATGTATGGAGAATACATATTATTTTTTTTATTTACTCATCTGTACATTTATATATTTGATGGTTCAATATTGACCATACATGTGTTAGTAAATACAGAATAAATTGGAGGGTTGAGATGATTTATGTAACAATAGAATTGTACATTCATTGTACATTCCAACTAACATTTGTCATTGGTAAATATCTATTGTAACTTTAAGTGAAGTTCCGATTGTGTCCCTTCTTATTTTCTTTCTGTCTTGTTCTTCTTCGTTAATAGTGTTATGTGACCAGCTGGAGATGAGAAGGTGGCTAATTCTCATAGTCTGTATTTATGGTGGTAGTTGAAATTCTGAACACTATTAAGTAGAAGAATAGACTTAGAGAAAAGGTGTAAAACAGTGGAGGTGATAGTATATTGAAGCAGAGGCTGAAATCGCGATAGGTAACTATTAAATTAAAAATGTTAAATTAATTGGCAATGAAAGTAAGAATTTTACATAATAAAAATAAGTCTTGGGTTACGATCCCTTTGAATATTGGTATTTCATTCATTCATCGACACTAAAACTTACCAATTTATTTTGATAGATATTCGTGGAGATAGTTTCAGGTTATCAACTTGACGAGTTACTAAGCCAAAACATATATTTCACTCATTTTTTGGTAGCTTACAAATTCAAATAGGGTCTAAATTTTTGTTAACAACCAGCCTTAATCATTAGAAAACCTAATGAACATAACCAAATAACAAACGATGATACCTGTAATTGAGATGATTGTTCTTCCTAAGAACTACAATTTTTGATGTAGTAATGAATAGTTCCTAGATGCTTTATTGATTAAAGAAACTAAATAATTACGAACACATTTTTTAATCTAATGATAAATCATTTCAATCACTTAACTAATATGCACCTTAGCAGTCAATCAAAACAATAATACCAAAATATATAAGAACAATCAATACCTGAAAAATTAAACTAGATTTCATTCATTCATAAGTCTCACAAGACTAACCATATACTAACAACTTCTAGTTCCTTTGGCTAGGAAAAGGAAAAATAGCTACTATAAACTATTGAAGACAGTATCCTAAAATTTAAATGTTTTCAAAATAAAAATATTTCCATCAAAAGTCATAACTCTTCCCTCTAATACTAGTCACACTCCCTTACTAAAAGGAAAAAAGAAAACTCCTATGATTACCTAATTAGATGCCTTTTGTTACCAGGTTATTTTTTTTCTTTTCTAAAACTTAATAAATGAATTAAAATGAAAAATAAAAAATCAAGATATGAGTAGTTGTGGTCGAATTTCTATTTTAAACTTGATCTTAAAAATCTCAATATTTCAATTAGTTTCTTCCTTATCTTTGAATGGTTTAAATTTTCAGCTTTTGAATTTTTTTGCACCAGATAAGTATGCGCACGCTCAGTCTCAAAAACTCTTTCTAATTAACAAACTTCTAATTTTTCAGTTTTTGTCACGTTAACTCCTTTAAAATTCATTCTCAATCAGCTTCTTATTGTATTAACTACAAAACAAAACAGTGTTCCAATTTAAGCTTAATTAACAATTAATCTGAAGGAAATTGATGTAAAAAATTTAATCATTTAAAAAATATATCAAATTTCACCACACTCAGTTTCATACTCATCCTCTAGTAAAACATAGCTAAAATAAGCATGCTATTGCATAAGCTATCTACAAGTTCATTCCTCACATTAATCGACCAAGAATTGCATAACAAGATTCTATCATAGCCTAGACTAACAAAGAGGTGTGAACAAGTATTAACTCAATCAATATCATTCCAAAATTGATAACAATTTAATATGAATTGCCTAACCATTTCACTTATACAACTTAAAGTATTTACGGTTCGATGTTTCGCTCTAATCCTTATAATGCAAACATCTTACCATAAGCTTGCTTTTTCACCAATTCTCTACTAGTTTAAAGTATAAATATGCATAAATCAAGAGGAATTTACTTATGGTTATAATGGAGTTGTAGGAAAAGATATGAATTATGGGATAATAAGGGTACAAACCATAGACATCAGTGAAATGATTAAAAAATTGTAAGAAACAATATGATAACTTTAAGTTATGATATTCGTGTCACTAAAAAGAATTCAATAATTAGCTCCTTCAAATACTTTAATGAAGAACAAGGACCACACTTTTCAAAACATAACTAATGTTATTTATTTTAATAAATTTTTTATAACCTTTTTTTAGACATCAACCAATATACTGAATAACAAACAAAGACAACAGTTTTAGGTCCTATATACTCAAGTTTCTTTTCAAAAAAAAAATCTTTAACTCACTTGTTACCCCACATTTAAATTTATAACAAATTCTACTTTAAATTTCTTTACAAGCATCTATGGTTAGGTGAGGATTTCATTTAAAGGCTTGTGTTTTTCATGTGGTTTCAATTCAAAGAGGCTTAACTAGGAAGATTGACTTTAGGTGGTTTATAAGTTAAAGGTCTTACCAACAAAGAATGTCTTTTATCATATTTCATACATGAATATAAAACCATGGATTCAAATTGGAACCAAGCAAGTCTTAGAGAATTATTTGCATAGAAGACAATCACAAATAAAAATAAATAAATAGTGATATGGATGTTTCACTCTAATTGTCTTAAAATATCATGGGTTTATTAATTCACTTTAACTTGTGTACAATCCAAAAAATAATTAACAAGGTTATTAGATGTTCACACTCTAAGCAACTCATGTACAATACAATGTATTGCCCTCATATAAGTTTGGTTAATTCTCAAAGTATGTATAATTTTTAATATGATAAATTTTGAGGTATTAATATATTATTTTGCGTAGTTAATTATTATGTTAATGTTAGTAAGATTATATGGCATAGGTTAATTGAATTAAAGTGTTAAGGTAGTAAGATGATATAAGGGTGTTTTTGGTAGTTCACTTAAGCATTTAAGTTACTAGGCATATAAGGAAGGATAAAAGGGACTTTGCACACTCATTAAGGGTATTATAGGAAAAAGGAGAAGTTGTCTTGCTTTTTAAGAAGAGGAAAACGTAGATTGAAGGGAGACGAAGAGAAGAAATGAAAATAAGAGAGAAAGAAAGGAGACGGTTTGGTTTTTAGAGAAAGGAAGGAGGAAAAGCTAGGGTTTCATCATTTCTTAGTTTTCCAGAGGGATTTTGAGGTTGTTCAAGAAGGGAAAATGTAGAGGAAGATAAGAGCTTCCATTTGAGGCAACAATCTTGTTATTTGGTGAAGATTCAAGGAGAGTTTGATTTTAATCCTTTGGATTTTGGAAGAGTTTTGGTTTATGAAGCTTAAGAAATATTTGGGTTTTAGTATTCTAGAATCGATTTTAGTGAATGTGTCTTGTGAGTTCTCAATTAGAATTCCTATTGAATGGAATTTTTGGTTTTTGTTAAAGGAATCAAAGAGGGCAAGAGGAGTAAGGGGATAGGTCTCTTTAAGCAAGTATTAATCAAGAAAATTCAAGGTGGGTTTCAAGTTTATAATTGAATACTGAGCCATGAATGTTTTCTTTTAAAACAAGAAAATTAAATGATTTCAAATTGCTTCATAATTATTGCATTATTGTTTTTTAATGACTTGAGAAATTGTTATATATTTAGTACATGAACGTGATGGAAATGCCTGTGAAATATTTCATCTTCATGGAAAATTGTGCTTTTGAAATATGCCTTTGTGGCAATATGTTAAGAAAATCATGTTTTCGAAAAAATGTCATTTGGGCAATCTGTTTTCAAGTCATGAAATACATGTTATGTAGGTTTATTGCTAAACCCCGCTTCCGGAGCTCAGCATTCGAAATCAAACACAAAAGAAGATACTTGCCCTCAACTATCTTATGCTTATTTCGGGATGTTTAGCAAAACTTCCCCTAGAGAAACTCGGATTAAGGTGTTCTTTAAACGGTTTGAAAGAGGACTTTAGGTCTACATCTTTAATGAAGACCTCGAAGTCCGATTCTATCTTTTGAATGGTCAAAATGGGAACAGATGATAATCCAGGCAAAACAGAAGAAGCAAAACATAGATGAAGATGACGTCATTACAGAAGAAGCGAATAGGTAGAAGAAGCAAAACACAGAAGAAGATGACGTCATCACAGAAGAAACACAAAAGAAGCAAAAAGCAGACGAAGCAAAACTAAGAAAAAGCAAAACTAAGGAGAAGCAAAACTAAGAAGAAGCTAAACTAAGAAGAAACAAAAAGGTAGACGAAGCAAAACTAAGAAGAAGCAAAACTAAGGAGAAGCGAAACTAAGAAGAAGCAAAACTAAGAAGAAGCAAAAAGGCAGACGAAGTAAACTAAGAAGAAGCAAAATTGAGAAGAAGCAAAACTGAGATGAAGTAAAACTAAAAAGAAGCAAAAAGCAAAAGAAGCAAAATTAAGAAGAAACAAAAAGGCGGAAGAAGTGAAACTAAAAAGAAACAAAAGGGCAGAAGAAGACACGTCAGCAAAACACAGAAGAAGCAAAACACAGAAGAAGCAAAACACAGAAAAATCAAAAGACAGAAGAAGCAAAACACAAAAGAAGTAAAAGACAGAAGAAGCAAAACACAGAAAAATCAAAAGATAGAAGAAGCAAAACACAGAACAAGTAAAAGATAGAAGAAGCAAAACACAGAAGAAGCAAAAGACAGAAGAAACAAAACACAGAAGAAGCAAAACACAGAAGAAGATGATGTTATCATAGAAGAACCACAGAAGAAGATGACATCATCACAGAAGAAGCGAAACTAAGAAGAAGCGAAACACAGATGAAGCAAAATACAAAAGAAGATAACGTCATCATAGAAGAAATATAGAAGAAGATGACGCCATCACAGAAGAAGCAAAACTAAGAAGAAGCGAAACACAGATGAAGCAAAACACAGGAGAAGATGATGTCATCATAAAAGAAACACAGAAGAAGATGACGTCATTACAGGAAAAGCAAAACATAGACGAAGCAAAACACAGAAAAAGATGATGTCATCATAGAAGAAACACAGAAGAAGATGACGTCATCACAGAAGAAACAAAAGGCATAAGAAGTGAAAGACAAAAGATACTTCTTCCTTTACAAGGACCCTAACTTTCAGCTTAGAAATCCAAAAATTTCATACTATATATTATTGGAAAGCTAGAAGGATATGCTACAACTTTGCGATAGACAAATTCAACAAATTTACCTCAATTGAGCCCTGATTTCTCTCCGAAGATGGCACACGATTTCTACACCTAAAAAAGACTTCGATTTGAAATGGATAACTATAAAGAAACATGCATATACACCTGTGGAACTTTTCAGTTCCAACTCTTTTACCAAAACAACTAAAAGCTCATACATAACTTTAATTACATTATTAACGTTAAAAACACAAGATACAACGTATAAGATGCTTAATGTTTCTAACATGCTATGAAGCTGTCCAAAAGTGGTTACTTTAACTTAATTACAAAAGTTTCTAATATCTTTTGTTAAACTTTTTGTTCTGAACTTGAGGAGGGAGTAGTGGGGTGAGCTATACAGCTCAGTGACTAATTACCTTTATATTAAAAGAATCTTAAGCTAAAGTGATTATTATTTTTTCAAGCAGGTAAGGAATAAAATCTAAGATGCAAGTAATAATTTTAAAAAATTGTTAATACTCGTACAAAAAGTAACAAAAATGATTTTTGCTCGCACTACTGGACAACAAAATGTTGTTAGCATTGGAGGCTTGGGTCTTAAAAGAGAGAATGAACCTTGAAACAAGCAGTGGAACAATATAAGAGCAAAACTAAATCTAGTGCAAAAGGCACGATGGTTTATTCAATTTGTAACGGACCAAATCCATTGCTCTATCGGCAATCTGCCTTCCTTTTCCCAACCAATGTATTCAACTATTTCTACAAATTCCCAGTAAAGATGTCATTCCCCGAGGAACTTTCTCTCTGTTAATTTGTAACATTAACATAGATTTTTCATATAAGAATTTGATTTTTTACAAGGTACTTTTTCGTCAATGTTTCTAGTAAGTAATTAGCTTTTTTGCATATGTAAGTTTAGTAAATGAAGTATGGTCAGAATTTATCATGGCAGGAAATGGTCATTCTTCATAAGAAGATTCCGGATTTTGAGTTCAGAGATGCTCAAATCAACAACATACAATACTGTAAACAGGATTTTGCACATATTTCTCATTACATCGTTACTGATTATGATTGGAAGGATTATTTTCCTGTGGCTTTCACGTGCTTTTATGTCCCTTTTTTTCTTCTAATTTTTAGTTAAATAATTATACGAAATGGGTGATATATATTGTGTTGCATCAATGGCGAAAACTTATTAACCCGTTCCTTAGAAAAGGGTAATCTGTTAAATACCAAAATTCCAGAAGAAAATTTTGAGCTAATAGATATGCAAATGTTGTTTTGTTCTAAACGCTTATGAAAGCCTGAAAACATTGATCATACTAAGTATATATTAGTAATTTGAGTGGAAGACATAGTAAGGGAAGTCTCTTCATCAGTGAAATTCGATCATCTGATTATTTTGTCTAACGGATGAGCATTTTGTGATTAAAACTTTGCGTAAATCTAAAGTGAAGGTAAATATCAGTCATCTTGAATCTCTGAAAATCACTATCTTTTCGAAGTTGTTGGTTATGAACTTGAACAGGCAGTGCAAGGATTCTTAATCCTCTTTTTCATGTATTTTAATATATAACAATCAAAATCTTAAAATTAGAAGCTACAAGCCAAAAGATTTGAAGGTAGTTTAAGTTGAGTTGTATCTACACAAAACCCTTCACTTTCAATTTTTCATAAAAATGTGTTTTAACAAAAAGGAATTCAAGAAAGAGAAGAAATATACTAATAGTAAGGAATAGCACTTGCTGCTTGAAATGAAACAGAAATGGGAAAGAAAAAAAATGGCAACATCATCATTTAGAGAATTTATTTCTAACATCCAAGTCAAAAGAAGTGCTTAAAGAACTCAAAAAACAAAAGCCAAGGAGAGGTGTTATCTTTGGGGACAATTCAATAGTACATCACGTAGCGGAACAATCAACTTCTATACCAACTCCATTTTCATTTGTTAGGATCATATATATAAATCTTCGATTGCTTTCTTTTATTTTTTTTTATTTTTTTTTTGAAGTTTTGATTTATACTGAAGTTTATGAAACCAATTAGAAATCAAATTTTTCGGCTAATAAGATATGGTATTCATCTTATCTACTTGATGCAAAATGATTTCTTTTACTAATGTGTATGTATTTATCATTCATCTACATGATTTAGCTGGAAGATATGAACACTGACTCATTGATGATATGGTGGCTTATGCTCTCAAGAGTGAAGGAGTTTATGTTTGGGCATGCAAGAACTATGATGGAGATGTGCATATTAAATGATTTCTTAACTCGGGGGATGTAAAAAGCTTTTATAAGTTTTGAAGAAACAAAATTTGGAAATTGCTTTCTTTGTTGTTTTTGGTGTCTAGGAGTTGTGTAGTTTACGCTACTTTTTTTTCATCGCTTTAAAAAGTCGCCAAGTATATTGGAGCTGAATGGCTTTTGAGATAAGAATTGTTGTTACGTTTTTGTAGGTTTCAAATCCCTTGGATTGATAACCTCTGTACTGCCCATGCCCTCCATTGCTGCGAGCAAAACCTGAACGTGTGATGGAGTTGTTTGCTGTGGAGCCGTCGGAATTGGGAAGCAACAAACTTTAGGTCATCAGCCATTAAAGCAAAAGCTTCAACTTTCAAAAGGGTCTACACAGTTTGGGTTGAGATGGGAAGGTTTGATGACGAATGGGGGTCTAGCAAGATTAGTATTAAAAATTTTAATTTTTTTTTTAAATCTATGTGGCTTTTAAAATCTACCTGGCCTCTCTACATAGACTTTTTATATATAGAAACAGCACATGTGTGACACTTTTTAATTTCTGCCCAAAAAAGCCTTAAATTAAGCAAACTCGTAAAAATTTAGACCTTTATTAAGTAAGTTACAAGTTTAAGTTCTAAGCCGTTCAAACTAAAAAATGTTAGGCTCCCAATACGAACTTTTAGCCTTTTATTTTTCTTTTGACATTATGCATAGGCTAACTTACTTTCCATTATAGAATTTTAGAAACGTATAACTTCAACAATTGATTAAAAAAGGAAAATTAATTAACACTTAATTTTCCACTTTCTTTGGAGCTAACGAAGTGGCAAGTAACCTGAAAATATGAGCCACTGTTCCCATTATCATGTTGGCCACCAACCCAACCACTTCATTACCTCCATCTACAACCTCATCTGAACCTTTTTTTGGAAGTATCAATCAACACCTAATTTTCCATTTTCTTTGTGTGTGTGTTCAATTGTAACTATAAACTCACCAGGTGAGAGTTAATCTGATTTTAACTAGACTTCACTGCAATCACATTTTTCAGTATGATTCTACACTTACTTTTGTTGTTTATGTTTAACACTAGGTGATTGTTAGTTGTCAGGAATTTAGTCTATAGCTGAGGGGGAATCACAGCCCTTGCTGCCAAATCTGAATTGTGATCCTATAAAAACATAAATGAAAATTTAATATGTAAAAATGACAACATTATGAGGTCTATTAGAAAAATATAGAACATACTACATTTTCTATTTCAAAATTTATTAATAAATTAGTTTAAATAATTAAAAAACATTGACAGTAGTAATGACATGCAAACAAATATAAAATTGAAATAAAGGTTTCTTGGAATATATAAATAGGATCTCAATATAAATACTTTCAAATAAATCAAACCAAATATATTGAATTAACACTCAAAATTGAATATAACAATTATAGATGCAATTATTTTAAATAATTTGTACATATAATTTAAAATCTTAATTTATTTGACGTGATTAAAATTTAAGTAGACCGTTTCTTTTCTTTCTTTGGCACGTAGAGATCAATGATCTAGCCATGTTATAGTATTATAGCAATCCACTGTGGACTATAAAAAGTGAAAAATGAGTTTCATCCTCCTTCCTGTACTTAGAGCTGAGGTAGTAATTAATAAAAAATTGAAAAAAAAACTTTTCCTTTTTTTCCTTACTTGTTTTATCAACTATCAAAATTAAGCTATATCTAAATATTATTAATTGTATATAATAGTTTGTAAATTATGTATTTCAAATAAAATAACGATTAAAAATTAATCTACGAATTCTAACTAATTTATTTTAATAAATCCACATTGAAAACAATAACCACTTATATTTTACAATTATTATGAGTAAATTGCATTTTAGATACCAAAAACAATATTTTTAATTTTATTTTGGTTTACTGCAAAAGCTGGAGTGTTTAATTTCTTGACAATCATCCGATAAATTCACAACAACAACAACAAATCTCAGCTACTTTCTTTTGCTTAAAAGCTTGCTATTTCATTTCCAGTTGTTCTTGTGAATATGAATTCTCTAAAACTGGAATTTAGCTTGGCATAATCACATCACTTTGTTCAAGGTAGAGAGAGGATGTGAAACTCATTATACCTACCCCATAAAGTTTTAAAGGTAAAGTCTAATGATTCGATTAAAGCCAGTAGAAATAGAGTTGGGTGAAGGGGAGAAATCATGCTTAGGTTTGGTGGGGTCAGTCCAAGTTCTGTTTGTTTCACGTACCAGACACTATATATAATTATCTATATATTATATAATGTAATTAGTTAATTATATTATTTTAATTAATTAATTAATGCATTAAACGAACTAAAAGACAGTTAACAGGTGATAGGATGTGCAGGCTCTGAATATGTTGTATTGACAATATAATTATAATTACAATATAATTATTTATAAAAATATAATTAATTAATTACAATATAATTAATTAATTAATTAAAATATTATAATTAATTAATTATAATATTATTAATTATATTTTAATTAATTAATTATATAATAAATTTTTATTTTAAATATTTTTTACAAACTAATCACTATTAATGATAACGGTAATCATTCTTTTCTTTTAACTAACTATCATAATTATAATGATAATATTTATTCTCATTTTTACTTAATTAATTATTATAATATCTTTTAAGATTTAATTTTTAAAAATTAAATAATGAAAAATATAGAATTTAATAAGAGAGAATTGAATGACCTCATGTTTTGAGAATATATGATATTTATATAACAACTTGAAAGTGAATAAAATGACAATACCTATTTTAGATTTTGTTATTGTTGAAAAATCTTTTAGTGTTTCAATTCTTTATATATATATATATAATTTTAATAAAAGAAGATAGGAATGAATTATCATAATGGAAGACCTGTTCCGGTCCAGTCCCGACTCCTGAGTTCCCGTAATCTTTTGTGGATAACAACATAAGATAAGAAAGGGCAGGCTTTTTATTTGCCAATTGCAGGTGTGCGTCTGTCCTAGTATGGGATAATCAAACGATTAAGTCCACCACCAGCTAGTTTGTGGGTGGTCCCCTGCAAGATGGCCCTTTGTCCTTTTCAATGACAAAAGCATCGAGGTCACATCCTAACTCCATAGTTTTGGGGTACCAGTACCACTCCTTGTAATCGTTTTATAAATAAAAATATCGATAATCGATTATTGAGATTCGTGTTTGTAAATATATATTTCTGTCAATAAAGTCCTTTTTTCTATGATGTAATCATTTTCTAATTTATATTGGCGTTTTTTTAAATTGGAACTAAAAGTTATAGTGTGTACCTCTGTTTTTAAAATCGGATCGGACTGGTCAGTTCGACCGATTCAATCGGTGACCGGTCAGTAGTTCGGTCCAGTTTATGCCTCAAAATCGGTATTCAATTGATCCGGTGTGAACCGGTCAAAATCGGTCAATTGATCGGTTTTTGACCGGTCGGACCGATCCGGTTCAACCTGTTCGATAATTTTTTTTATTTTTTTATTTTTTTAAATATTTTTAATATTATATATAATTAAATATAATTATTGCATAATTATTACA
>JANJEY010000007.1:52622736-52633369 GCA_024703695.1 Erythroxylum cataractarum
ACTAACATTATTGTTCATTGCTCTGATTTTAATGACATTAGTCTTAATATTAATTTATTTTGGTGTAACGTTAATAACGGGTGTTACAATTATTCATGATGAATCTTTCTTAAGCTTGAGAGTCCAAACATTCTTATCCACTAGATAATGTCCATAAAGCGATTTTACCTACAATGACTCTTTATTAGATATTAAGGATTTTCCACAATCTTGTTGCAAGAAAAACTTTATTCACCTTTAGGATAAAGTGTATTTGTAACCCTTCTTCACACTTTAGCAAGCAAATATCAACTAACTTTAGCACATATGTTATGATCATTTAAAGATAGAAATAAAATTTTAAGTACAAAATAATATTAGTTTCAACAATTAAATTTCTCGTCAAAATTGATAAACTCTTTTAGTAATTAAACCTTTAAATGTTAGGACTGCTATTTACATGACAAGTCTTTACATAATAAACCCCTAGGTCATGTTTTCATTAAAAAAGCATGGCATATGTTACATCATTTGTTAGGCTTCACTTTCTCATAAAGAGAACTCCTAATCCCTCATATGTTATAAAGAAAGAATTATATAACCCACATTTGCTAACTAAACCTAAAATTGCATATAAGTTATACTCTTAAAGGTCTTTCTCATATGGTAATAGCACTTTCAATTCTTATCAAACTTAAAAGTTCTCTTCAAGATTTTTTTTACTATCAAACTAAGACCTAAATGGTCACTCAAATATAGATTAAAGGAAATAAAAATTGGAATAGTTTTGATTTCAAGAAGATAAAAGTTAATGACAAGGCGTACACATTTCATCCCAATTTTCTCACTAACTATTTCTATCATTCATGTAAACATGAAATAATAATCAAATTGGTGTAACTACATTTTGAATTATCACAACTTTAGCCTTAGTTTAACAAAGAAAAGTGATAGGGTTCAAAATTTGGTTATTTAGTGGCTAATGTAATCAAGGTAGGTTTTTTTAAGAACTCAAAATCATAAACTAAATTCCTTTGTCATTTTAATTCATGAACTCAATAACGTGATCTCAATATGCTTAATCAAGCAAGTACTAAAAACGATGAAGCCATGTTTGATAATCACTCAATGAAACATAAAATGAAGAAAAAAAATGATAAATTGCCTATTATCTCATCAACTCATATAAAACTTGAATTTGTATCAATTATTACACACTTATCATTTGAAAATCCACTATAAAGACAATGAGACACATTTTAGAAATAAAAAAGTCAATTGTTAATACTCACATCATATCTTAATTCAATAATTTATAATAACTCATAAATCTTTCAAAGACAATTTTCAAAAAAGGTAGAGATTCCAAAAGTAACATCAAGAAGTAAAGACCAGAGTATATTTAAAAAATAAAGTAAAAGATGATTATTACTTTTCTTCCTTATACCTAAACCATATATTAATCCCAATATATACAAAAAAAAGAACAAGTCACAAAATAAAAGAAAAATAGGAAGTATATAATTCAACTAATAAAACAACCTTTTTATAAACTAATAAACCCCTAAAAGAAACATTCCAGATTATAAATGATGTTAGAGACCTCTTACAAAATTTTCATTAAACACTTGCTACGTTATTGAAATCCATCCTTTTTTTTTTCAAAACTACTGTCTTCTTCCATTATTCACCAACATAACCGAACAACAATAAACACAATCCTAATAACAACCCAAATAAACCATCACAACTCAATCCATAGTAACACCAAGACATCAACAAACAATGATTAACATAAAAAAAATTGAAGATAAAAAAATTAACCCAAGAGTAGTAAGTGGACAACCAACCTTAAGACAGATCCTAAGACAATGGAAACAATTGGTAGAAAAACAAAGGAAGATGAGCATATGGAAGAACCGAAGAAGGGTGTGTGCAGAGGAGATCAAAGAAGAAAAGAATTTTGATGAAGAACGAGGGGGTGAGAGGGGCTTTCGGTTGTTTAAATCTATTAAAAATAAATTGACGTCATTTTACTTTAAATTTAAACAACAATAACACTGTCATCTGCATTTACCGATAGAATGATAGTTTCGTTAGTAATTTACCGATGAAAATTTATTCCATCAGTAAAATATGTCGCTTATTTTTACCGCCAACCATTATCACCTATTTTTACAATGACTTTTACTATTCCATCACTAAATTTTGCTAGCAAACCTTTATGGATAAATTCCCTCCAACTTTATCGACATATTTTTGTTCCATCGCAATATACCATTTTTCCTAACAAAATTTATGTTGATAATGTCCTACAAAATTTTGTTTGTCAATAATTTCCCATCAATAATTTATAATTTTTTTGTAGTGGAGCAAGGAACCTGACATTGTAATGGAAAGCCATTATTTCTCTTTTAAATGGAAACTTGGTATGACCCTTGACATAAAAATCTCAATCATATTCCTAATTGAGTCCATATTCATTACATTCGTCTTAAGTACTAGTCTATAATGGGAATTAGTTATTTAACTAACTCTATAGGAAAATTATTTCATCTAGATGAGCATACTGCTAGCTTGATAAGGATAGGGTATGCTAAGGTGTACATGGAAATGGAGAGGGATATATAACTCCCTGATACTTGAAGCATTCAAAGACTTAATGAGGAAGTTGGCTTAATAACCTCATTAATCTCCCTCTTTTACCCCTAGAAACCAAGATAGATCAACCAAGTTAAAGTACAGAGAGATAAAGAGGAAAAAGTTTCATTGGAAGGTCACAAATAGGAAGAGGTGAATTAAATACTTGCTAAAATTCTATGCAGTCAAGTGTCTCCTAAACTAGGAAACAATGAAGGAAACAAAGGTAGAAATATTACTTAGACACTAATGAAGCTAGTGCAATGAATACCTCTAAAGTCTAGGAAATAAATTTTATTATTGCTGAAACCTCCTCTTACAAACTAGTCCCTCCTCTTGATGGGATTTAATGAAAAGAGCTAGAAGAAAAAGATAGAGGAATTTGGTTTGGTTACTATTATACTTTTTGTAGGATCCTCTACCTCTAATGACCATAGGGTTCAACTAAAGAATTATACAATGAAGGACTCCACTGCTCATCTCTTTCCCACTAAGGAAATATTAAATGCTTAGGGATCACCTTTAACAAAATAAAGAGACTTTAAATCAGTCTGTAGGAGAAAATCTAGTCAAAGACCTAAAGGGAAAGGCTCTCAACCTCTTATACATTAATGATTATCTCTTAGAATAGTGGAAGCTTAAATTGTTCCAAGAAATAACATGCCATTAAATGATTATCTCATTCTTAAAAATTCGTCTTTGGTTGATCTGCTAGAAACTAAAGTTAAGGAGGATATATTAAATGAGTTTCTTTTTTTTAAGAAAAAATCATATCACTTTATCTAATCATTTAGACCACTACAATGGGAGAATCTTAGTGGCCTATGATCCCAAGAGTCATTAAGGTAGTTAAAACTTTTGAGTGAGTTAAAAATGCTAGGATTAATTTTAGGTCAAAGTCAATGATATTTGCATTACTTTTGATTTTGCTACTAATCTTGTTTTCAAAGACATCAACTTAAAATCTTCATACTTCAATTTCTAAACCCCTAATCTTATGTTGGAGGATTTCAGTTGTACCTTATATGTTAAAAAGACTTAAGGTTCCTCCCATTTTGCTAAACTTTGAAAGGAGGAATTCATAAATTATTAAAGAAACACATATCTGGTAGACTTAAATTACTGTAACAATTTTTTTATATTGAGCAATAAACAAAAGGGTCAATGGCTCATTAGAAAAAAATTATGTAGAGGTACGGTTAATTATTCTTGGATGTTAATTCTCCCTTTATCCTCTTATATTTGATTATTACCCTATAGAGATTCAATTGCTTTCTTCTTGTACAAAAGTGAAAGATTCTTCCAAGTTCTTAAATATCCTAACTAAGCTTAAAGGTTATGAAGATTTAGTGCTAAAATGAATATCTCATCAAATTCATGGTTATGAAGCTTATAAACTAATGAGTAAGCTACAAGGAAGAACTCAAGAAACTATATGAAAAGCATTTCATAAAGGACTATATTTGAAGATAGAGAAGAATTACTCTTAGTATAAGAGAAACTTTATTTGAATCCCTACAACTACTTTAACAAAACACAAGAGAAAATGGCTCTAAAAAAGTTCCTTCTTAAACTGGAAGCTTATAACTCGTCTTTTAAATAAAAGTCTAGGGTCTTCTTTAAAGCAATACATGTAAGAAAAAACTAGAATAAGAAACGTTGCTTGGTTGCTTTTAATAATGACTTATATTGTGAATGAGAGAAGCTTAAAGAGATAATTTTAAACCATTTTAAGGAATTTTTAGGTACTAGAAATAACTTTATTTTTTGCAAGCCTTAAGTGTTTTTTTTCCTAGCTTTTATTAGATGTTAACAGATTTTCTTAGCTTACTTATCACAAATATAGAAGTTGAAAGAGCCCTTTTAGCTTATATCACATTAAAGCACCAAAGTCAAATGGTTTTAGTACCTCCTTCTAAAAATATTGGGGATTAATAAGTAACCAAATTATCAAGGTAATTTAGGAGTTCTTCTCCTTATGGAAGCTACCTAAAGAGATTAATAATATTTTTTTATATCTTATCCTTAAAATTACTAACCCCATTTTACTTTATGCCCATAAAATTATATCTTGCTGTAATACAATTTACAAAGTCATTTATAAATCTTATATTCTAAGTTAAAATCAACTGACAACAGGATAAATCACTCTCAAGGAGCCTTAATACTTGGGAAAAGTATTATAGACAACATTTTTGATTGAATAATAGTTTTTTAAAGTCTACAATAAGAAGAATAAATTAAATTTTGCACAATGAAGACTAATTTCTTCTAGGCTTTCAAATCCATAAGCCAGAAATTCATTATAAATACTTGTGACTCCTTTGGTTACCTAAAGATTTTCATTCAGTGGACTGAGCAATAAATCCTTAGCACTACCTTAAATGTTCTTGTCAATGGTGAACCAATTTATATGTTCAAAGGAGCAAAAGGAATTCAACAAGGTGACCTTATATCTCCTTAAGGGGGGTTAAGTCCTTACATCTTCACCCTCTTGAGGTTTTAATCTAACTAATCTCCCATAATATTAGTTAAGGTACTACTTTAAACTTCCATTATAATCGTAAGGCACTTAAGTTATTTAATTGTCATTTGCTGATAATCTAATTTTGTCATATGGAGTTGATAAACTCCTTATTAACAATCTTATAAAATTACGTAATTATTTCTCAATTCTCTCTAGGCATAGAGTCAACAAATTCAAAAGCAACTTTTTGTCTTAATAGATTCTAAAATTATAGTTCAAGAATTGTCTAACTTATTATGCCTGAATCTTTAACTTTCTTATTTCAAATACTTGGGGATCCTAATAAACACTTTTAGACTTACCTATAGGGATTCTATATCCCTTTTTGATTCCATCATTGGAAGAATTGGAAATAAGAATAACCAAGCTCTTTCTTATGCTATGAGACTCCAACTTATATCCTAAGTGTTAAACAATCCCCATATTTATTAGAGTTCTCATCTATTTTTTGCTTCAAAACTTGATAAAAGATATTAAAAGCATCCTTAAAAATGTCCTTTAGTTAGGTGGAATTAATAACATCAAAACTGCCAAAGTAAGTTAAAAGGAAATTTTTTTACTTAAGGATCAAGGAGGGTGATGGGTTGCAAACCAATAAAAATAAATAACCTTAATTCATTAAAATACGAGTATAAAGTAAGTAGGGATCATCTCCACAGTATCTCTTTTACAAAAATATACAGTTAAATTGGGGGTTTTAATTGATGAAAATAAGTTAACAATAATTCAATTAAAAAATAATGATTTAAGTAAATTTAAGAAACTCAACTAGGGAGAAGAATTATTGTCAACAGATGTATTTCCACTTTAATTTCATTACTTGATCGTCAATGCAAAAAAATCAAATCATATATTCATAAATAAACTGGTTATAGTTATTGGCGAATGCTCTAAATAACCAATCTCTTCCTAATTTTTTTTTATAATTAAGGGATGTCCATTAATTGCTTCTTTAATTGAAAAACAAACCTTAGAAATGACCCTGCAGGATTTAATGTTCCGAAAGCATTAAGATCTAGAGAGACCCAATTTCAACCAACAAAAACACAATTGAGTTCATTTAGATTAGATTATTCATTCTCACGACATAGATTAAACCACTTGTGAAGTGATAAAATTATGTTGATTGCCACTTTATTAGTTCAATCACACAATTACGAATATGCAGTTCTAATTAGCTGTCAATCATTCCAGGATTATCAAATATACGCCTTTTATTTAATAAAATTTAAAATAATCATAAATACTAAATACATACAGAGAATAAATAGATACTCATGAATATATAAGACATATAAACAATTAGATCTTACAATTCTATGGAGTTAAAGGCTTCAATACAATCCTCTAACCAGAATAAAAAAAATTAGTTACAAGCCATCGACAAGAAAGAACACATGAATTGATCAGAAATCTTGCGGAAGAAGTTGGGAGAAGAAACGCAACATGGAAGACTCACACACGTACTATTCTCTCCAAAAGACGTCTCTTCCAAAACCAATATCTGTCGCCTACATATTTTCCTCTCCAGCCACCTGCGTACTTCCTAAACAAATGACGTCCTATTCTTTCCAAAAATCCGAACCTACGTATTTTGCTACAGTTTTGTGCTACTGTTGACGGTGTTTTGCTTCTCCTATTTCTCTACGACATTGTTTTCCTCTGGTCTTGTGACGATGTCGTGCTGGACTTTTCTTTTGCGTTTGTATTCTGTTATGCTGTCGTTTTGTTGTTGTTTATTCTCCTAGTTTCCGTTCTTCTTTTGTCCAACTATTGTCGTTGTTGTTTTCTTAAGCTGTTGTCGTTTTGGAGTTGCAGGCTGCTGCCGCATTTGTGTTCCTCCCTGCAACTTCTTTTTGCTACTTTTCTCTTATATAACTCCACATCTCCTAACATCTAAAAACAATATAAAAATATCATAATTAGGATAATATTGACTTAATATGCTCCAAAAACATCCCAAATTAATATGTAAATTAATAACCTATCAAACTCCTCAACACTTAAACAATATTTGTCCCTAAGCATTCAAAAGGCTTAAAAACAAAACAAACCTAACCAAATATATTTACATCTCATTTGAAAATTTAGCCAACATGCCTTATCTTATCGAACCAAAATCACAATCAAGCTATAAGCATTTCATAGGATTCAACTCTAGAACAACCATCACAATTCCCAATGACCTTTCCAAACCCAAAATGCACCAAAATGAACTCAGATGAAGATTCACTAAATGCATTAAAAAAAGTATTTATAGGACATTTCACTCACACAATAGAATGACATTACCATATGCTTGCAAATATATCACATCGCAACCACTTGTTATGAATTTTGTGCAAAAATCAAAAAGGTATTTTATTTGGTTATAATGGGGCTAAGGGCAAGGGTAGGATGAAAATGTTATTTAAGCTATAGTTATCAAAGATAATGTAGACTATAGTGCTCAACTTCTACCCTCAAACAAAAAAAATGTCCTAGTAATGGCAACAATTGATGTTCAATTATCACAACTTGAGGATCAATTTCACAAAAGATAACCATATGAACTCTTTATAACCCAACTAATAGAATAACTCATGGTCACACAATGAATAATCAAGAATTTGAAGCACCATGGTTAAGCATACTTTTCTTTCCCTCTAAAACTTAATGCCCCTTTTTTTCTTTCTTTTCTTTTGTTTCAGGTATTTCGCAATCTTTCCTCGTCACATTTCAAAAATAAGATAAGATATCACTTTGACCATATTTGTTACCATTACATGTCCACCTCAAACCGCACCAATAAGTTTAAACAACTAGTCATCCATTCCTTTAATAACAAGTCGAACACAAAAGTCAAAACACAAGGTTTGGGTTAATTTTGTGGCTTTTGTTTCAAAGAAAAAGGTTACAACTTCAAATGGGTTAATTAGGAATTAACACATAGGGTAGGTTATAGACAGCCAAAAAGGGTTAATCCTAAATGCCTATTATCACTTTAATGCACCAAATTCACTAGTGGTCATGTATAACAAAACAAATTTTAAAACAATCAAACCATGTGCGACAACACTCAACAAGAAAAAATTTGAGCACAAAGAATGTAATTGCTCTTTAAAGGCTCAATTCTCACTTATTTAAGTAGGTTTTTTGTCAAATTTTGTACACTTCTCATTCAAATCAATCACTGTAGAAAAAGATAGTCATTCTATCACTAAATCACTATTCACGCTTATAATCATCATGTTTTCCCATTTCGACAAAATAATGCACATTAACTTACAAAACCAAAACAATTTTTTATTGTTTTCAACAAATTCACGAAATCCTTCCCCATTGCCTAAAATCTACATTGTCCTCAATGTAGAAAAACATAAAGCAAGAAACACAACAAAGAAAGAAAATGTAACAAGAACATAACATAAGTCACAATGAACACTAAAAATTAACAAAGTTGATGGGAGAATAGGAAACAAAAAATAAACAAAGAAAAGAAACTTCCCTGGACAAGCTATAGTGGAGGAGTTCAGTATGGCATGACTACTATCTGCATTGTAGGTGTTTGGATTTTTCTTGAAAAGAAGTAAAAAAGGATGAGGGTTATTATTTCCTTAAAAAATATTTTTTTAAGTTTTTAACATAAAAAATACTAATAAAATAAGAATTCAAAATAATCAAACAAAAATCATTGGGTTGCCTCCTAATCAGTGCATTTCTTTATTGTCTTTGGTTAGACACAGCCTCTTCTTTTGATCAATTGAACTCATAGGAAGACATTGTCAAGAAAATCTTCTCTATAATCAAAACTTCAATGGGATTGATAAAAGTTTTGAGTCTTTACCCATTAACTTTAAGTATTTTTTTTCAGTTTCAACACTTCTAATATCACAAATACCATTGGAAGAAATACTTACCATGATGTATGGAATAGACCATCTAGACTTTAACTTACCAGGCATAAGTTTTAATCAAGAATTAAAAAACAGAACTTTCTGACCTACCATAAATTGTTTATAATGCAAGAGCTTATATGACAGAATTTAGTGCGCTCTTTGTATAATTGAGAATTGTCGTATGCCTTCAAACGAATTTCTTCCAACTCTTGGAGTTGAGCTTCCTTCTAACTATAACTTCTTGTAAGTCCATATTGCACTACTTCACTGACCAAAAAGCACAATGTTAAATTTTAACAGGCAAGTGACAAAATTTACCAAAAACTAACTGATATGGTAACATTCTAATTAGAGTTTTATAAGCAATTCAGTACGCCCACAAAGCATCACTTAAGCGTAAACTCCAATTCTTGGGGTTGGGATTGACTATCTTTTCTAAAATAGTCTTGACTTCTCGGTGGACATCTCTGCTTGCCCATTGGTTTGGGGGTGATATGCAGTCGCCACTCGATGATGAGCTCCATATTTTCATATTAATGCTTCCACTATTCGGTTGCAAAAATGGATACCTTGATCACTTATAATCGCCCGAGGGATCCTAAACCTACTAAAGATGATGGTTTGAGAAAATCTACAACAATCTTAGAATCATTAGTTTGGGTAGTCTTTGTTTCTACCCACTTCAAAACATAATCAACAACAAGCAGGATGTAAATGAAACTCAAGGATCTAGGAAAAGGACCCATAAAATCATGGCCTAAACATAAAAAATTTCACATATAAGAATTGGTGTTTGTGGTATTTCATCTATAAAAGACAAGTTACCTGCCCTTTGACATTTTTCACAACTTTTGTAGAAAAGATAGGCATCTTTAAAAAAAGTTATCTAGTAAAAACCACAACCTAAACCTTTCCTAGTGGTTCTTTTAGGACCAAAGTCACCTCCACATGCAAAGCTATGATAATAAGTAAGAATGGAGTGAATTTCTTCATCAAACATGCATCTACAAATAATTTGATTATGGCCTATTTTTCATAAATATGGTTAATCCCATAAATAATACTTAGAGTCACTTTTGATTTTATTTTTCTGAGCTAGACTTAAATTGTGTGGGAGTATTCCAATTACTAAGAAATTAACTAAATCAACAAACCAAGGTTCCTTACCTTTTTTACCTTGCATTAAGAATAGCTACTCATCAAGCAAGACTTCGGATATTGGTAAAGGTTCCTCCTTTCGTACCAATCTGGTTAACTGATATGCCATAGAATTATCAACTCCTTTTTGGTCTTTGATCTCCCAATGAAATTATTGAAATAAAAATCCAACAGACTAATCTTGGTTTTGACTCCTTCTGTCGGGACCTGATCCGGAGTCCGGACCCCAACTGTTAGATCCGAGACCCAACTGCACATAACTTCCCACTTTTGCTCTTGCTTTGTTACCACAAATGTTGGACCCCGTTCTCGAAACCCAACTCTCTTGCTTAAAATCGTGAAACCTGAGCGTGCGTATTACTTTGAAGGGTTATATTTTTTTTTCATTCTTAATCCCTTGAACCCTTAAAGACATCATGAATTCATTCTCATGCTCAAAACGCTCCCAAAA
>JANJEY010000007.1:52717722-52728950 GCA_024703695.1 Erythroxylum cataractarum
AATTGGAGCTTGAAATCAAGTTTCGGGCATTAATTCGAGGTGGGTAGCATATTTATATTTTGATTTGTAAGCTATACTTGAAAGTTTGAAAAATTAAAGAAAGCAATTTTGAAAAATTTAAAGAAGGCGAAAATTGGATTTTTGATAAATTATTGTTTTTGTAAATGGTTGAAACAATGTTGATTAATGTTTGAAAATATGATTTCCGAATGATTTCTGAGAAATGAGTACAAGTTTAAATGCATTGTTTTCAAATGATTTAATGAATTCGGTAGAAATTTCTGAAAAATTCATTTGTTGTGTATGCATTGATAAATTATGCAAACTTGTTGAATTGATTGAATGGATTATAGTGATTGAATTGTATGCATTATGTGAATGTGCGAAAATGAAGTTTCAAAATGTGTCTTCGGGCAGTTTGATTAGTATGTTTGAAAAGTAAGATTTTTAAAAAGTTCCTTCGGGCAATCCGACCTTTCGTTTTCGCTTATGTGTTATGTGGGTTTGGTCAGGTCCTTGTGAGTCAGTACACTATCTCTATTCGTTGATAGCCTTCTCCCAGCCGCCCGCTAGTGGAACGGAGCTTCGATTTTGGACTCCCTTCACGGCTACACTGGTCCGCTATGCTGAAAAGTATAGTACGTTATGTTCACGGCTGCACAGGACCGCTATACGGGAATGTGCAGTACATTCTGTTTCGGACTGAACCAGACCATTTTGATATGTTGCTTTGTTTTTTGTGTGCTGCATTCATGTTTAAAATTGAGAAATGAAAAAGTTGGATTTATATGAAAAGTTTGAAAAATTGAAAGGTTTGAGGAAACTATTTGAAAAGTTACAAAGTTTGAAAAAAATTAGTCCTTTTGGCAAAACGCTTATGATAAATGATTTCTGCTTATTTGTCAATTTATAAATGTGCTATCCACGAGCTTCCGAGCTCACCCCCCTTTAATCCTCATCTACAGGTATTCGAGCAGGGGATCAGATGAAAGAGCGTCAAGTTCAATTTTGCATCATCTTTATTTGTGTGTGAATGGAGATTTGGATATTAATATTGTTTATTATGATGTATTTCGAGCATGTATTTCAGAAGGTATGAAGATTATGAATTAGAGTATGAGAGTGTAAAATTGTATATGAAATTGTGTATGAATTTGGAAATGATATTGAGTTATGAGACTAGTGGATTGAATTCCAATTATGAAAGTGTTTTAAAATTAGGTTTGCGTTTTTGTATGCTGACATCCCGGAAGGAGGGTCCGGTGGATTTTGATGTTTGTGTATTTGATTGGAAATTTTAGAAGTGTATTTTGAACCCTTGCAGGTTTTGGGTTAGGTCAAAGGCAGTCGTTATGCTGCCAAATTTTCGTTAGATAATAAATCGAACACTAATAAAAATAAGATTAAGATATGTGTGATGATGGATTATAGGACTTATATGTTTGATAAAAGGTTTGTTATGAATTGAAAAATGGATTGAGGACATTTTCCAAGAAAGAGGAAATTGTATCTATCGTTTGTTTTGTTTGTCATGGAATAAATTGAATATCAAGGAAAAAGAAAAAAAATTATACCGAATTTTGGGATAGTTTGAGTCTAAGGTCTCCAACGCTACGCTTTTCTAATGTGTATGTCTTCGGATGTCGGATATGTTTCGGTTCCAATTGATCCGTTTGTTTGTTTTGCTTTCGATTCGTTTTCGATATGCCTTTAGCATTCGATTCCGAGCCAATTTGCTTTGTCTCGACTTGGTTTCGCTACTTTCGTTTTCGATTGTTTTTTGCCTTCCGATTCGATTTGTACCTGTTTCGCATTCATTTCTGCCTTTCGTTTTCGCTTTTGCTTTCCGTTTCCATTCGCTTTCGTTTCCTTCGCTTTTTGTTTTTCGGTTGGGATCCGGTTTTTGGATCGGGTCCCAATATTTATGGGAGCATGTTTTCGATGTGAAGAAAAAGGGCATATGATCAAGGACTGTCCTTAGATGTCTAGAGGGGAAGGGTCACAGCTTCAAGCCCCAAGAAGAGTAGAAACAGTGGGAACCAGGCCAGCTGCTGGGGTGGGCAGCTCTGGATCTGTAAAGCATACATAGAAAGGAATGTCAAATTAATTTGACATTCTTAATATTTGGGTTGTCATAAAGCGTCACAAGATGTCAATCCTAATATTTGGTTATAAATTGTTTAATATTTGGATCTAAATTAAAGGAGTTTAATTTTTTTAATCCTATAAGATTCAGGGTTATAATTTTTACCCATTTTCAATATATTTAAGAGCCTTATAGGTCACAAACAAAGAAAGGTTTATGAGAGAAAAGGTAATTAATCAAGTTAGACTTAATCGTAAGATTTGAGAAGCTTTAGTACTAAATATGAGATATTTAATAAATAAAGTTCAATATGAGATATTAGATCTTACTTGGGTTTAATTTGTATTGAATTATAATTATTGTAATTCTAATTAAATTTTTTTAAATTACAACTATATTTTAATTACTTTACTAAAAGGTCCAAACCTTATTATAAATAGGTTTAAGCTCTAAAAGAGTTAACACTTCTTGCCTAACCCTTTCTACATGACATGTAAAGTTCTCTGAACTTGTTTGTATGGATATTGTTTGAGGATAAACATATGTATGAATGAACTAATTTTAGAAAAACTTTGAGGGAAACGATGAGAAAAGGATTAAGATACATAATAAGGTGCAACTTATGCTTATGATTATTATTTTTATGAATTAATCATCTTATAGAATTTTCATGATATTGAAATTTTAAAAATCAAATGGAAAAGTTCCATTCTTATATCACTGAGCAAGGTATTAGATCCTACTTTGATTTTTCAACAGTCTTAAATTGTTCAAATACCCTTTTGAGTGTTTATTAGTAAATCATTAAAAGAACAAAAATCACATAGAATTTAATGAAGGGAAATGCAATCTTCATGGAACTGGGCTGACATAAATGGAATAATTTAGATATAATGTTAAGTTTTTCTATGGGTATCGAATTTTATAAATTAAAATTTTGTGTTACAGATGTTATAGAAGATGAAAATCTATAAAAAGAGCTTTGTCATAATTCCTCTTTTGTCTTCTTTACTTTCTTCTCTCTCACTCATATTTCCTTAGTAAGATCAAACCAATGCATGTACTTAATACAATAATATGCATATTTATTTCTCATTTCATAGTCAACAAGAAAAGAAAAGTTATTATCTCCATGTTTAAGCCTTTCTTTGTACAGTTAAAACCTAAACCCTATTTCTTCTAAACATTGAATTGAGAAAGGCCCAAAACTAAAGTGAACTAATTCATTAAGCCTTATTTTAAAATCATTTAATTTATTATATAATTATAAATTTAAAAAGTAAAATATAAAATAATTTGCAGTGATTATATAAATATAAATAAATGTTGAATCATTTATTAAGTAAAAATAAATTTATGGAGTTGTTCAAAATAAAAATATAATTTTTGACAATAATATATGTAGCATAATAAGTATATTTTGTAACAAAATGAATAAATTTAATAATTTATGGTTCTAATAAAGTCTAAACAACACAATATCTATATAAATATGAATTAGTTTATAGTAATTACTAAACAATAATTGTTAATTAAGATACTTATATATTTTTATAAAACACTAGATTAAGATGAATTTTTCACATTTATAAAACCAAAATTATGTTCATAAATTTGTTGAATTTGATTTCTAAACTTGAATGTCATGGATTTATTATCAAAACCTAAGTCATTTAACTTTCCAACTTAAACTATGAACTTAAATGAAATGAGTCATTTGTATAAGTCTATTAAGACTTTTAAACGATACAGTATGTAATTGCTTTAATATGAACTTCTACGATCTGAACAACTACTAACATATAATTTTTTTCCCAACTTTGCATCGATTGAGAGTTAATATAAACTATATCCAATGTATAATGTATAGTAAGAGTGACCAAAAAAGTTATCATCTTCTTAGTTAAAATTAACAGAGAATAAATTGTTTAATATATATGTTATTGTATATTATAATGAAAGAGTACTTATTTATACACGAATGTGTTAGAATAATTAGGAAGAAACTTATAAAAAGGACCTAATTAGTGCCTAATTATAAGACATAAGTTGTTTAAAGATAATTTACATTAATTACATTATATTACTAGCAATGATCATATCATCAACATATATTAATAATAATATAATGCCAAGCTCTTTCTTCTAAGGAAATAAAGCATGATCATGAGCATTGGACTGGAAACCAAAATGACTAATGGTTAAATTGAATTTAAAAACTAGCAAACGGAGCTTATTTAAGTTCATATAAAGCCCTTTGAATAAGACAAAACTTTATCTAAAGGATAATAATAGCTAAGAGGAGGTTCCATACAGACCTCTTTAGTGAGATCTCCATTTAAGAAGACATTCTTGACATCCATATAAAATAAAGTCCAATGTTGAATAGTGTTGAGCAAGTTTCATAATATAATAAAACTCTCAAGCCACAAGTATATTGATTGTATCTTGTAGTATCTGTCATGACCCGGTACCACATTGAGCCCATGACAATCGTTGCATAGCCAAGCTAAGGACACTTATGGTATCCTTAATCCGACTAAGCAAGGCTAACTGAATATCTATTCTTTTCTCTCTCTTTTTAAATTCGGACAGCATAACGGTTGTGTTTTAAAAATCCCAAAAAGCTACAAACAATTTCAAACACTCTTCCATATTCGCATTTAACCACAACTTCAAGAATTTAAAGTCCACTCAAGGCAATCTCAACAACAGTATCAAAAGATTCATACATAAAGTCATTTATAAAACATAAGGCATTCAAAAGTTAACTTACAAAATCATAAAGTACATCTACATAAACACAGTTCATTAGCCACTAGACCATAAAAGTACAAAATTATCAAACTACCCATGTGAGGTAATACTCAAAAAATGTCAAAAGACCCCACGATCCACCTATAGATTTAAACTCATTAAATTAACCTACGTGGTTAGAAAGCAGAGGGGATGAGTATACTAAGTACTCAGTAAGCAGGAAAAGCATATAACACAAATATAATTCGATTCATACCAAGATGGTGTAGATAACCTATGAAGTGAATATATATTACATAGAAAACACATAGGCCCAGTCTATCACTCAACGTATACTAGCTAGGAACCATATAGACCTAGCCTATTAACTCACTCATCCTGTGAACATAGGTTCCAGTTCTAGTACACAAAAGCATAAAAACATCATATGGATAAATCAAATATCGATAGGAAAGCCAATATTAGGATAAGTCAAAACAATCATGTGTGACACCACTAGTTGGCCAAACTAATCATCCGTGGCGAGTTCGCACTACATTCGACAAGAGCGTCATGACCCTAGATGATGACCTTGTCGATGTCCAGACCCTAAGTGTGGAATCACCCTCGATTCCCGTAGAAAGGTGTCAATACGATAGCTCGACTTTCATGTACTAACGTCAAGGGTACGACATTCGCTTAATCAGTTGTGCCCAGCACACGATTGGCCAATCGTTTTCTTACCAATCACAAAACAAATTATGTCTAATTATTAAGTATAAAATCAAGTAAGGTAGCATACCTTTATCTATCAGTCTAACCGATAAAATTAAACCGTGCCACGACTCTAAGACAAAATAGAACAAAAATATGTAGCATATATGACTCGATTACACATATGAAAATTCCAAAACATTATCTGATGAAATAAAAGTCATCTTTTGTACTCCAAATGCAAAGTTGTTCAAAAATGTAGTTTCAGAAAATAAAAAGTTTTCCTTTACATTTCAAGTTCAGATTGGTGGAAAACAATATCATTTCTCAAAATACATAATAAAAACATTAGCTGCACTCCAAATGCACAGGGTTATTAAAAACAATGTCATTTATAAACACCTAAGCATATTAGCATCCATTTGAAATTCAAGTCTAACATACATTGCCTAGGTTCAAAATTCACATACAAGTCATCATGCTTGTCTTAGGATGTCCTAATCTTATGTGAGAAATATGTTCTCCCTAACTCACCTCAAAGAAGATATACTCTCTCTTAACTTCAACAATCCTCAGTACGAGTTCCCTAATTCACGACTTTCGAGCCTTTAAACATAAAAAGACATACAAGGAATTTACTACTTAAACATAAATTTCATATTTGTACATCATCACGTTAGCTTCTCTTTTGCATTTTCTAAGGCATTTAATGCCTTTAATCCAAACTTACTCATTTCATAATATAATTAAGCACTTCTTTATCCAAACATATTAGGCCATTATTCATCAATCTAGGCAACATTTCAAGTGTAACACCCCACTCCCGCAAGACCCGAACCCGACATCGATGGTGATATCCGAGTCCGCGCCCCGCGAGGGTAGCGTATTACAACACTCAGTCAAAACACAGTATGAACTTTTTGTTTTTCTTTTCTCAAACACATCCACATCAATATTTATGCGAAAAATAATATACATGAACAATTCAATGGCCTCAGGGCCCTTTTCATGAACTCCAATTATATCAGTCAGTGAATTTACAATTAGATCTAATCAATCATACAAAAATTCAAAAAAATAAAATACACTAATGTAGGCTAATGCAGACGCGAACTGATCCCTACCTCTATCCGACACTTGAATGCTGCAGTATACTCCCGTTGATCTAATGAGGTATTCTTCTTATCCTAAAAAATAATTGCAATTTTGGGTGAGTTTGCGAACTCAATGAGAAACCATCATTGATGGTTCTCTCAATTCATGCATTACGCAAATAGCGTACATCATATTGCAATGGCATATTCAAAAAACCATATATAAATTACAGATTTTCATGAACTCACAGAATTCAGAACTTCCTCAAATCAGTTATCACAGTTGTATCATACAATCATGCCGATTTCTTATTCACAGTATTCAATCTATCACAATGTGTATGCAATGCATATGTGACTCTTTCCCATTTTATTACAGTGTTGTGACCGAGCGTATAAACAGTGATCAGTATTCAATAGACGCGTCTAGGGAGTAGGAGAGCCCTCTGTGTATGCACTAACTCCCTTCGAGCTCAAGGCTCTTTTTCAGTGATCGAGCTCAAGGCTCTTTTCAGTATCAGTAGCGTCTCAGGTCACAACTATCATTATTTGTTCATGCATTTGTGTATGAAATGCAAAATGCCTAATAATTCACAGTCACATTGCCATTAAATCCCATTTATCACATGACAGTCGAATCTGATTTATCAAAAGCAAACATATTGATCCTAATCATGCACCTGATCATACAATTCACATTCGCAGACAGTTTACAGAGCATTTAACAATAAAAAATTGAGGAACCAACTAGGTTACTCACCTGTAACTTTCGAGCTACTGCCTGGAAGTCCTAGCAATATCCTTAAAATGACGATCCAACGGTGTCTCTATAACTGTTAAATAATTACCCATAACTAAATACATAATCAGAATAATTCAATGATGCACATGTCTTTATTAAAAGATGTACGATGCATGTTCATGACTTTCCGGCGCTATAACCCAATTTCGTTATCTTTTGTCCAAATCTAACTTTTCGCTCAATTGATCAATAATTACTCATTACATTTCTAAAATTCAGTTCAATCCACCATATCAAGCACCCTAGAATAATCCCAAGAAAACCTATTCATTTGGTCAAATTCACCCATTGAAGACCCCAAGTTATACTCTAATTAACATGAAACTATCCTTAGGTTGCAATAGGAAACCATATTCGACTTTCTTTCAATAATTGAGGTCCTACTAATTTAAATTCAAACTTTCATTCTTTACCTCAATTGTAGACCTCTCTCTCTAGTTTATAACGATTCAAGAATCACCTCAATTGGAGGTCTATACCATTAATTATGCCCCAAAAATTAAAATACTTCACTTCAGAAAAATGGAGCTCGCCGCGGCTAAAGGACTCTCGCTGCGGCATCAAGGGGGTCGCTCGCCGCGACGCATAGAAAGGACTCGACGCGGCGCAAAAACTCGAGCTCGCCGCGACTTCGAAAGAAGCTCGTCGTGGCGTGGCCTTTCAGGGCTCGCCGTGGCGACCCTCTCTACGCTCATCGCGACAACGAGGCCCTCTCGTGCGCCACGGCGAGGACATAAATCCTCGCCGCAACATGCGAGTCGCAGGTCGCCTTCTCCAACCAATTTTTCGTCAATTCTCTCTCTAAAACCAGTAATAACTCCACTCAACTACCACAATCTTTAACATTTAAACCCATTAATGCATTTCAACAACAATAAAACAACATTAAAGCCAATTTACTTACCAATCAAGCCTCAAATCTTCAAATACCCGAAAATCTTCTCTAAGCCCTAACACCCACGGTTTTCACCTAAAGCCATATAAAACTTCATCTTTTCTTAAGGTTTAGACTTGCTCTTGCACAAGGAGAAGCAAGCAAACAAGGATCGTTAAGGGGGAAAGGAAACGAAAATCACCATAGAAGGAAGAGGAAACTTGCCCTAGGTGAAGAAGAAGAGATTTACTGCCAAAATTCAAAACCTAAAGTTTTTAAAGGTTGATTTCAAACCTAAGGCTATTTAAAGACTCTTTCTCTTTTCGAAACAAATCCTAGTCTAATCATCCTCAAATTTCCAATGGTTCCACAATTTTATTTCTAAAATCAAGTATCTATTTTTCTCATTACCATTGGACAGTTATTCAGTACTAGACAGTCAATCAGTCCGTCACTCGGAAATTTTCCGGTCCCGATATTTACTCCCAAAATTACCAGAAATATTTTCTAAGGTTCACTATCGACTGACAATCATTCTAAAACATTTTCCAATTCAAATATTCAAACCCAATTATTCTAAAATTCTCAAACAGATCACCATCAAACATAATTATCCCAAAATTCACAAATCATATCTTAATTACAATAAAATTGCCGGAAATGTCAGAAATGCATGTACCTATAAATACATGTGCAAAATAACTCATTCCTGTATAATTAGAGGCCAAATGATTGCTCAATTCAGTAAATGCAATAAAACCTATTAGTCCGTCCCGATTACCAAAATAACCTTCCCATCGGTGATGGGATGTTACGTAAGGAGTAGTATACACCTAATCTTTTCTAGGAGTGTCTTATTGAGTCTCTCAGCTATACCATTCTACAAATGATATGGAGTAAAAAGTAATAATATGTTTAGAGTGAACACTTATTTTAAGATATTTTTAATTTTTAGTAATTTAATGGACCTATAAATAATTTTAATTAAATAATTATATTCAAAATAACATATGGTATTTAATATCAATTTTTATTTATTAAATATCATATATTTTGATTATAAAATTTATTTAACTTTATAATCAAGTCTATCTTAATTAAATTATCTTTTTCTCTCTTTAATTGTTCTGTGTGTTTAACTCGTTAGGTTCTTAAATACGTTAGTAATAAAACTAATTTATAAGCCTAAACCATATGTAGGATTATATAAAATAAACTATTCTAGCTTATTCTTATTTAAATAACTTATATCAAATTAATGTTTAATAACACATTATCATTACTCAAATGTTAGGCATACTAAGGGTTGTCCCAGGAGTGACAAAGTCATTTTATGCTAATCATGTTAAATAAAATGATTTTGAAAGCTACTTTGATTTGACATGGACACTTTCACAATCGTCCCTTTCCCAGGAGTGAAAAAGTGATTTTATGCTAATCATGTTAAAATAAAATGATTTTTAAAGCTACTTTGATTTGACATCAATCGTCCCTTAGCTTTCACGTAGTCTTTTTCATCATGTAGACAAAGGCGGGTAAGGACATAAAGTAGACAAAGGTGGGTCAGGACATGAATATGTTTTCGCAAAATATTAACGTTACCTAGAATATGCGGATTATTTTTAATATTTCTTTCTTTTTTGTGCATAAAAGAAAAAAAAGAAAATCAGATAAGTCTTGAGAAACTAATCTCAGCAATATCCTCAACAAAGATCGATAGGCACCCAGGGGACGTGGTTACAAAAGTAGTGAGTCCTAGATTATATTGAGCAGCAAAATTCGCTAACCAATCAGCTCTTTGATTGCCTTCCCTATAGTATCCATTCGATAGTATCCAATATATTATGTAATCTAAGAGGATTAAGACATTCGCAACTTTACTCTTGTAATTTTACACAAATAATCACACTTACTTAGAGTACTCGGGGCTCAACTTGGCATGGGCTAGGGGTTTCTGGCGAGTTATCCTTGAAGTGGATTTCCTGAAAGTTATAAATATCATCTCCACCTCCAGATTACCTTCGACTGACTATTCTTTTTTGGTGGTAGGTATCCGGGAGCTGTTGTATCGCAATTGAGACTTGAAGTTTCAGCACGTCTATCGGGAAGGCAATTAGAGTGCGGACAGTCTTGCTGCCCTAGCTGCTTACTTCAGCTCCGGAATCCACACACTCCAAGTGGCTCCGTCGCTTGTCATTGTCATTATGACCCGTGTTTCTCACGACGTCTTGTATCGCCGATCTATCCCCTAGTTAATTCTTGTACTCTTTTCCCTTGTATTAAAAAAAAAAAAAACAACGGAGGAAAGTTTCAAACAACTCAATAATCTTGGAACCTTTACTAGTAAAAACCCAAAGGAATGCTTGAACATAACACTTTGGACGTAATAAGGAACATGCAAAACATAATGAAAAAAACAACTGGAATTCAAGATCCAACGTCGAAACAAGTGTCTAGAAACTAAAGTCATACGAACAGTTTGGCTTAACAGAACGAATTCATTCGATGAAGGGATCCCAAGCCAAAGATTACAGATTAGACACCTGCAAACCCATGACTGGAGATACAAAAGAAGCAAGCTCGCCGTCTATTTCAAAATTTTCCATATCTTCCTTTTTCAACATCACGAAAATCTCTAGACTGTCTTTTTCTTTGGCGTCAAAGATCAAAATCAGGTTTTTCTGAGGCCACAATCCCAAGCCTACCCAGAAAGGCTTATCCCATCCAAAGTCGCATTCATATATTGGAAGATGGCAACAACTGGAGAAGCTGATTGGAACTACTTGCCCACTACCTTGGGCCTCAGCTCTCTCCATCATCATTTGAAGATGATCTTGTCCGTCATGGAGCTTTTCCAGCTCGTGTTCTGCTTCCACTTTTCTTATGGTTTCTCTCATTTGATTAATAACACAGCGAAGTCCA
>JANJEY010000007.1:53119258-53132173 GCA_024703695.1 Erythroxylum cataractarum
GCATTGGCATATGTCGATGTGACTGAAAGGAAATTAAATGAAAAGAGAAATAGAGACAAGAAGTCCTAAGGGGGAAACTGAAAATGACGTGAGGTAATGTCACCTTCATTAAGGGATCGCAAATAAAGCAATTGTAGACTCAATGAAAACAAAATTGAGTGATGTCTGTTGAAGTTAGCAGTACCCCAATAGAGATATATGCATGGTAAATAAATGGTATCAATTGGAGACTATGATCATAAATGAGATGAATCATGGAGAAATTTGACACTGATGATAAGCATATCCTTTGGAGATTGGGCAGTGTATACTGAAGTTTCACTAAGTGGTATTGGTGCTATGATAGAAATTGTTCGAAGCTTTGGAGACCTTAGATATGCTAAGGCATTCCTATAATGCATAAAGTGTGTAATTTCGAGAACATTATTGAGTTTGAAAGGCATGCACAAATCAATACTATACTGGTAAAGGTAAAGTGTAGTCTAAAACAGTGAACAGACAATACCGAAGTAAACAGAAAGAATGTAGATATTGGGTTTCCAAATCTGGGGCAATAAAGAGTGTAAAATGTCAAGTAGAAGATGGGGTAAACAGAGATGTTACTAGTGTATTGAATATTTAGAGTCAGCTCTACTGGAAAGAGGTAAGAGATTTTAAGAGGTCAGGAGTCAAAATGATGAGTCCCATAATGAAACTGTTCTTTCGAGTGACATCAGAAAAATGATATTTGGTAATTTAAAGAAAAAGTATATGTACCCGAAAAAAGTAACTTGAGCAAAGGAATTGTTAGAGAAGCGTACGTACGGAAGACGCTAAAAATGTATTTTAGCTATGAAGGATATAGAACTCTGTGATTATATGTTCGAATTTCCTACAGTGGGGAGTGCTTAAAGATTTTGGAATTCATAAGAATATGAGTTTGGTATATAGCTCTAAGTGACTATAGGTATAACGATGGTGATCACAATAAGGGATTGTACATGTTTGCATTAAACTGAAAAGTGCTTAATAATAGTTAAAGACCAAAATCTATTCGAAATATTGGTGATGAGTGAGACGAAGGAAAGTGATTGAGGAAAACTGAATGGGTTAGATGAGGAGGAACCGGATCGGACAAATGAAATATAGTAAAATGCATATTCGAATAGAGTGCATGAACACTAAAGAACAGTGAATTGTCAAAGGAGAGATGAATCAGAGCTAAGAGTCAATGATATATATAGGCTAAATGGGTTAGGTGAATTAACATTGGTTATAGCAAAATAGACATAGGTGTCACTGTGTTAGTACCAAAGGAAAGGGGAGTGGCAAAGACGAGATGAAGGGTTTTATTGTAAGTATCACCTTGGTAAGGTGTACTCAGAATTGGCAAAAAGGGTATCAATGGAGCATGAATTAGGCTGCATGTTACTGGTGAAAAAGGCTTGATAAAACGTGATAAGTGCATAGGGTCGGAAATAATGATCTACTCTGAAATAAACTGAGATAGTTGAGATAGCCAAATACGTGACTGAAAGAGCCTTTTTAATGTAGAGCCCGGCCTCTACCATCATCACTCCAGGTATTGTCCTCTTTGGTCAAGGGTGAGTCCACAACTCGAACCCAAGACCTCAAGGTTTTTTCCACTTTAAGTGGTGGTAAGAGGCGTCCACTTAAAGTGGAACAAAACCTTGAGATCTTGGGTTCGAGTCGTGGAGTCACCCTTGACCAAAGAGAACAATACCTGGAGTGATGGCGGTAGAGGCCGGACTCTACATACAACATAAGTATAATTCTTTTTTTTAACTCTTTGTGTTGTACATTGCATTGGCCTAACGCTGGAGAATAAGAGATCTTAGGTATTTTTTTATTATTAATGAAACTATGCAGAAAGCTAAAAAGGTGACCAAGTTCCTATAACCATACATGGGTCTTGAATTTAATGAGAAAGGAATTTACCAGTGGTAGGAATTTGTATAGTCCTACTATAACAAGATTTGCAACAAATTTTTTATCACTTAAGTGTTTTGTTATGATGAAAAAAGAGTTAAGAAAAATATTTACAAGTGATAAGTGGATTGCATCTCAACATGCTAGGTCTAATGTTGGATTAAAGGTTTCCAAAATTATATTGAAATATAGTGAATTGTGGTCTCAATATGAATTTGATATTTGAGTTTGAGAGCCTTTGGTGAGAGTGCTTCTCTTGGCTAATAGTGAAGAAAAGACAACAATGAGTTATTTTTTTGATGTCATAGAGAAGTAGAAGAAAGCAATCAAGACCAATATGAAACATAAGTCTTTTTTGTACACACCATATATTCCAGTCATCAACAAAAGATGGGAAAAAGACAACTTTCTTCTCCATTGTTTACATCTAGGAAGTTTTTGAATCCTAGTGTCCATTTTAGAATGAATTTTACAAAGAAAAGTGAAGTTAATAAGGGAATGTTATTCACTATTACAACAATTGTTATCTATAACATAATGTAAGATCTCTTGAGCTCACAAATGGATCTTTATAAGAATTCTTCTAGGAATTTTGGAATGCCAATTGTTATTCAACGAAGATTGAAATTTCTACAGGTATTAATTATTTCCTTTTTCTTTCTTATTGAAAATTAATTATTACTTCATTTTGTTTATAACGCTACTTTTGTTATCTTATGACATATAATTTCTTGGTGGGATCAATTAGGTAGTAGTGTTCTATAATTGCAAAGGTTTGCAATTCAGATTTTAAGTTAATGTGTGAGTGCAAAAGGTAGTAAAAAAAAATGAAGCACATTTGAATTCATTCATTCCAATAAAAAGAATAGATTGAAGCACAAGAGATAAATGATTTAATTTTCGTTCGTTGCAATTTAAAGCATCGGAAAATATTTGTTATTATCATTATTATTTTCGATATAATTGTTATAATTTTTTAATAATTAAATTTTATTGTTTACTAGGACTTTTAATAGCACAAGTAGTTCAACATATCCAATTTTTATTAAAATAACAATATTTTGGTGGATTTGGGTTTATGAAAAACCCAATTGGGTAGAAGTGGATGACGTGGAAGATAATCCTAGATGGAAAGTGTTGACATATCATTTGGTACATTGAATTTGAAACATGATGATTATTATGAGACTCCTCTAATTGATGAATATTTTAGACCAAATGATAACTGGGGGTCAGTGCAGTTATAACGGATATCCTCTCGTAGACGATTGAATGAAGCTTTAGATTTTTGTTTTTCTTCTTCTTTTAACTTTAGTTATATTTAATGTATATGTTAAATTCTATATATGTAATATAATCGTTAATATTTTTGCTTCAGATTTCATTTCTACTTGGTTGTTTTCTCATCAGGAACTCTTGTTGTAAATTGTAATAGTTTGAGAGTTAAGGATATTTATTCTTCTTTTTATTGGATATTTTGAACTTTTGATGTAATTATTATTTATTATATGATAAATTTGTAATATTTTAAATACTTTATATTATTAATAATTTTATATTTGTATGGTCTTTTTTCATATTAATTGTTGGTTATTATTTATATATGGAATATCTGAAAATTATGTTATTTCATATTAATTGTAGTTATTATTTATTATTATGATTTTTGAGGACATGATTGATATAAACTTATAAAGTATACAGTTTGACAATTGACTATTTTGAAATTTTTTTGAAAAAATTAGGTACTATTTCATAAATTAAAAAAAATATCCGAAATGGTATTCAACATTGACAGCACTGGTATAGTACTGTATCAAGACCCAATCCGATACCAGAGCTGGTATAATGTTCGCAACTTTGATCAGAATCTTAAACAATGCCCACTTTTAATTTGGTTACCTAGTTTTTATTTCTTTCTATTTTTAAAAAAACTATATATATATATAAGGCATAATTTGAGTGGTTATTCTTTGAATATGTATTAAATAAATTATTTGTATATGTTAATAATTTATAAATAATATATTTCTTGTGGATTATTTCACAAATTAATTACTTAAAATCAAATAACATATTCAATTTAAATAATATTTATAATTTCCAATACAATTCCGCATATAACTAACATATTAAATATTTTTACTCATAACCAACTTTTTTTATAATCAATTTGGGCAATCCTACATCTATCAAAGCTAGGGTGTTGCCAAGTAAGTAATTAAATTCCAGGCTAGCCCTAGACTATGTTAATTATTTTCTTTCCTTTTTCTGTTTTTATTATGACTTTTATTTATTTTTAGTTTCTATTTTTTTAGAAAAAAAAAATCTTGGTTGATAATATAAATTTAAATATATTTTTATTTATTGAAAATATTAAATATTAAATAAAAACTCAAAAATAAATTAATATTATGAATTAGTTAAGTAAATAATTTTATTTTTCTCTCTTATATGATCTTTATTAATAAATATTAGTGAAAATTCATTATACTTTGTCAAAATAAATAATTAAATAAGTAAATTTTATTTATGAAATAATGTTAATTATTAAACTATTTTTAAATTCCATGTATTTTAGAGACATTTTAAATTTAAAACATATTTATTAAATAACTATAAAATGTAAAATATTTTACGTTCAATTTTTTTTAAAATTTTATATTAATTAATAAAAATAAAGTAAATTAAATAATTAATTTGAATTAGTCATAATTATTAGTATTAAACAATCAAATAATATATATTTAGTTAATAGTAAATTATGATAAAATAAAAAAATAAAAAATTTTATAAAATATGAAAAGTGAAAGAGACCAATGTTCATAATAAAAATAAATAATTTTTATTAAATTTAAAACAAAAATTAAAAATCACAGTGGAAATAATTATCTTATTATGTTAATCATTCCTTTATTAGTTTTGTCCTTTTTCGTTGTAGTTAATACTTAATAAACTTACTAAATTGTGATCCTGTAGTTATTTTAATAGTTTCTTTAATTCGCAATTTTATAACAATTTACTACAGATTGATTTCCAAATTATTAAGAAAACTCAATTAACTAAGATAAAATGACATTTAAGGACTCTTGTCTTTCTTAAATTTCATTATAAATTTTTCTTGTTTCAAAAAACATGTAGTAAGATACTTTATTTTTTCACATAACTTTTTTTTTGTTAGCCCACGAAATATCTTAGGAGGGTCTCAAATGGAAGAAGGCGTTTTTAAGTCATTCACTCTCAGACTAATACCTGCTTACACCTGGTCAACCCATAAGGTCGTAAGTGTTGGTGAAACAGATTTCTTCATTTTTAAGATTCGAACTCGAGACCTCTGATTAAGGGATAAGAATGCTGAACCACTCGCACCTATTTGGTTACTCACATCAACCTGTTTGGTTATTTTTTTCACATAATTTTAGCTATACTGGCACTAATTTGTATATTTGTTTCCAATTTATATGCTGTCTTGTGAACATGGACTATGGAGTATGATTATGAAACAAGCCTCTTTGCTACTTTCGACAAGATGATTAGCATTAATTACCATGCCCAGCAACATAACGGTTCTCCACAGATGCGAGAGATAAATTAAAGCAAAACTTGACAGAAAAGAAAGCTGATGATACCAAAAAGGAGAGGCCTTATTTTATTCCTACAGAAAATGCATATTTATACACATCTCTCGTCTCCCACTGATGAGCAGCTTACGCGTGCCTATAATGGGTAGACAACAACTCCTTCATATCAACGTTGCTTCCGTCTTCCTTCTGGTCTCATCTTTCTCATGTTTCAAGGTTGTAATCTCCTTTTTTCTGTGTTTCAAATCTTCAATTTCTTGTAATTTATTCCACGTTTTCATTTATATAACTTCAAATTTCTTTTCAATTTTCACGATGATGTGCAGGTATGCTTCGCAGTTGCAACTAGCGCCCACAAGCAAAACCTATCGTCAAAGTATGACCCTTTCTCGCCTAGAGCATCTCTAATCCGTTATTGGAACAAACAAATCCCAAACGACCTACCTAAACCGCCATTTCTTCTCTCTAAAGCCTCTCCACTTAGTACCATCGACTCTGCTTCCCTCGCCAAGCTCGCAGCCCAACACTCACTTTCCTCACACCGCGACACTTTCTGTTCTTTAGCCAACTTATTCTGCTACTTTGACTCGAAGCCAACTTCCGGCAATCGTGGCCAAGATGCCAGCTTTGCTCTGTACTCTAACAAACGCTTCTCAAACTATGGAGGGTCAAGACTTAATGGGGTTGATTCTTTTAAGAACTACTCCGATGGGTTGAATTCTGCCACCGGTTCCTTCATTAAATACAGCAGAGAATCAACTCGCCACAGTCAATCATTCACAAACTATGCCAGCGATGCAAATGTGGCCAATGCAACATTTGGCAACTACGGGACTGGTGCAATTGGTGGCTCTGCCTTATTCAAGAATTATGACAACCGAGTCAACGTACCTGGTCTCCGGTTCACCACTTATGACTCGGATGGTAACAGCCACAAGCTCTCATTTTCCAGTTACAGCAGCGACACAAATGCTGGAGCAGAGACATTCACTAGCTACGGCAAGAGAGGAAATGGTGTGCCAGCAGAGTTTACAACGTACACAGAAGATTCAAACATCGTGGAGTCTACATTCACAGGCTACGGTGAGTTAGCTAATGGAGGTAACGACTCCTTCACAACTTATGGTAACTCAGGTAACAATCCTCGTAACACTTTCAAGGGTTATGGCACTGGTGGAAACTCTAACATCAACAGCTTCTCAAGCTACAGAAATGGAGCCAATGTGGGTCAAGATTCATTTCAATCTTATGCCAGGAACTCAAATGCTGGCAAAGTCAGTTTCACAAATTATGGGAAGACGTTTAACCCTGGAAATGACTCCTTCAAAGAATACGGCGAGGGATCAAAGGGAACGACTACCATAGGATTCACAAGCTACAGTATAGATCGATCATTCAAGGAGTACGCTGATAAGGGTGTCTCATTTTCCAGTTACAGTAACGCAAGTAAGTCTCAATCCTCAATTGACAAAAACCTCTCTGTAAATGAAAGATGGATAGAACCTGGAAGATTTTTCAGGGAGTCCATGTTAAAGGAAGGGAACGTTATGACAATGCCCGACATAAGAGATAAAATGCCACAGAGGTCGTTTTTGCCACGGTTCATTGTGTCTAAGTTACCATTTTCAAGCCAACGTCTAGATGAAATCAGGGAAATTTTCCAAGCTCGAGAAAATTCAACCATGGAACAGGTTATTCTCAACGCCTTGGCTGAGTGTGAGAGACCACCGAGCCGCGGCGAGACAAAGCGTTGCGTGGGCTCGGTGGAGGACATGTTGGACTTTGCCGTCACGGTCTTGGGGCACAACGTTGTGGTCAGAGCCACCCAGAACGTCAATGGTTCAACAAGAAGTGTACTTCTGGGGAAAATCAAAGGAATCCAAGGTGGGGAGGTGACGAAATCTGTGTCGTGTCATCAGAGCCTGTACCCTTACTTGTTGTATTATTGTCATTCCGTGCCTAAAGTAAGGGTTTACGAGGCTGACATTCTTGATGCTGAGAACAAATCCGTGATTAATCACGGTGTTGCAATTTGTCATCTCGACACGTCAGCTTGGAGTCCTAATCATGGAGCCTTCTTGGCACTGGGGCCCGGTCCTGGCTTAACCGAAGTTTGCCACTGGATCTTTGAGAATGACATGACTTGGACTATTGCCGATTGATCTGAGAGCTTTTGGGCCTTAGCAATTACATTTTTCAATAAATTATATGTACTTAGTAGGGATTAACGTGAGAAATCAATCAGATTATCGGACCAGTCCATCAATGATACAAGTTCTTCTCAAATTTTATTAGAATTTATAACAGGCCTACAGGTTCATACAAGAAGGAAAATTAGACCATATACAAATCTAAGTGAAGTTTCATCTTAAAACGGTGATAGGTGGAGTAGCCCACTAGACTTATATGTTACTCTTCTTTTCTCTCTTTCTCCAATGTGGGATAAACTCTCACTTTATATTTCAACACAACCCCCTCACGTGTGGGTCTAACACGTGACATAATATATCATTTTGAGGGGTTAACGACTAACATAAAAGCAACCTGCAGGTCCATACGAGAATGAAAGTTAGACTACATACAAGTCTAAGTGAAATTTCATCCTAAACCCAATTGGTGATAGATGAAGTAGCCCACTAAACTTATATGTTACTCTTCTTTTATCTCTTTCTTCAATGTGGGATAAACTCCCACTTTATATTTCAACAAGTTTATTCAGAATAAAAAGATTTTAATATATTTTGATTTGTTTTAATTAATAAACAAAAATTTTAAAACACATAACAACTCGGTAATTACATCATGTGAGCGATTCATTTAATCTAATTATGTGTTTTATTAAATAATTTGATAAATCATGTTAAGCTAATTATTGAAATCCATTAATTAAATATTTTAGCCGAGCTATGTGACTACAGAAGTGAACTAATGTAACTTTGAATGTTCATGCACCAGAGGAGTTGAATCGTACAGAAAGAGCTGGGCACGAATGCCAAGGAATAAATCCCAATAGTCCATTGCAAAAGATGGGAAGTCAAGGTTGAAGGGAGATCTTTGCTCTTTCTCGTATTCCTGTCTGTACTCTCTTGCTGCAAAAACAAACATCCTGATTCCTGATTCCTGTTTCCTGTTTCCTGAACAGAAACTTGAGTGAGGCCAAGCAGCATTCTAGAATTTAAAGGTGCGCGTGCTAAGTGCAACTGATTGTGCTCACCACAAAGTGGAAATGAAGAGCAGCTAGCTCTGCCATAACTAGCACAGAACCAACTTTGAGTGAAACCCAAGAAATGCCCCACTCAAGCCATGGCTTTCATCGCCTTTGATGGCCTCAGAAGCTCCATTTTCAGCTCCGAATCGGACCCCACTAGTCGCTGGGTCCTACTAAAGTGTCTGAAATCTACCGCTCCTTTTAGGACCATCGACCATATTAAAGATTTTAGACTTACCATTCACGATTCATTATCAGGAGTGGACTGGGAATGTAAGTAAACTCATCAATCCTGAATCCTGATGGTAATGGTGATGGTTTCATTGATCAGAAAGTGATATCCTAATTGGAATAAACGTGGGCCATTAAAGTAACCCTCTCTGGTGTTTTCAAAACTGTCAACCCAATCTAGAAACGCTGAGGTTATCTTCAGGAACTATTCATTAGACGAACTTTGGTCGAGAGAAAAGGAGACGAGAAACCTGTCTTATACTAGCCTAAATTAACAGATTTTCCCTTGTTTTGAAATTTTTCCACGAAATGATTTACCTATAAGACATATAATCTTCTAATTAAGTTATCCACATCAATAATAACAACAATTTTGGTGTATAAGACTCTCCATTTTAGGGTCGTCAGAAGAGAGACATCAATTATACGCAACCTTCTTTTTATATTTTATAAAGATATCATTTTTATGATTTGAACCTACAGCTTTATGTAATTTTGAGTTTTTGGGAAGAGGTTAGTAAAGTGTTATTAAAACTAATTTCTCTAGCTTTAAGCTTATTCTTCATTAATCTAATTTGGTATTTAAGCTATTGTTTATTGCTTATAATTAATTTGCTTTTATCTTTTTTTTTCCAGTATATATTTTAAATATTTTAGGTATTGTATTATTTTGAACAGATAATTTTTTTTTAAATAAAATGAGATGAAAGGATGAATTTAAAGAATAAGTACAAGAAATTAAAACAAATAAAATTAGTCTTCTATTAAAAAAATCCGCAATTTAAGTAATTATACAAGAGCTCGTTTAACCCGAAGTGCAACTCACATTCCTCAGGCCTTACCTCTGAAATTCATTGTGGCCCACTTCAAAGCATGCAGAGTTCGGGAAGTTATTGGGCCCGTTTCTTAGAAGGAAATACAGTTGTAGGGTTCAGGCCTTGAAATGAGTTCAATTTTCTTTTTTATTTCTGGTTTAAAAGAGGCATGCACGAGTTGTTCACTTCCAATTTCAATCTTTCAATCTTCTTTTTTTTTCCTCACAAAATATTCTAAAATGATTCCTTTTTAAGCCATCTATTTTTAGATTAACCCCCACTTAAATCAGGTTGGTACTTTGTGAGAGGCAAAACTCTAATCCTAAATTTTAAATAGTTATATACATAAAGACGATTCGAACTTGCAACCTCACTTAAATAAGAAAATTTTCTTACTAACTCAACTGCACTTTAAGATTCACCTTCCTTTCTTTAGGTCACACAAGTACGGATTTCTAATTAAAGAATACAATGACTGAATTCACTTGGTTACTAAACAATTGAAAATATGGATTTGCATTTAAATCGTTTTCTTATTTTTCCTGAAACAGGAACTTTGCCCGCATGGCTCAGCATCTGATGAAACGGACATTTCGGGCATCAAATAGGCCTAGGTTGCCGCTCCACGTACAGAGCAACCGACAGCAAGATTTTTGTCATTGTCTTCGCATTCATGTCAATGATTCCAAGCTTTTGTACAATTGCATGCTCACAATCTCAACCAAATATACGCAATTAATAGCGAGAAAGCCACGTTGTCCTTTGGTTTCGCATAGTGTTTACTCGCTCTTCACGTGTAAGGCTACTCTTCTTGGTTAAAAATGACAAACAGTCCATCACGTGTAAGAGCACTCTTCTACGATCAAGCTCTACACTCATTTTTATTTGGTGATAAGAAAACAAACCATACTAAAAATATTTAATGATACTAACTTGTGTTAAAACTCTATCATTATACAACTTCCAAAAATAATATTCAATAGCAATAAATTTATCTCTCCAACCTAAAACAGTAATAATTGTCAATTAAATTTTAATAGTTGTTAGTTTTTTCTAATATCATGTTTACCATTATTTGAATAATTTCATTAAAAGAAATGACTAACTCAAATAATGCTTTCATTTCACGCATGTTAGAAAAATAAATGTGAATAATTGTATATTTTATGCCAAGAAATAATTCCAACTTATGAAAAAATTCTTTTGCTAACTCTTATTACAAATCTATTAGTAAATAAGTGTACTAAGAATTGTATTGTCGCAACCGAATAGATACATCATATACGTAATGGTGATATTAATCATTTTGAACACATAATTCTACCTTTTTCAATAATCCATACATAACTTCCTAGTGTAAGTAATGCCCTTTGTTTTTTTCTTTTAAATTTCTCAACTTCTTTATATGTTCTACTCCAATACATTATATTATCCTAAATTGCCTATATCCCTTCTTTGATAATCTTTAACTCATTTTTCACAATTAAATTCACTCCATGTGCATAGCAATGCATATAAAAGATCCTCTCATCCATCCATAAGTTCTCAATTTGCCACTTACTCTAAACTTTATCAACCCTAAAATATTTTTTGCTATAATTATCTAAAGTTATTGATGACAATTTTATGCTGATTTTTCAATCCATTGGCATAAAATTGTCTACCCGTATGCACCGGAGAATCTATGACTCATTAGCAGCATGTATAGAAACTTGTAGGTATCTAAACTTTACATTTATCTTCTGATTTTTTTATTTTAATGTACGGAATTTAATTTCAATGTAATTTAATGTATGAAATTTAGAATTAAAATATATGTGTATCATGGAGAATAATAATGTTATAAATGTCTGAAACTATAAATGACTATATTGTTGAGAAATTTTTTTTGTTTAACAGGAGGTAAATATCATAATAATAGAGGAAAGTCTGTTGAAATTTTGTAAATTGTAGTTTATTTATAACATTTTATTTTAATATAAGAAAAATCTATAGGCAGGAAGCCTACATTATGTCAACTCTTTTTGCACACCTACACTAAGAAGCATGATGGTGTGACATTCGTCAACATCCAATGGTTAATGTATGTAAAATTTATTCTTTAATATTAATTTTTAAAAAATATTACTTGTTAACATAAACAATTATAATGATAAGACCAAATATAAGAAAACATTGAATGACAGTATCAGAATTCTGAAACTGTTGATGAGAGTCAAACATATTTTGATGCAGTTAGTGATAGAGACCATTGTGGAAGGATTTTTGGCTTATGTTCATTTATAAACGCATGCTATTCACAATCCTCCACATCTAGTACAGCTGGATCTAATAGGCAATCCGCATTCAATGAAAGAGTCGTTCAACTTGAGAACACAGTATAAAGATTGGCAACTCAGTTGTAACAGTCGATGGAGTACATAACCCAACTCTAAAATGAAATGGATGAGTTGAAAGAAAGGGGCAGCACCTCATCGCAGCAGTCAAATCATTTGTTTTCACCAACTGCATAGCTTAGATTTATAATATCTCAGTACTTAAGTGAATGAATTTGATGTTTGCTACTCTTAAATTTTTGTATGAGTGCTCAATTTACAGTTATTTTTAATATGCTTATCGTTGTACTTTATAATTTTTATATTTTATTATCAATCAACATAATTTGTTATATTATATTATCAATCAAGATTATATTATTTAGAGAAATTAAATGTAGAAAAAAATCAATAGATTAACAACATAAAATTTTGGTGGGAAGTGAGAAGTGGTAGTTGAAATATCATAGGTAAATTATCGATGAAAAACTATCTTCCGTAGGTAAATTACCGATGGAATGATATATTCCATAGGTAAATTACTGAAAGAATGCTATATTGCGTAGGTAAATTATTGATAGAAAACAACTTATGTAGGTAAAACTGACAGAAAGCTATATTCTGCAGGTAAATTTTCATTGGTAAAATTACCTACAGATGTTGCAATTCTGTCGACAATTTAACTACTTAATATAGCATTTCGTTGGTAATTTACCTATGAAATATAGCCTTCAGTTGGTAAATTTGTAAACGATCTAAAAGGGGGGTTGAATAGATCTTTAAAGCTTTTTGTAATTTTCTACAATAAAATCAGAAGTTAATTCACACAAAAACAA
>JANJEY010000007.1:53146060-53157636 GCA_024703695.1 Erythroxylum cataractarum
ATTGAATATTTTCGCAAAGAAATTGTCAATGCATGGAAAGATATAAATGAGCAATGCCTGAAGCCAACGCCAGTCCCCCCATTCTTCTTGGAGCGTATATTGAATTTAGCGCGCGTTATGGATGCAATATACAAGGACGATGATGCCTACACTAATTCATATCTTCTCAGGGACATCATTGCTTCAGTGCTCATGGAATCTCTATCCTTTTGAATGAACGACTAGATATGAATATAAGAATGTTTAGAGAACACCGAGCTGTATGTTATTTAATGTTTGATAAAATTAGTTATTTAATATTAGCTATTTATGTGTAAAATGATTTATAAGAATATGATTTTAAAAAAATATGACGGTATGAATATTATATATCTTAGTATTTTGTAGAATATTCTTATAGGAATATTGTATAAAAATAAAGTTTATAACTCTCATAAAAAATAGAATATATAATAATAATAATAATAACAACAACAACAACAACAACAACAACAACAACAAAATAAAAATAATCATAATGATTATGATGATACATCCAAACATAAAATATAACAATACAAATAAAGTTGGGCAACACAATTCAAATAGAGCAAAAGAAATAAAAATAGGGATAAAACAAAATGGTTGCAAGTTAGAGAGAAAACAAAAAAAGAGAGAAAAGAGAGAGCTAGGGATAAAATAAAATAGTTGAAAGTTAGGTTTTGATATCTTATAACTAAAATTAAAATTTATTCATTAATACATGATTAAGAAGTTATGCTTCAATACCTTATTAATTTACATATATGTCTAAATTTAAATTATTTTAAGAATTTTAAATACAAAAATTGTTATAAGTCTTGATGAATTTATTCTAAAATTAAATTAAAAATTCAATTGAAAAATCATGATGTCTTTAATTGACATCATTAGTCATTACTACATAGTTAAAAATCTATGTTTTTATACTATGTTTTCATACAATATCAATTTACACAAAATTTTTATATTAAATTTATAACAACTCTCAGCACATTTAATCACAAATTTGATTAAGAATGGATAACAATATTGTTTTTAATTGATGATCATATTTTAATAGAAGTTATTTTTAAAACCTAAAATTATTATAGGAAAAAATATTTATTTAATTAAATAACCTTAGTGCTTTTTATTCAGTAGTAAATAATATTTATTTAGTAGTAAATTAATAATAGAGAATTTATAGAGAAGGGTTATGATTACAAACTAGTCAAAACTGTTACATGTAACTATTACAGATAAAACTAAATTATCAATTTGCATAATGCAAAGACAAGCCAGTAATATGCTTCAATCATTAAGCAGTAAAATATTAAATAAAAGTCAAACAGAAGGAAACAACACCTGCAAAGCACAAAAGGAATCCTCATTTTGTATTTCTTACTATCACAAGTGTAACTAACTTTTTTTTTCTTAATATGATAATACACCTTTGGTCATAGTAACTACTAGTTGGAGAATACAAAAGTATTAGCTATCTTCATATCTTCAAAATAATAATCACTTATACATTATGAGGGCATTGACAACTGTTTTTGGAAACCACCATCATCAACTATCACACTCGCCATATTATTAGATAGGTTCCATATCAACCTCTTGTTATTGGCACTCTAGGCTCCCATCTTTACCATTTGTAGCAGACTCCTCTATTTCAATGGCATTTACATTTTCATATTCTAAACTATTGGGCCTTTGTTTAGAACTCTTTTTCACCTGCAAAGCATCAATTAGTATAGATCAATAAAACCCTATTCTCAGAAACCAAAGAGTAATTAGTATAGATCAATAAAACCCTAATCCAAATAAAAGATTGAAATTTACCTCAAAAATTCAATAATCCCCAATCTAAAAAATCGTAACCTTCGAAATTACAAAAAGAGAGCCTATCTCGTATATAGACACACACACACACACACACATAGAGGGAGGGCAGATGATAAATAAAAGGTACTTTTGATGATTACAGAAAATAAGAGGTACCTCCGTTGTGTGTGTACCGCTGATGGGGAGGGAAATGAATTTAGTCTACTCTCCTTCGTTGATGTGGGAGTGAATGAATGAAGCAAGAGATAGTGTGAGGGTGAGACGGCAAGAGAAAACGAGAGCAAGAAAGAGAAGTCCAGAAGAGTCTAGAGAAAATGAGGACAGAGAAGTGAGAGAGTAAAATGACGAGGGAAAAATGGACATTAAAAAAATCAGTTGATTGGGATGAAAAGCTCATATAGAGAAGCTTGTTTAAAATCAGCTAGTTGGGTTGAATCAGCTAACCTAATCAGCTCTTTACCAAACAACCCAATTAGCTTTTTATAAAGTCAACCAGCTGATTTGGGTCAATCAAATGATTTTTGCCTAATCAGCCAATAACCAAACGATGCCAAAATTTTGAATATTTTGTAAATCTATATCTCTTTATTCAACATGTTAGTGCCTCTCACCTTTAAGATGTGTCAAAGCTTTAGTTCAATAAAAGAGAAGTTTGATTGAAAGAGTTTTATAGTCCAAATTGAGTTCTTATTTTTAGTTAGTCTTTTGTTTTCGTTACTATTGTCTTGAATTGTTTGTTATAGCCTATCATTAGAAGAATTAGATGTGATTTTTGGTTATATAAGGAATCTATGTGTAAATAAAATGAATCAAGTTATGAGTTGAGTTGTCTTTTCATTCCATCTATTTGTTGAATTGTTTTTTTTTTAATCCTTCGTTGGCAAGCTGCCACTCTTCTAAAGCAACAAATATGAAAATCTAGAGCATGAAAATAAAGACGTTATTTTTGTCTTAAGATTTAAGGTGTTTAGTAGATGAAGAATATAATAAAACTAAAGCAAATTGAGGCATTCGAAAAAAAGATATGAAGGCATTATTATTCATTTGACAAACAATGAATTAATTAATGTTCTCTTGTAGTTTATCATCCACAAAGTCCAAGGAAGTTTGGGATGCTTTGCAAAAAGTTTATCAAGGTAATGACAAAGTAATCATAGTCAAACTTCAAATTCTTGGATGAAAATTTAAAAGTTTATTTAAGAGTGATAGGGATACCTTAGAGAGTTGCTACAAAAAAATAATATAGAAATTGTGAACCAAATAAGTATGGTGGGGATATGGTTAAAAAAAGTATTTGAGAAAATTCTTAGGAGCCTATTGAAGATATATGTCCATGATATAGCTACTACAGAGGAGTACAAAGATAAAGCATGCTATCAAATAATGGGGGTGCTTATAAGTCCCTTTATTCTCATGAAGATCGGACTAACATATATAATAGCAACCTACTTGAAAGTGTTTTCCAATGCAAGTTGTAGCTACCCCAACACAAAAACAACCAATTTTAGTGAATTAAGTAACAAAGGTTCCTTCAAAATAAGTTGTAGTGGAAGATCCTTTTAATCTGGAACAGAAAGTAAAGGAGAATAGTATTGTTGGCCCCAAATTTTTTTCTTTAATTAAGCATGATTTAAATGAATTATGAGGTTATGATAGGTGAATTTTTTGGAGTTAATTTTTTATGTCTATGTTAGTAGAATTTATTGCATGGGTTAGTTAAATTAAAAGTAGTAAGAATGCATAAAAGGGTGTTTTGGGTAGCATACTTAAGTTTAAAAACCACAAGGCATTAAAGGAAGGGCAAGGTGAATTTTACTTAATCATTAAGGGTAAAATGTGAAGAAAGAAGTGTTGTCTTCTTCCTAAACAAGGGAAAAACAAAAATAGGAGAGAAAGAAGTGAAATAACAAATCAAAGAGAGAAAGAAGAGAGGCTTCGGTGGTTGAGAGGAAAGGAGAGAATTGAGCTAGGGTTTCATCTTTTCTAAGCTTTCTAGAGAGATTTTGAGGTTGTGTAAGAAGGGAAAAACGTAAAGGAAGATAAAAGCCTTCTTTTGAACTAATAATCTCTTTATTGGGTGAAGATTCAAAGTAAGGTCTTACTTAATCTTTGGATTTTGGAAGGGTTTTAATTCATGAAGCTTAGGTAATGCATGAGTTTATGTTTTCTAGAAACAATTTTAGTAAATGTACTTTGTGGGTTTTCAATTTTGCAACCCAATTGAACTTGGAATTTTTGGCTATAAGAAGGGAATCAAGAAAGATAAGAGAAATAAGAGGAGAGACATTTGAGCAAGTTATAAACAAAGAATTCAAGGTGGGTTACATTTTTATAATTGAATAATAAGTCATTAATGTCTCTTTCAAGAAATGGAAATAAATGTTTTCAACTGCTTTTAAATGTGCATTTTTTGTTCTTTAAATGCTTTGAGAAAGTGCTACATATTGTGTGTATAAATTTTATGGATGAATTATGAAATGAAAAATGGAAATGATTTTGAAAGGATATCAAGTTTATGAAATAATGTTTTAAAAATGTGTCATTTTGGGCAACAAGTTTCTAAGATGTGAAATGCATGATTATATAGATTTGTGGTGGTTTCCTAAGTATGTCAAGTGCACTTTGACTCAAGGCTTCTCCCACCTACCCGCTAGTGGCATGGAGCTCCTTCATGGACTCCCATAAGTTCACGACTACGTAAGACCATTAAGTGAAATTGCGATAGTATGTTCTGTTCATGGCTACATAGGACCATTATATGAAAATGTATAGTACGTTCTGTTTTGGATCCACCCAAACCATTCCGATGTGCTTATGTGTTTAAATGTGTTGGCAAGTTTGATAATGCATGAATTAAGTTGCTTATAAATTGTTAATAAATTGAGATTTGGGAAATATATGTATCTTGATTCAATGTGAGTTTTAAAATGATTTTTACTTACTACCAATTATAAAATTGTTACCCACGAGCTTTAAACTCACCCCCTTCATTTCTGTCCCATTTTCAGGTGAAGAGCATGAGAACGAGTAACCAAGGGTCAATGCATCACTCTGATTATGCACACTTGTATTTTAAGCTAGTTTTATAAAACAAGGCTTTAGTTGCATTTAGAGCAAATTATTGTTCATGCATCTTTTTGTATTTTGGGATCTTGAGATTTTGATGTATAGTGACTTGAAATGTCCATTAAAGCTTTGTAAAAACTCTTATATTTTGATGTTAATAAAGTATGATTGTGTTTTGTTGATGACTTTTCCAAATTGCTTATTTTCACTTTCAAGGTTTTCATAAGGGTAAGAATTTGTGTTCTAGTTTTTGGGGAAAAACTATATTAAATTAGGTTAAATTAGACAAAGTTGTCTTCTAGAAAATTGTAGCTTATCTTTTTAGCTTTCCAACAATATATAGTATGAAATTTTTGGACATCTGAGTCGGAAGTTATGATATTTATAAATGGAGTTGCTCATAAATGTAGACTGAAACATCTTCTATACACTGTAGGCTGAATCATCTTCTATGCACTATAGACTAAAACATCTTCTATGCACTATAGACCGAAACATCTTCTATGCACGGTAGACTGAAACATCTTCTATGCACTGTTTATCTTACATCATCTAGTCCAATTTTGACCCTCTAGATGATAGAATCTATCTTTAAGGTCTTTATAAAAGTTGTAGATCCTGAAGTCCTCTTTTAAACCATCTAAGAATTACCTTGATCCGATATCTTTAGAGAAAGTTATGCTAAATGTACCAAAATAGATCTTAGACTGAAACATCTTCTATACACTATTGATCTACATCGTCTGGTCCAATTTGACCCTCTAGGTGATATAATCTATCTCAAGGTCTTCACAAACATTGTAAATCTTGAAGTCCTCTTTAAAACAGTCCTAAGATGACCTTAATTCGACAACTATAGAGAAAGTTATGCTAATTGTCCCGAAACAGGTTTAATATGATTAAGGACAAAACCTTGTTTGATTCTTTCGTCCATAACCTTATCATCTGACCTCCAAATGAGATGATTCTTATTTCTAAATAAACTAGAGACGTAGAGATACCAATGATCTGAAGGAATAGAATTTTAATTCAGTCCCTAAGATTTACAATTTATGGATGGAAGTTGGATATAGTGTACTGTTCCAGTTTAATAATAGTCTAAAAAGGTTTGGGCTCTAACTCTTAGAATTATAAACCAAATTGAATGATTTTGGTGTCATTAGGAACTTAGACAATGGGGAACAAATATTTTGAAGAAGTCAATTTGTAATTCCAGTTTGATATTTCCCAAAATCTGTTCTGAAATAGGAGAAATGAGTTTGTTTTTTTTACGTTTGACTGGTGTGGGCACACCACCCTTGTGGGACAATGACCAATGAGGGTTCTTTGATATAACCCTATAGGATAAGATGCTCATGCTTTATGACTTCAAATGTTGAGCTTCGAAAGTGTGGCCCAACAACTAATCAATCCTTCAGTGAAGAATTCTCAGCTTTAACGCAGAGGGAGTTTGAAATGAGTATGATGGGAGAACTATATCTTTCTTTCTTGGGTTGCAAATTAGGCAAATAGAAAAATGAATCTTCATTAATCAAGACAAATATTCAAAGGAACTCATAAAAAATATAATTTAATGCCAAACCGATTGGTACTCCTATGTATTTTATAACTAAACTTGATAAGGATGAGGAAGGCAAGGCTACAAATGAGACAAAGTATAGAGGAATGATTGGATCATTACTATACCTCACAAGATCAACACTAGATAGTATGCTTAGTGTGTGTCTTTGTACACGTTTTCATTCAAATCCAAAAGAGAGCCACTTTCAAGTAGTCAAGAATATCTTTCATTACCTTCGTGGAACTATGGTCTTTGGATTATGGTATCCAAAAATTGATTCTTTTAATATAGTTAGCTTTTGTGACACAAATTACGCAGGCGATAGAGTTGATAGGAAAAGCACAAGTGGTCACTGCCAATTTCTTATAGGATGGCTAATTTCTTGTTATTGCACAACGCTTTCGACAACTGAAGCGAAATATATAGCAGCTATCAATTTTTACACTCACATCTTATGGATGAAACATCAACTCCAGGATTTTTCTTTGAACTTTGATCATATTCCTATACTATGTGACAATACAAGTGCAATAAATCTCTCTAAAAATCTTGTGCATCACTCTAGGACTAAACATATAGAAATTAAACATCACTTTCTTAAAGATCATGTTTTAGAAGGAACCATTGATATTTTGCATATTAAAAGTGAAAATCAAGTACTTGATATCTTTACTAAGCCATTCTTTGAAGATATATTTTGTGTTTTAAGAAAATTTTTTTTCATATGTAGATTATTGATATTAACTCTATATGAAGATTCTATGCTACTTCTCTTTGTAGATATTAGCAGGCTCCTTCTAATTTTTTGTTAATGCCTAATTTTCCTCTTACATATTTGTGCATATTTTTCTTATTTCGTGGTTGTTTATCTCTTTTTAATAATGACAAATGGGGAGAGTTAATGATACACTTGGTTTTGATGATATATATGTGACATAATTTTGTTAATTGTTGAAATATGGTTGAACTGAATTTTGTGAAGTTTAAATATGTGATATGCATAAATGATAGGCTCTTATCGTAAGAAAGGTTCCTTCTAATTATAATTGTGAGTAAGAACATATTAAAGTTTACAAGCATCTTTTGAAATTTTTTATTTTTTAATTTTAAAAATATATTTGTTATTACTTGTCATCATCAAAAGGGGAGATTGTTAGCTCAAATTTTATTATTAATGATTTAAAATGAAGAGCCACTGCATTTGCGAATGACACAAAGATTAGTTAAAATGATACAAAGTCAACTTAGAATTAAAATGATACAAAGTAAATTTAAAATCATACAAAGTCAACTTATACTTAAAATGAAGCAATGACTAGTTAAAAGAAGAGCCACTGCATTTGTGAATGACATACAAATTTACGAAATACTTCAGTAGCATCAATATTCTTGAAAGTCATATTTATATCAAATTCCTTGTGCCTTAGAAAATGAAATCACTCTATTGAAAGAGACTGTTAAACCCTTTATACATTTTTTGTTGAGAGCATGTAGAGACTTGTTGAACACTACGAGTATGGAGGGTTAAAGAACCTTGAAAAATATGTAGTTGTGAGCTTGGAGAAGCTTGTAAAATTTACTACTTAGAGTTTTATAGTGAAATACTCAAGTTGAATACTTAAGGACTATATGAGGTTTCGTTATAAACCAAACCAATATAAATCGACTGTGTCACTCTCTCTCTCTCTCTTAACTTAAAATTTTGCATTACAAGTGTGTATTTGATTTACAAAAGGCTCTTTTACTTTTAAAATAGGCCCTTTCTGTTTAATATTGTAAGAGGTTTCTTTCGTTAACAGGCTCCTTTCATTTTTTAAAAGGCTCATTTCTCTTTTTAAAAGTTAACAAGCTCCTTTCATTTTTAATAGGCTCCTTTCATTTTTTCAAACGTTAATAGACTCCTTTCATTCTTTAATAGGCTCCTTCTATTTGCAAATTATTTTTTGTTGAAATTTAACAGGTTTTTTTTTTTGTTTATATAAACTGATAGTAACTTAAAAAAGGTTTTAAGTCACAAACAATTTACCCTCATCTTTTATGTGTTTGCTTTATCTCAAAACACCTACTGTAAGGGAGATGCAAAGAATAAAGCACAAGTTCTCCATGAAAAAGGAAAGTACTCTAATTTATTTGTAGTTACACATTGAATTTTTAGTTTGTTGTGCCTCTTTTGTCAATCTCTTTTCCTTTCAATATTTAACTTGCTGGCATCCATTTTAATCCTAGTTCTTGGTCAAAGTTTGAGTGGCAATTGGGAGCAAAGATCAAATGTCTTGCTTTGAGTTATGCCTTACTTAATTGAAAATTGAAAAGGAAAAGAACAAGGATTGGCTTTGGAATACCAAGCATTTTTTAACAATCGCTACTTAAATTTCATTCTTAATATTTTCCATCATGATTACTATTTAATGAAGGAGTATATGAAACTTAAAAATAAAAGAAATTAAGTTGCAATGCATGCATGTTTGATTATTTTTAAAAATAAAATGAATTTAAATTTTGAACTTGATGATTTTCTTATTTAATAAAAGTTTTATGCGTATTAATTTTTAGTTTGTCATTATCGATATACAAAAATAATATAAATCATTTTTAGAAATTAAGAATCTCATGTTCTAAGTTTATTAACAATTTATCACTTGATGCTAAATATGTTTAATTTTTAAATTAAAGATGGTAGTGAATATGTTCTACTTGGATTTATATAGTTTATAATTTGATCCAATCAGAATTAAAATGATGTTATTTTATGTAAATTGATTCATGCCATTGTACTAACTTTTTCATGTTTGAACTCAATTCAAGGTCCAATCAACTGAAATTTGATTCTTTTTCTTCAAATTGATTCGTTTTGATTCAAATTAGACCACTTCTTTTTTTTTTTTTTTTGCATGACCATCTTTATCCTAAGGCTATGTTTGATTGGACGTAAGATTTTTAATGGAATATAATGAAATGAAATAGTTTATAATGGAATAGAATGTAAATGAATATAATATTAAAAAATTGTTGTTTATGAGAGATGAAATGATTTATAATGTAATATAGTGAAATATTGTTTGGAAGATGGATAGAATGAAATGTAATGTATGCATGTATAATAATAATAAATGATTATTCTATCATTGATAAAACAAAAATGTTGTCTTGCTACTTGTTATTAGGGTTGATGATATAATTGGTATTATAAAAAATATTGAGGGCATATTAGGTTGTGCATATTTATCATTTTACATTTCATCCTAAATTGTCCAAATTGGAGGTAACTCATTTTTACTGTATATGATGTAATGTGAAACCCTCCCCTATTATCCTATTTCATTCCATTATATTATAAATCTTCTTCACAAACAATATAATTATATTACATTTCATTCTATTCGATTATGAATTGCCCTACCAAATATAGTCTAAGCTCCATTTGATTTGACTCTTTTTCTTATATAAGTAATCTCCTTTCCTAATTCTTATCACTAAATGACATTCCTACCTATGGACATATTACAAGAACTGAATACGTATAAGAATTATTTGAAACACATGATTGCCATCCAACCTATATAAATAAGAGAAAAATATTATAAAAAGTAAGTGAAACTCAAATATCTATTTTTCTAATTTTCTCTTCTTAAATCTAATTTAAGCATTCAAATGACTATTTCCGAACAACTTTCACTACTATTTTACAAAAATGCACTAACATCTTTCGTTAGAAGATGTCAAGCTTGTAACAAAGTCAGCGAAGAATTCATAATATAATTATTAATTTGGAATTAAATATAGTAGACAATTAATTAATTAATTACAACTCATAAAAATGAGTTTTTCTCCAACTTTATCCCAACAAATTATTTTTTGATTAAAAAAATAGTTGAACGTTAAATTGTTAGTTTATTGTACGAGTTATTTGTACGGAAAATTTGAATCATCTCTTTTCAATTTCGATAATGATCTGGTATTTTTCTTTTCAAATTTACCAAATTCTTTTTTTGCTTTCCTTTTATTTATTTATTTAATGTGTAAAAATATAAAATAAAAAATGTTCATATTAACACACAGATCCATTATCATATCATACCTGACATATTCTTTTAGAGGGATAACAATTCACATGACATTTTGTTTAGTATTTATTATAGGTGGGTATGGACCCCATACTTCTCGTAGTTCTGTAGAGTAACAATTATTGTAGTCAGTGGTCAGCGAACAGTAACGTTCAATACAAAAGCTCTTGGAAGAGAAGTTGACAAAGAACTTTACATAAATTATTCAAAAAGCAATTAAGAACGTGAGACATTCAAAGATGTTTCATGAGTGATTTTTTTTATAAAATATTCAGTGGAATATAAAGTTTTTCATTAAGAATAAAAAATTATAAGTACATTAAATAAAAATTACAGTATACAAAATAATATGTAAATCATTTAATTTAAATAAGTGAATAATTAAGAACCAAATTACAAATTCGCTTCAATTCATATTTGTAAGTCCAACGTATTTCACTCGTCATCTTTCAAGTTAACAAAGTAAGACGGAACCATCAATTGTAATTCAGATTCATAGACTTATTTTAGGAGAGTTTCAATTATGGGAAGACAAACTTTAAATTATTCACTTCTAGATTAATCTCTGCTTAAACCGAGTAGGTCTTCTGTGAGAAGCAAAACTTTGACTCAAAGTTTTATACGGCTACATATATGAAGACGGTTCAAACTCACAACTCATATGCTCTAGGAGAACACCTTATTAACTCATTTGCACTTTGAGATAGACTTTTAAATTAATATGGGGGACAAGTTTTAGTGTTTTACCAATTAGATTACTGCTTAATGATATTGAAGATTTAAAATTTTAAATAATCATTTCACGTACCAACTATTAATAGTATTACAATTGATCACCTAACATAAGCTAAATTTTCCTGTTTCTTACAATAATTGCAACGTTTATTTAACCTGGAATTAAACCGATTTGATGGAAAATAGCCCAGTGATGAGAGGTGTGCGTCTCAACGCAACAAAACTCTGAGGTCACAGGTTCGACTCCCCACGAGCACGAGGGAGGGGCCAAATCTAGAACCCGACGTGACCAAAGGGGACAA
>JANJEY010000007.1:53157736-53169198 GCA_024703695.1 Erythroxylum cataractarum
CAAAACCCTTTGGTCAGGGGTTCGAGTCGCAACCTCACCCTGGCAGACCAAAGAGGACAATACTAATTTGTCTTGGGACGGACTCTGAACCGCAACCACGTAAGCCGGTTAACCCACCCAAACCAGTAGGCTTGTCCTATTCATACCGGAGGTTCTGTCTTCACTCTTCCGTTACAATTATCGGAAGTGCCAGCTTGTTTATATTTTAATATCGAAAAGGAGCTTGTCTTTTAGTATACATTTAGAGTGCCGAGGATAATGAAGATTCCTTGGTGGGTTTTGCTTGGCCCTTGATTGCTATATACTTGTACTAATTATTCATATAAATTAATACACACGTTAATGTTGATGCGATAAAATTATCTTGAATTCTTGCTGATAAATGGAAGACATTTGCAGAAACTTGCCCAAGAGCTTCCAACCGAGAGAGAATTAGAACAGGAGCTTAACTGGTCAGGGAAGGAAGCAAGGTTAGGTTGGAGTCATGAAGAAGCTTGGAGTCATTGTGTTTGCTCTTGTTTTCCGTTTCTTTTTTGCTAAATCCGCTGCCTCATCATCACCTAGCGTAATCATCGTCGGAGCAGGAGTATCAGGTGAATGTCACATTCTGATAAGTTATACCCTGCTTTTCATGGATTTTCTTTTTCCTTATCTAGTATGTTTCATGGTGATAAAAATCTGCCCGTTTTCAGGCCTTGCAGCGGCTAAAAAACTCCATGATGCCGGCATTAATGACTTTTTGATACTAGAAGCTTTGCCCAGAATCGGTGGTCGTCTCAGCAAAGCAAATTTCAGTGGACTCACAGTGGAGATGGGTGCTAACTGGATTTTCACTGGAGGTTCTGTGTTTAATCCAATAGAGGACATAGCCAAAAAAGTCAACCTCAAAACCTCCCTCAATGACTTCAGCAATATCACTGCACATGCATACAAGCAAGAGTGAGCAATTACTTCTTAACTGTCTCTATTCATGTTCCAAGAAATATATCTTGTAACACTACATCCCTACTTATCTGTAACTCCTCACAGCGGTGGATTATACCCCGTCAAAGTTGTGGATGAGGTAAATAACGTAGCAGATGCCAGGGATGAATACTTCTCTCAGTTATCAAAAATTTTATCAGCAAAATCCAAGGTGAAGAGGGATGTTGATGTGTCAATCTTGTCAGCTCAACGTCTAATGAAAAGGTAAAGACTTGTAGTGATTGTTTCACCTGAAAGACACTGGGTTTGAGAGTGAATGAATTTTGCAGCCCTCCAATGACTCCACTTGAGCAAGTGATAGACTACTATCACACAGAATTTGAAGATGGAGAACCAGGAAGAGTAACAAGCTTGAAGCACACCTACCCTAGGAATGAGTTCGTTGACCATGGAGAGGACAACAACTTTGTCGCTGACCCAAGAGGCTTTGTTGTCGTGGCACAGTATATGGCCAAGCAGTTCCTCTCATCAGTGGAAGGCGACCCCAGACTCAAGCTCAACAAGGTTATGTGTACAATTTTTCTTTTCAGGCAGAAGAAATTTGTTGATGCTGATCATTTGCTGGTTGTAATCTATAGGTAGTCAGAGAGGTAATCTACTCCAAGACCGGAGTTAGAATCAAAACTGAAGACGGTTCCGTATTCAATGCCAAGTATGCAATTGTCTCTGTGAGCCTTGGTGTCCTCCAGAGTAAACTGATTGAGTTCAAGCCAAAGCTACCTGTAAGTGATGCTCTAACCTGTGTTTTAAGATCTGATTTTGTGTACTTCTGTGTCAGTTCCAGAAAGTTCATCACAAGGATTTGTTTACAATATTGTTGTTTCTCATTCGATCTTATATTTCAATTGAATCAGCTATGGAAAAGAGTTGCAATATCTGATTTCAGCATGGCCATATATACCAAGATATTCATGAAATTTCCTTACAAGTTCTGGCCTACTGGTCCTGGAACTGAGTTCTTTCTTTACACCCATGTCAGGCGTGGTTACTATCCATTTTGGCAGGTGAGAATCCATCCGAAAGTGCCTTATATGTTAGTATAAATCCCAATTCTCTAATTCCTACAAAAATGTCGCAGCATCTGGAGAACGAATATCCGGGATCAAATATTTTATTCGTGACAGTAACATACGAGGAATCAAGAAGGGTGGAGCAATTATCCGATAAAGAAGTTGAAGCAGAGGCCATGGAAATACTTAAGAAAATGTTTGGCAAGAACATTCCAAAGCCAGTAGACATTCTTGTTCCTAGATGGGGTATGGACAGGTTCTTCAGGGGAAGCTATTCAAATTGGCCTGATAGCTACAGCCAACACAAGCATGACCAATTAGGGGTACGCTGTAAACACACTAAACTGAGATTTCCAAGCTCTTGTGCCCATTTTGTCGAATGCAAAAAATCGTAGTTATCATCCTATTGTCTTCCAGGATCCAGTTGGTCCGGTCTACTTTACAGGGGAGCACCTCTCCAACAAGTACATAGGATATGTTGACGGTGCTTATCTTACAGGTCTTTCTCTCCTTCTAATCAGAGAAATTTGATTCTGCCAGTCACATAAGGTATTGAACTTGATAGTTGTTCTTGCATGACAGGTATCGACACAGCAAACAGTTTAATCGGATGCATCAAGAACCATACCTGTAAAGGATTTGTCAACCAAGAGTTGTGAGACAGATTTCCTATGGGGTATTAAGGCAGCAATTCTGAGTGGGTGAATTTGGCTTTCAACCAGAGTGTTACAAATAAGTATTTCAGTTTCCAAATTCGGATCATTGTATTCTGTTTTGCATCAACGTTTTGTCTGGATTTGAAATTGGGGAATACAAGTTGGAATGGAGAACTTGCAGAGTGTTAAGAATCCATTCTAGTTAAAAAGCACTAACGCACAAAAAATTGCAAACTAACTTAAAACTATAATGTTTTAGACAGTGTTTTGAAATCCGGACCGGTCATCAAATCAGAGGCTTTACTGATCACCGGTTTGTAACCCAGTTTTGTATAACAAAATTTAATTATTAAACATTGTTTAATTTATGTAAATTCATATACTAGACTTGAATTTTTAAGTATATTAAAAAATTGTAAATACAATTATCGAGAATGTTTTAGATATTTATTTTATAAATGTAATTTTGGTTTTTTCTTTCCTTAGCATTTATTTAACAACATTGTTTAAAATTATATATAAATTTTATATGTTACCATGACTTTGTATTAGAGTTCCACTACAGTCATCTCAAAAGTTTTATAAGAAATATCTAATTAAATTTCCCGATGAGTAGGATTGATATTACATTTGAAAAAAAAGTATTTTATGATAGAATTTCATTTGTTTAATACAAAATATAAAAAAGCTAAAGTTAGCAATTTCAATTGAATTAAATTGGGCCGTCTTAAGTGAGAAAAATCAGCCCTTTTGAATTTAAATTTGATTGAAATTTTGATAAATTCAATTTTTATTTATTAATTTAGGTCAAACGAGATTAAATTCAAACTAATTTGTTATTTATTTCAAAAGTTAAAATAGAGATATTGAACTGAATATACTACTAAGCTTAACAATAGGTTGAGGTTAACTCAGATCTCTCTCTGAGCAACTTAATTTAGTCAAAATTTTAACTTAAATTTAAACGAGTCATTATAAAATAAAGTTGATTTAAAAATTTTAAATACATAAACTAAAATGGTATCATTTTAGTAATAAGAATTATATTTATTAAATTTTTAAATCAAATTTTAAGTTAGTTAAATTTAAAATTTAATTGAAAATCAATCTAAACGAATTCTACCAAGTATAACAGCTACTGAAAAGAAAACCTAGACGGTATAAGTATAACCCCACACATGGCACAAAATAAAAAAAGGAAGAAAGCGATGGGATAATCGACTGCTGACCACGACCGGATATAGTGGGACTTCACTTTTTGATATTTTCCGTACCAAAAACTCGTTGTTCTTCACTCTTTCGGGTCCGTCTCGTCTCGTCTTCCTCTTTTGTCGCACCTATACATTATGCAAAAACCGACTTTTTTTTAATTAAAGGATTAGTCTAGGAACTAATTTATCCGCGACGGGAACATTTCATATCAAAAAAGGTTATTGTTAATTCAGGAGTTTGTTGTATTTTTAATAGTCAAACTCTTGACCTTTTGATTAAGCAACGAAGATATATGCCATTTATGTCAATCATTCAGATTGCAAAAACCAATTTTATGACGGGAACATTTCATATCAAGAAAGGTTGTTGTTGATTCAGAAATTTGCTGTATTTTTAATAGTCGAACTCTCGACCTCTTAATTAAGCGACAAAGATATATGCCATTTATGTCAATCATTCAGATTGCAAAAACCGACTTTAATAAAGATAGAGGAAAGAAGAAGCTCACTTTTCGTACCAATAAAGGCATTGTAAAGAGCGTAAAAAAGGAGAGTAAATAATTTATAGGAAACAGATTTAAAGCGACGAATAAGTCTGCTTGCAAGTTTAACTTAAGGTCTTCGTTCTTTATTAAACTAAATCCATATTATTATCAGTAAATACCATGCTCTATTTGCTAACTTTTATCTTCAGTTGAATTATATACACAACAATAATTATGTTTAGAACATTTGACTCATTCTTTAATTATGACGTACTAAAATTCCAATTGTTTGGGATCATTTGAACTAATAAAACTATAAAAATTATACATAACTGCATACGGAAAAATCAAAGAAGAGCAGTGGCTTTTAGTGCAAATCGAGGTCATTGAACATTTTTCTATTTTATTCTTAAATGAAGTTCTATTACAAATTACATGAAAAGTATACTTATTCATCAAACTAAAAATTATGTTAGAAATGTTATTATTATTAGGATAAAAGAAAATTTAGTTTCTTTTCTTTTATCTTATACCACATAAGATTTTTTTTATATAAATGAATTATATTTAAATTTGAAAATGTGAATAGTCTCTTCGCCACCAACAATTTCCATAAATATCGCATCATATGTCACTAGTGTTAAGACATTATTTGCAATTTAATAGGAGATAAACTCCTTCCAGATAGAGTAAACACATTAATAAAAAAAAATTGAGATAAAAAGGAACATACATAATTAACGTGAAAAACCCTTTAACAAATATAAAAAAAATCATAGGCAAGAATAAAAAACTTTTTATTGTAGAAAACAAAGATTAAAAGAAGAAGATCTCACAATCCATACCAAGAATTAATATACTAGGACATGAGAAATAGATTTTGGATGAAAACCTTAAGGAGAGGTCTCCTTATATAGCGTTAGTTGATGCTTCTAGATGTGGACTAATCCAACAATCTTTCAGTTAAAGATTTGATTGAGAACCAATCAATCTCTACACCGTTCTTTCTATCTTTTTATTTATCTATTGTCTACGTCTTTTCAAAGCCATAAAAAGATCTACACCATATGAGTTTAACAGTGTTGATTGGTTTTGTTAATGCATCTACTAGGTTCTCTTTTGTGTGAATTTTCTACATGTCCACACTTCCACCTTCCACTACTTTACGAATAAAGTGATACTGAACTCCTATATGTTTAGTTATAAAATGAAAAGTTGGATTTTTTACAATATGTAAGGCACTCTGATTATTACAATACAAAGGAATTTTCTTTTGTTAGTGCCCAAACTCCTCCAAAAATCTTTTTATCTTGATTGATTTCTTGCAAGCTTATGTAGCTACCATATATTCAATTTTTGTTGTAGATAATGCTACACCTATCTGTAGTTTAAACACTTAGCTCACAATCTTTATGATAGTTTAAACACCTATCTGTAGTTTTTTGTTGTAGATAAGGCTCTTTATGAAGGAATCAAATCTTTTGGACCAAAATCTTGGCACCTATTTTAAATCATTCAAAGATTTGTTCAATTTGTAAACCAAGTTCTCTTTTATTGATTCTTCAAAACCTTTTAGTTGATGCACATAAATTTCTTCAAGATTTCTCTAAAGAAACACATTTTTTTGCATCTAACTGCCCTAAATATAGATCAAATGTAGTACACATAGCAAGGACAATCTGAAGGGTATTAAGATGAGCCACAGGTGAAAAAATTTCAGTCAAGTCAATAATTTCTTTATAAGGATATCCTTTTACCACTAACCTTGTGTGATAACATTTCACTTAATCATCATTGTTACGCTTGATCTTGCGCACCCACTTGTTACTATTGGGCTTCTCCCTTGTGGTGGTGATATAAGCTTTTATGTCTTATTCTTATAAAGAGCTTTTATTTCTTCCTACATTGCTGCCATCCAAAGTGATACATCTGAGCTATCAATTGCATTTTGGAATGTTAATGGGTCTGCATTCTCTATTAAGAGACAGTATGCAGCATTCCCCTTTATAATATTATTAGATTGCCAAGTTGGGGTTTTCCTTTCACAGGTTCAATTTTGAACTTTTGTATTTTTATATTCAACTAGTTTTTGCTCATTGTGATCTGATATAACTTTCATAAAATCTTTTTATCCAATCTTCCTTTCTTCCTGAATCCTTACAACCTTCGAATTTTCTTTAAATGTGCTACTTTGATCTTTCTCTTGCAGTTTATCTTTTACAAATATGACATCTCTGCTAATGATGAGCGTATGGGCAGTGGGATCCCACAGTCGATACCCCTTGACTTAATCAACATAACCCCATAAATCTACAATTTTTGGATTTGGATCTAGTTTTGTGATCTCTCAGGTATTGTACATAATGAACACAAGACTTCTAAATGTATGTAACTAAGAATAATCTAGTAGTTTACCAATCCATATCTCTAACGATGTCTTTAGATCAATTGATCTTGTTGGCGATCAATTAATCATATAGCAGGTTGTCTTCATTGCTTATGCCTAGAAAGACTTTGTAATACTTGCAATTCTCAATATGACTTTGGTTCTTTTAAGCAAAGTTTTGTTTATTCGCTCTACTTCTCCATTTTGTTGAGGAGCGTGAGGCATTGTGAGATTCCTTCTTGATTACAAAAGTCAATGAACTCATTACCAATATATTCTCCATTATTATTAGTCCTGAGGCATTTAATTTTCTTCCCCGTCTCTACCTCAATCTATGCGTTAAAGGATGTGAAGGTTGGAAATACATCTGCCTTTTTGTTGATAGGATACACCCAACATCTTTTGGAGTAATCATCAATAAAGGTCACAAAGTGTTAGAGAAGTGCTATAAAGAAAATCACTTTTAACACTTATTATACAAATCTTTATGATTGATAACAAACATTTTTGTTAATTTGATGTTCATATTCTTTATGAATTGATAATGATCTTAAATCGAATTAATGAAGTCATTGATACATTACATAGCATGAAGGAAATCATGATTAGATTATGATAATGAGATTCCTATCATATGTAATTATATTAGTATCTAAATTATCCATAGTCATAGGATTAATGAGACAAGACATTATTAATCCAGACATACTAGCATATGTTATACTCCTTTATTAGATTAAACAGTGGATCTCATAAGTTGTAAGCATGAATTGTTTAGAGTTAACATGTGGATACTTATTAAGAGTAGTAAGTACACTAGATGAACTACTATGAGACAATCTTATGGATGATCTATTCTAGTTTCAATGATAGTCTTATCATAGCAATGGTGTAAGTATCCTTAGACTTGAGATACTTAAGGATATATTGGATATTGGTCCTGCACTTTCACTCCATTCCTCATTGTCTCTCAGAGATTGCTCATAGGGTGGTGATTGAATACAACTTGAGGTATTCGAAGGTAATTGAGTAACCAATAAATGATTCACTACTTCTGATAAAAAGAGACGATACCTATGACCTTTTGTCAGGGTCATTACCCGGGAATCTCTAACTAAAGTGGAAATGTCATGAAGATAGTATTTAGTGACATATCCAATTAAGTAATAAGTCTTGGGGATAATAACAAGCATCATTTGGGCTAGATGTGATGTAATCATTCTAGTGGGAGTTGACATTTTAACCATGTTTTGAACTAAGTCGGGTAAGATGGTGAAAGGAAGAATCACACAGGAACATTGTCAATGGAAGGGTAGTCAAACCACTAAATTTTTGGTCAATTAGAGGTCATGATGTATTGCTAGATATTGCTCATGACTTGCTTGAAATAAGTGTTAATTCAAGTGACTAACATAATCATGAGGCTAATGGGTCACACGCATTGGTGATGCGAAGAATGAGTAAAATGGGTTTGGAAAATGATATAAGATATGAGAGAATGTTTAAGGATTGTATCATGATATGATCGTGATAAGAAACGTAGCAAAGGAATGAAAGAAAGCAAGTGTTGCATGGCTGCTAGTCGGGAAAATTTCTAGATTTCCAACAAACATTTCAAGCCAAATTAAGTCACATTCATGGCCACTTAATTCCCATTATTCCTCCATTCATGATGGTGGTTAGAGGAGGCCAGAATTTGGTAGAAACTCACTCATTTTCGTCCATAGTATTATGAGAAAACTAGTGAGAAATGTGAAGAGTTTATTTTACAATCACTTATTATCTAAATTATTCTCTCAAGAACGTACATCAATGCTAGCACTGTGTGTGTGTTCTAATCATTCTTCCAAAGAGGTTTTAGGCTTTGATCTTCTTGTGGATATCATTAGAGGCATCCTCCTTTGGTTGTTTGGGCTTACAGGTGAAGACAACAAAGAATGAAGGAGTTTGTAAGGTACACATCTTAAGTTCATGAGTTGTTTTTACTACATCTAATGACACATGTTTGATTTTGTATTTTCTGGTTTTGTTTTTTATTTTTTGCTACGTATTTTCTAATATGTGATGCATAATCAAAACCTTATAGTGGTATTAGAGCAATCTTGTGCCTATTAGATGTAATTTCTATTACATGTGCAATAGGATTGCATGGTTGTGATAGCTATGGGTTTAGTTTAAAAAAAAATCGAAATTAAATTATGAAAATCTGTTTTCAAAATTTTCTTTCACTTATCTGCTCATTACACGTTTTTAGATGGTTTTAGAGATTGAAAATTGATTTCAATGCTATTGAAATATTTATTGTCAAATTTCTAACAATATGTTGGAAAATGTTTTTTGCTGAACTTATGTTGTTGGTTGGCTGAACTGATGCGGTTTAACATGTTTTTCATGGATTTTGATTCTGAAAATTTTATGAAAACATATCTAGAATGTGTTTACACCTCTGGATTTTTTTTTCCAGAATTTATAAAAAATTTTATATAAAATTTCAAACAGTAATCAGATCTGGTCGATCTTGAATAAATCGATGGATCTGTTTTGTTTGATAATTTTGTATGTTTATGTTTCTGTTCCAAAACCTTAAAAATATTTTTATATGATAAAAATATGTTTTTTTGATGAATGAAGCAAGTCAAAATGTTTTTTCTTAAATTAAGATTTTCGAAAAAAATTTATATGTCAAATTTGTCATTTTTAGCATTTCAATGGTGTTTTGGTTATCTTGATAATTTTTGGGTGAATCCAAAATTATTTTGATGAACTTGAAACAACTTGGAGATGCATGGAATGATGACTTAATGTTCTGGAAATTTTGGAAATTAATTTTGAATTAATTTAAGAAGATCATTATTTTATAGTAAGCCTAGAAATTGGCATGTGAAAAAAATTAAAATGTTTAATTTTGACATCAAATAATCAATTTTAAGGTGAATTAATTGTTGGAATTAAGATTTTAATTTAATTTGATAAATATTAAATTCTAAACTGAAATGATATACAAGATTAAATTTAGCCAAGATAACACTTATGAAGAAAGTCGATTCAAGAGTTGAATGAACTTCCAAAATGTAGGATCCATAACTTGTCACAACAAATTTTGATGTGTTTAATTTTATGCATTAGAGGATGCATGTTAGGAGTATGAGTGGGTTTGTGTGATGGATGGTTATGGACTTAAGCTCAATATGATTGGGGTGTCCATATCATGCTCCATAGTTGGGCAGTGCCTATGAGATGTACATGCATCAAGAGTTGATAGCCCTATGTGTGTGCACACATCAATAGTTGATAGCACTAGATTTTATAGTTGCAATATAAATACAATTGGTATGACCGAAACCTATCGATTGGCCTAGGGTGGCTTGTTGGGCAAACCCAAGGTCATTACTAGAGATATTGGATATCGACCTACTAGGAAAACTTCTATACAAGTTCTCTTGGATTCATATTGAGGGTTATAGATTCGAGATAAAATAGTGAGACCCATAATGCATGTTAGTAAAGTCCCATTTGACGTGCATTTATGTACAATCTAACACTTTTTCTCTCTTTGACATTAGGTTGCAAGAATCGACACCATGACCACTAGTGTGAACCTACACTCACTTATGGAAGCCAATAAGTTAACTAGACTCAACTTCCAAGACTGACTTAGGAACCTAAGAATAGTTCTCAAGTCGGAGAAACTAGGCTATGTATTAGAAGAATCACTTCCTGATCCCCCTACTGCTAATGTTTCTGCTAGTGATCAGAGGAATACAGAAAGCATCTTGATGATAGTGAGATGGTTAGCTTTATAATACTGGCCACTATGTCATTGAAATTGCAAAAATAGCTTGAGGCTATGGATGCTCATACCATAGTCTATCATCTGAGGGAGCTATTTGATGAGTAAGCTAGGTTTGAAAGGCTCGAGACCTCGAGGTTACTCTTTCGCTCCAAGATGGTTGAGGAGACATCTCCAGTGCAATATACACTGAAGATGAATGACTATATTGAGAGGTTAGCCTCCTTGGGTTTGTTGATGGATCTTGAATTAAGTACAAACTTAATTTTGACTGATAGTTATTCACAATTTGTGCTTAAATATAGGATGAACCAAATATCCACCACAATTCTTGAGTTAATCAACTTGTTCAAAACAATTGAGCCATTTATCAGGAAGGACAGTAAAGCTGTGATGTTGGTGGACTCTTTTGGTTCGACGAGGGAGAACCAGAAGAAAAGAAGTCCACAAGGCTTAAGGGAGGTGTGGCCAAGAAGAAAGTTAAGGAGACTGCCCCTAAGGGAATATGCTTCTACTGTGGCCAAGATGGCCATTGGAATAGGAACTATAAGGCATATCTGGAGTCATTAAAGTAGAAGAAGGCATCAGATGCCCTATTTACTTTAGGTATGTTTGTTATTGATATTAGTACTATTTCTAATAATAACATATGGGTATTGGATACCGATTGTGGCTTACACATATATACTGATATGTAGGAGCTCAGGAACAGTAGACAACTCAACAAAGGAGAGTCGGACCTATGCGTGGGCAATGGAGCAAGAGTTACTGCATTAGCCATATGAACTTATGTATTGACACTCCTTAGTGGGCTTGTAATAGAATTGGATATTTTTTTTATGTACCTATATTAACTAAGAATATTATTTCAGTTTATAGTCTTAATAAAGCTGATTTAAATTTTAGTTAATAATGGTTGTTTTATTAGTTTGAATGAAAT
>JANJEY010000007.1:53371873-53388861 GCA_024703695.1 Erythroxylum cataractarum
AAAATCACCGTAACCCTAACTTTCTCAAATCACCGATTACTCCTCTCTCAAGCCTCTCAATCCTTCATCAATCTTCAGGCTAGGTTCATATGAGAACACATGTTATTCACGCTCTTCCCTGTCCAGTACAACATCATCTGCTAGGCCAATGCACAGCAATGAAGTAACCGAGCTTCGGGCCACAGTGGAGACATTGAAGGAGCAGATAGCTCACATGAAAGAGGCTAATGTGAATGAATGGATAGAGTACATGGAGCAGATAGCTAATATGAGAGAAGAGATGGAGCAGGTGACAAAGATGAGAGAGCATATGGAGCAGATGGCTAAGATGAGAGAGCAGATGAAGCAGACAGCTAAGATGAGAAAGGAGACGGAGCGGATGGTTAAGATGAGAGCGGAGATGGAGCAAATGACTAAGATGAGAGAATAGATGGAGCAGATGGCTAAGATGAGAGAGCAGATAGAGCAAATGACTCAACTTAGACAAGAGATGGAACAGTGGAAGTGGAGGCTTAACAGTTCAGAGCACCCAAGATCATCACGACATTAGCTTGTCCTTGTCATTTGCTTTCAATTACAAGCATAACTTATGTACACTATAATATTTTTATTATTAATTAAAATAATTTTAACGTTATATTATCAATTAATTTTATGATTAATTGAATTATATATATACAAATTAATTTATTATGCACAAATAATTGGTAACTTAATATTATGCATTTATCACAAGATCATGAAACTGAAATTTATTAAAAAAATTTCTTACCTCCTATTACTGACGGAATATAAAATACCATAAAAAATTTAATATTATTACCGATGGAAATACTATCACCCTCGATAAGTATGATGACGTTTCTTGTCCTTTACCTTCGGTTTACTGACGAAATTTCTTTCGTTGCTGCATGTTACCGACGAAACTTCCCTTTACTTTTTTCCGTCGGTAAATATTACTGACGTAATATCGACCGTTGGTAATATATGTTGGGCCATTGGTAATCCTTTTAACTACTACGATTTAGTTCATCTTCAATTTCCATCGGTAACTTATTTTATCGTTGGATATTGACCGTTTACCAACAGTATAGTCCATCAGCAAATAACTGATTTCTTGTAGTGAATGATTAATCTATTTATTAAGATGACTACTAATTGTCAAGCATGCACGTTATTAAATATGTGAAAAATAAATGTTTTAAATTTGAAATTTTTTAGCTTTAATTGAACTTAAAAAATTAAAATATATATACATACGAATATGTAAATAACTTTTTTGCTTAATGATTGATTTTTTATAATAAATCATAAAATAATTTCTATTCAATAATATAATCTTATTTTAAACTTAGTTATATTCAACTATTTCAACTTAGTCCACAAAATATTTTATTTATATTGTAATTAATCTATTTTCACACTCTTTATAAAATTTAAAAACTGAAAATTTATCTAACATTATAAAATTAAAATTTTACCAAAAAATGTTATTCTTACTAATTTGATATAAATTATTTATAATAATTGATAATAATCTATTATAAATAAAATAAAAATAGAGGTATATATTACATAATCATATTGGTAAAAAGTAATAAGTACATATTATATAACTACTTATATCAGGAAGAGTTTCGACATTCTAAATATATGAAAACGCTATATAATGCAAGGAAAGAGCTCATTTTCATGCGTACAAGTTAAATTTGGTGGTCGTATTAATTTTCTACTGCCCTTATTTGCCTGATGAAAACCAAAAGGATTTGTATGTAAATTGACAAGTGAGAAAAGTAACGACGCATTAATTAATGGATTGTGTTTGATGTATGCCAAGACAAAAAGTATTTAATATGTAACAAAAGGTAATTAACTATCCATAAAAAAGATTTGACTTCCCGTTAGAGGACAAAATCCCAAAAAATGAATACGAGGATGTTCCTTCCATGAAAGTACTTATTGGAGTTTATTCTTTTCCATAACTAATCATTCATGGCTTCTAATTCATCATCATATACAGTCATCATCATCGGAGCCGGATTGTCAGGTTTTCATTTTTCATACGAATAAATTTCTCTGAAGAGTATAAAAATACGGTTATGTGCACTTGACTGTAAATGACTACAGATTTACAATAGTAATTTTCACAATCTCTTGCAGGAATTATAGCAGCAAAGACGCTACATGAAGCTGGAACACAAGATATCCTGATACTAGAAGCCAACGGAAGGATAGGGGGCCGTCTGCAAACAACACAATTTGCTGGTCACACCATTGAAATGGGTGCAAACTGGCTTGTGGGTGGAGGTCCAGAGTGCAGTCACTTGTATGAAATTGCTAATCAACTTAAGCTCAAGACTTTCTTCTCAGATTTCCAGGACATTTCGTCAAATGTCTACATGCAAGAGTAATCTGTGCCTCACCTAAATCTCCATTTCGTTGTCATTTAAAAGTTAACAGTTCTCAAGTTTTGTATTCATCTGTCGGGTTCAAATCTTGATATATGTAAAGCAAGTTTGTATGTTTTTTCAGGGGTGGATTGTACCCGCAGGATGTGGCAGACGCAGCTTTTGAAGCCGCAGAAGCAAGGGACAAGTTCTGCAATAAGCTTTCCAACATGTTGTCATCCAGTTCAGGAAAAGATGGCAGTGACGATAACGATATCTCCATTTCAGACGCTCAACGCCTTAGCGAACAGTAAGGAAATGTCAATTGCTTGTATTCATGAGTTTCAGGACCTGAATTATGCTGACATATAACAACTGGGGAGTTTGGTAGTGTACCCACGACCCCACTTGAAATGGTTATAGATTACTTCTACTATGACTATGAAGATTCGCAGCCACCATCCGTGACAAGCTTGAAGAACGCACTTCCTCGTCACGAGTTTTTGGATTTCGGGGAGGAGACGTTCTTTGTGGCTGACTCAAGAGGGTTCCAGTCTATCGGTTATTACATCGCTTCGCAGTTTCTTTCACAAGAAGACGGAGTCATAAAGGATTCCAGGCTTAAGTTAAACAAGGTAAGATAATTCCAGGACCGGTATGGCTTCCATGTTAGCTTGCACCTCTTTTAACTAATTTGTTCTGCAAATGTAGTCAAACTTCGAAATCGATGTCAGAACTACTCCTGTTTCCATGTCTTAATTAAAATTTGTTAAAAGTTTATAAGATGAAGATTAATCAAGAAAATTTTATTTCTACTTGCATTTTAGTACAATATGACGACTATAAAGACTCATGAAAACTAGACAACTCAAATCTTCCCCAAGCCACTTCTGTGTCAGAAAATCTATCAAGCAATCCGTTGTTACAAACTGCAGGTAGTTAAAGAGATTCAGTACTCCGATGAAGGGGTGAAAGTAAAAACAGAAGATGGTTCTATTTACCAAGCTAAGTATGCAATTGTGTCGGTAAGCGTCGGGGTCCTCCAGAGTGATCTCATTGAGTTCAAGCCCGATCTGCCTGTAAGTTCTCGTTACACGAACTGTATTTGTTTTCATTTACTAACATTATGAGAACTTGCATGTGATAATTCATCATCATCAGCAATGGAAAAGACTGGCAGTAGACAACTTTCAGATGGCTGTATTCACCAAGATTTTCCTGAAATTTCCTTACAAGTTCTGGCCCTCTGGCCCCGGAACTGAATTCTTTATATATGCTCATGAAAGGCGAGGCTACTATCCTATTTGGCAGGTACTAAAATTTGTCCTACTATATCACCAGCTAAACCTTTCACTGAAGTTGTTGCCCCCACTATGTTGTTGGTGGTTTCAGCACTTGGACAATCAACTGCCAGGATCAAACATATTGTTTGTAACCGTAACAGACGAAGAATCGATGAGAATAGAGCAGCAGAAGGACGAGAAAACCCAAGAAGAGATCATGCAAGTGTTGAGGAAAATGTTTGGTAATAACATCCCAGAGCCAGAAGGAATTCTTGTACCTAAATGGTGGTCCAACAAGTTCTTCAAGGGTAGCTATTCTAATTGGCCTAAAGGGTATAGTGAAAAGAGATACGAGCAATTAAGGGTAAGCGATCACGATCAAACACACAGCACTGGTCTGAACTGATTAACAATTTTTTAACTGAAAGTTAAATGGACAATAGGAACCTATTGGTCCGATTTACTTCACCGGGGAGCATACTAATGCAAGATATCTGGGATACGCTGATGCAGCTTATTTTGCAGGTTATCTTCATCTATTACTCTCAGTTAATTCCAGGCTTAAGTTAAAAAGTCATTGAGCTTTTTTAGTACACTTAATAACATTCAAATTCTAATAGATGGTGTCGTAGGATGCATTCTTACCTCAAACTTTCCTAAAGAATAAAACGTTCCAAACTTTTTTATTAAATAAAATAAAAAGATTGTCCTTTGACGGTCAATGATGTAGGTCCTATATACTCAATACAACCTTAGACTGGAATCCAATGTCATTCGAAATTGTGATTACTCTTTTGCAAATTTCTGTAATATGATAATATCCAATCATGTGTGACAGGTATCGACACTGCAACTGATGTAATCAAGTGCCTTGAAGAAAATTGCAAGCCCGGTAGCCATATTCATTGAAATTTAGGTGATGGAGAATCGACATTGTTTAATTTCTCTTCATTATATAATTATATAGGATCTTAAACATATATAATTCTCATATATAAATTATCGTACCTTGATCCTTAAATTTGATTAATTTTGATTCTCTTATGTGTTTCTATTATTTCTCTTCTCTTTATCACTTATATATTTTCTCCATATTTGATGGTTATCGCATAAGCAACTTAATCGGCAAGAATAAGACCAAAAGAGACAACATTTATAAGTGATTTTAAAAAAAAAAAAACTAGCTCTTAACTACCACACCCATCATGTCGATGTTAAGCTTTATAAACATTTTTACATGAGGCATTAATAATTCAACATTCTCCCACTTGGCTCATGTAACATTGCCATCTGCATAAGTCATTTAAATTTAATGCGCATTGATTACATTAGTCATCATGATCAAAAATTAGAACTAACGTAAGTCATGGCAGTTGTATGTGATTTAAACAACATATTCCCTTCCATGTCTACAAAGTTAGTCTTTTCCATGAAATGATCTATAAATGGGAAACACATAATTGATCAAAAATTAATGTCGATTCAAGACAAAAAAAAAGTTATCATCATTCCATTCAATTCAACATACACATTCAGAAAATCAGATAAATCAGAAATAAATTCAATTATGAGCTTAGAATGTCAATTACATTAAAACATAAATGTATTATAAATGCCTACTCAACAATAATGCCCATACTGTCAATATGCCCCATAAATATTTTGGGTTGGTAAGCCCTTAGTTAAAGGATCAGCAATCATAAGACTTGTGCTAATGTTCTCAATTGTCACTCTACATTTATGAACTTCTTCTTTAATGACAAAGTATTTCAATTCCATATGTTTAGCACCTTTGGAATACTTGTCGTTTTTAGAAAAGAAAACTGTTGCGGAATTATTACAATAAATTTTCAACAGCCTGGTAATACTCTTGACTATTTCAAGTCTTGAAATAAAGTTTTGCAACCACGTAGCCTGAACCATGGTCTCAAAGCATGCCGCAAATTTAGCTTCCATGGTGAATGCAGTAATTATTGACTGCTTCGCTCTCTTCCATGATATTAGTCCTCTGGCTAAAAGATATACATAGCTAAATGAAGATTTTTTAGTATCTACACAACCAACAAATTTGAATTTGAATGTCCAATTACTTTAAGATGATAGCACCTCCTATAAGTAAGCATGTGATCTTTTGTCTCTTGCAAATATCTTAAGATTTTCTTTGCAGCTTTCCAATGATCTAATCCTGGATTACTTTGGTATTTACCAAGCATATCAACTGCAAAGTTAATTTAGCCTTGTACATGTTTGAGCGTATATCAAACTCCCAACAACAGATGCATAAGGAATTTCTTTTATCTGTTTCTGTTCCATATCATTCTTTGGATATTGCATGAGACTAAATTTGTCTCCTCTCTAAATTGGAACTGGAGACGATGAACATTTATCCATTCTAAATCTCCCTAAAACTTTATTAATATATGCTTTTTAAGACAAACTTAATAGTTCTTGTGATCTGTTTCGAAATATTTCTATTTTGATCATATAGTTTGCTTCTCTCATATCTTTCATTTCAAAGTTGTTAAAGAGAAACTACTTAGTCTTACTTAATAGACCAAGATTATTGGTTGCGAGTAAGATGTCACCAACATACAAAATAAAAAAGGTAAACTTACTCCCACTGATCTTTAGATGTATACGTCGATCAACAATGTTTTCTTTAAAACCAAAAGAAACAACAATATCATTAAACTTAAAATACCATTAGTGGGAAACTTGCTTAATCCGTATATTGACTTTTTCAGTTTACACACCATATGTTCTTTCCTTTCAACTAAAAAACCCATTGGTTTATCCATATATACATTTTACTTAAAATTTCCATTTAAAAAGGTAGTTTTCACATCCATCTGATGTAGCTCTAAATCATAATGAGCCACTGGTGTCATGATAATTCTAAGAGAATTTTTCTTGGAAACTGGTGAGAACATTTCCTTATAATCAGTACTATCTTTTTGAGTAAAACCATTAGCAACAAGTCTAGTCTTGTAACATTCAAGGTTGCCATAAGAGTCACGTCACGCTTTGTCTTAAAGACCTATTTACATCTAACTCTCTTGCATCCTTAAGGTAATTCTACAAGGTCCCAAACACTATTATGTTCTATGGATTTAAGCTCATCTTTCATTACATCATTAGCACTATTAATAGCTTGTGAAATTGAAACTGGATCATCATTAATTCCTAAGTCATCTTTCAACTCTTGTAGATAGACCACATAATCATTCAGAATAGTAGATCTCCTTTCTCTTTAGGATCTTCTTAATATTATTTCTTTTGGTTCTTTTATTACAAGTTCATGTTGAATGTAAGGAGCATGTATTTGTTGCTCTTCATGATTGTTATACAGTGCAACAATTTGAGGAACAACACCTCATCATATTTTATGTAATACTCAACACCTCTATTAGACCTAATGATTTTCACTTTTCTGTCTAGTTGCCTTTCAACTTTAATTATATAAATTTTTAAGGCATTCACTGCTTGAGATTTCTCATGCAATAAATAGACATATCCATAATGTGAATAATCATCAATAAATGTTGGGACCCGATCCGGGGACTGGATCCCAACAGAAAAGTAGGAACGGATACGAAGAAAGAGGCGAATTCAAATAGGATAAATTGAATTCGATAATGACAAATAAAGCGAAAACGGAAGCAAAGCGGAATACTTATCGAATTACACAGCGAAACAGAAAGCTGCCTGACATCTTTATGTGTTTGATTTGTGATTTTTGTAATTTGTGCTTTTATGTTATTGCAATCATGTTTATGAAAAAAAAAGTTTGAAAAGGTTTGAGGAAATTGTTTGAAAAGTTGCAAAGTTTGAAAAATAAGCCTTATGGCAAAAGTTTAAAAAAATGATTTATGCTTATTTTTCAATTTATAAATATGTTATCCACGAGCTATTTCAGCTCACCCCCCTTTCATCCCCATCTCTAGGTTTTCAAGCAGGAGATTGGATGAAAAAAAGACCATCTGTCTGATTTATGTCTCGTTTGTAATTCGTATTCTTTGGATTTGAGTATTTGGTTTGCAAATGGCTTGAAACGCCATTAAGGATTTGTAAGCACCTAATTGATGATATGTATGAATTAATGAAATTGTATCAAGATTTGATTTATGGATTTAGATTTGTGTATGGTTTATGGATTTGTTTATGAAGAATGTAAGAGATTGTATTGGATTTGAGATATGGATAATGAGATTGTTTGGGTTGACTGATTGAGAACTATGGAAGTGTTTAGAAATAGGTTTGCGTTTGCCTATGCTGAGATCCCGGACGGAGGGTCCAGTTGATTATGATAATTGTATGATTGATTGGGAATTTAGAAGTGTGTTTTGAAACACTTTGCAGGTTTGGGTTTGGTCACGTGCAACCGTTATGCTGCCGAAATTTCGGTAAAAATGGATATAAAAATAAGTTTTGGGATTTATATGAATGTATAAGAAAGTGTGTATGAATTGAGAATTTTTTTAAGGATAATTTCCAAGACAAGGGAAATTGTAAGGATTTGAGTAAGTTTGAATAAAGATGAGTATAAGAAAAAAAATTGAAAGAAAGCAAGAAAAAAAATTTATACCGGATTTTTGTATTGGATTAGTTTTAGGTTTCCAACGCGATTGTGGTTTTCCGTTCTTTGTTTTTGGGATGTCGGATCCGCTTTGTTAAGTTTTTGTTCGATTTTCGTTCCGCCGTCAATCTGTATTCGATTTGCATTCGCTTTGCTTCCGTTTTGCTTCCGCTTTTGTTTTGTTTGTCGTTATCGAATTCAATTTATCCAATTTGAATTTGCCTCGTTCTTCGTATCTGTGCCTGCTTTTCGGTTGGGATCCGGTTCCCGGATCGGGTCCCAACACCTATGGTTGTCGTTATTGTGGGATTTTCTTGTGCTATTTTTTTTTTTCAGTAGCCGCTCTAACTGGTAGGTCTATTGTCATGCGTGGCTGTCATTTTTGTCTTTTTTTTCAAAACCACCAGCTGCAACGTTGGTTTTGAGTGTTGAGTGGTTGTAACCTTGAGAGCTGTCCTGGTCTGGCGTTGATTTCGTTTGAAGCTCCTCTAGCTCTTTTTTTTTTGTTTCTTCTTTTTGTAGGTCCTGAGCTGTCCTCTCCAAGCTCACTCATTCAAGCCTCTTTCCCAGCTGCAAACACGCCAAATTGCAAGATTTTCGGTGGAGAGCTGCATGTGTGCCGCCAACTGCCTTTGGCTTTTATTTCTTCTCTTCAACATTTTCAGTTCCTCTTGTCTCTAATAGCCGCCCACTAGCAACAACTTCTGGTGTTATATAGCTCCTCTCATTCATGCTTCAAGCCTCCAATTGTTGCATTATTTTCAATTGTGGAGTCGGCATTATTCTCCACGTTGACAAACCTCCAGCCTCCTATTGTAGCTGAAGTGACCAATTAATGCTTGCTTAATTTCTTCACAAACTTACGCACACACCACTGTTCACGCAGTCATCCAACGCCAGCTGCTTTCTTTGATTTTCGCCTTGGACTGTTGTAGTTCTTTACAACTAAAATCAAGCGCATTTCCTACAAATTAAAGATGAACAATTATAAATGCGAATTCAAGCGAACTAAGCAATTTAGCAAGAAATATATATATATATATATATAACCCAATAATTAATCCAGAAATTAAGGAAAAATGCCATTAAATTTAATAAGAAAATGCATCCAACACCGTAGTAGCTAACTCACGACTGTGTAGCACTTGCACAAATGTGAATTTTCAATTAGTTTTGAAGTATATGAAAGAACAACCATTATTTTCAATTAATTAATACAATTATTGTAGCACCCCACTCTCGCAAGACACATACCAGACATCCTGAGTGGTGTCCGAGTCCGTGTCCCGTGAGAGTGGCATGCTAGTACAGTCAGTTAGTGAGACACTCAAAATTCAATACAAAATTGTCAAAATCTCACATGTGGAAATCAATAATCAAATTGGGCTCGTTTTATTTCATAACATTTTCATTTCCAGCATTTCAACCATTACACAAATCATCGAAATTTTCCTTTCCACTCGGGCCCATAACAAAGATAAAACACTTATAAACATAATAACATTACACTTCAAAATCATTCTCATTTACAAACCTTTCCATTTTAGAAAGTTATTACATACCAAAATTTTCAAATATATATATTTTAATAATTATAGAAGATTCTATTAGATACAAGAATAACAAAATACAAATGCAGATACGAACTGATCACAACCTCTATTTCTCACTTGAATGCAGTGACTATACTCCTGTTAGCATAACGGGGTAACTCTTCTGAGCCTAAAAAATAATTGCAAATTTTGGTTGAGTTTTCTGAACTCAGGGGATAACCATCCTCGATAACTCACTCAATCACATAACACATTCAATACGTAATATGAACAAACAAGCAATAAAGTAAGACCATCTAGGCCTACTCACAGTACACTCAAGATTAGCATTAGATTTTATGATTTGGAAACATCTGAATATGGACGTTTATCCTACACATCAAAATTATGCAATACACACGTTGCACACACATTATTAATTGCACATTTATAAGCATTTATTTATTACTCATTTTCTTTGAATCATAACCTCAATCATGTGAATATCTTTATTCCCAAAAAAACTCATACCTTTGGTACTTTGATATCAAAAATTCATTTACTAATGTTATTCCAACATTACAATATTACACATTATTTAAACTCTCCTTTCTTCTTATAAATTTCTCCAAATTTCCAAACCTTCAAGTCTATTTTCCATGGTCAATTAGACTATGCAAACGAAGTAATTTGACAACACTTTCTTCTATGAAAATGTTCCCCATTGTCTTAAGTTCCTAATGACATCAAAATCATTCAATTTGGTTTAATATTTTGAAAGTTATGCTCTAAATATTTTCAGACTATTCTCATTTTATAATAATACACTATACTCAAATTTCATCCAGAAATTGAAAGTCTTAGAGACTGAATCAAAAATTGACTTCTACATATAATTTGAAGCCCTATGTCTCTAGTTTACTAAAAATCAAAAATCATCTCATGTAGATGACTATAGAACAAGATATTGTCAAAATATCGAAGCCTATTTAACGAAATTTTTCTGATTATCATATTCCAACATAGTAAACATTTTCATCTTAAATCCAATAACCCCACTAAATTAATTAAGTCACAGTCATGCAACATAAACTCATAGTTGTACAAGAGTCATGGGTGTGTAAGAGTCACGGGTGAGGGTGAGCACACAATAGAGAAAAAGAAAAAGAAAATCGTAGGACCTGTCGTTTGGTGTTGTTAAACTCTGATACCATATTGTAAGCAATCAGATAAGAGGAAGTAATATGAATGTTGTTGTCACTTTCATTCCATCAAATGAGTTTTTAAATATAAAGGAATTAATAACTGATTTACACGAAGCTAGGATCTAAAGATACATAACAATAAGTTGTTACATGTTAACAATAAGTTGTTATAGTCCAACAATAAGTTGTTACAGTCAAAAGGGATTTAATATGTGATTATCCCTTAATTAGCGATAGAACTTTTTGATATTTATTTATTTGTGCATTAACGAATTAAAATGAAAATTAACAAATTAAAAAATATAATACAAATAAGAGGAACATAATGATGATGATTTTAATTGATAATTGTTTGTCATTTCCAAAGCAATGTTTAGCTAAGATTTCCCGCCATTTAACTTGTTTGTTTCTGCACTTCTTTGTTATGATTTTCATATCTTTGATTTTTTTACCTCTTACAAAGCAGATTAACTTCATTGGTAAAGAAGTAGAATATCACAACGGGTGAAAAAAATAATATTTTGACGAATTTATTGTTGGTAAAGAAGTGGAAGATCACAGCAGGGGAAGAAACTTAATATTTTGACGCATTTCAATTATCTTCTCAAATAAGTTTTGTTTGTTTTTTCCTTACTTGTTTTTATTATTCCCTCTCTCTGTAACTTTGTCTCTCTTTCTATATCTCTGTCTTTAAGCAATTCTTGTGATCATTCCCTCTCTCTGTATCTCTATCTTTAATTAATTCTTAAGGATAATACATCATTTTATTGACATTTAATGTGGAGAGATATCAAGTAATTTAGTCGTTGTTATTTATGATTTACTTATAGCAAGTTTTGAAGTTATTTGGAGTTCATTCGTATCTAACTTGTTTGTTTCTGCTTATAGTATTTGTATATATATATATATATATGAGTGATAATTAATGTATATTGTAAAGGTTAAGTTGATTAATATTGACTTCTGGTTAAGAACATCTAAAACATATTATTCATTTTTTAGAAGAATTTACCGTCAAGCCTTTAATTCCCCAATCACTTTTTCTATTATAGGAATTAAATAAGGTATGTGTGGCAAATTAAAATACCTCCCAGTATTTTCTAAACACTTCTTTTTTGTTATGTTAATAATTTTATCTGAAAATGGTACTTCGTCTGTGAATTTGACAAGTGTAGAAATGGAATTTAGATCTACTTCATACCGTTGATTAGATTATGAAATTGAGAAGAAGCAGCATAAGAATGATATTGGCATTGGCAATGAGAGTAGTAATATGAATTCAACTAATTTGGTTGGCAATGGGACTCAAAAAATGAATTTAACTGATTTAGCTACCAATGAGACTTGTAATATGAATTCAATTGACTTAGTGAATTCAAATTCTGAAGAGTACGATTGCAAAGTTCACTCATATGTTGCAAGAGAGTTAAAACCAAAACTTGGCATAGAGTTCAAGATAGAAGAAAAAGCTTATCAATTTTATTTAATTTATGCCAAACATGTGGGCTTTGGAATAAGAAGAAGCAAAAGTCACAAAGACAAATATGGTCAATTGATTTGCAGGCTTTTTTGTTATAGTGCTGAAGGTAAAAGGATGTCAGATAAAAGAGATTTGCATGTAAGAGCTCCACGTTCAGAAACAAGATTTGGTTATGAGGCAAGAATGAAAGTTAATAGTGTGAAAATTGAAAATTTTCAAGTGATTCAATTTATCGAGGATCACGATCACTACCTTTCAAGTCCTAACAAAACATATTTACATAGAAGTCCCAAAAAAGATATCTTCAGTTATTGCAATGCAAATTGAAATAGCTAATGATGTGGGAATTTCACCAAAAGTATCTCATGATCTTATGGTGAGACAAGAAGGTAGGAGAAAAAATCTTGGCTTTATTATGGAGGATTACAGGAATTATTTAAGAACTAAATGAACAAAAGACATGCAAAAGGGAGATACAAGTGGCATCTTAGAATATTTGTATAAAATGCCAATTGAAGATCCTAATTTGTTTTATGACATTCAAGTAGATGAAGATGATTTGATAACTAATATATTTTAGTCATATGCAAAGATGAGGAATGACTACTTAGACTTTGGTGATGTTGTTTACTTCGATACTACTTACAAGAAGAATGGTGAGGATCATCTACTTGTTTTGTTTGTTAATGTGAACCATCATAAGAAAACATCAGTTTTTGGTGTTGTACTCCTATATGATGAGATTGTTCTTACATTTGAGTAGTTGTTCGACACATTTGGTAAAGCTATGTCTGAGAAAAAGCCTACAACTATTCTTGTTGATCAGGATGTGGCGATGACAAAGGCATTAGCTTCAAGATGACCTGAAACTCATCATCGATTGTGTATTTGGCACATTTTTGAAAATGTTGCAATCCATGTGAGTGGTGTTTTTTCTCAATTTAAAGATTTTTTTGCCGAATTTCAGCTTATGCATATATGATTATGAAGAAGAAGAAGATTTTTCTAATGCATAGAATAAGATGCTATAAAAATATGAACTTGAAGATAATGATTGGTTGAAACACATGTTTCATATAAAGGGAAAATGGGCTTTGGCTTATGGACACCAAATGTTTTGTGCAGACATGAACATCTGTAACATTCTATCATCGATGGGAAGGGTAAATTGGTCAATTAGGATAGGCTAGTAGTTGCATTGCATATTTTGATGTGAACATTTATTTGGCCTCTAATTTTAGAGGAAATGAGTCTTTTTGCACATGCACATATAGGTACATGCATCCATGACATTTCCCGGTATTTGTTGTGAATTCTGAGACAATTGTGATTGAAAATTTTGAATTGAAATGTTCTAGGAGTGGTTATCAATTGTTAGTGACTCTTTGAAATTTGCTGGATAATTCGGGAGAAAAATTTCGGACTGAAAAAATTTCCGAGTGGCGGACTGGTTGACTGTATAGTACCGAAATAATTGTCTAATGGCAATGGGAAAGTTTGATTTATGATTTTAGGAATTTGAATGTGGAATCATTGGAAATTTGAGATATCTTAGACTAGAAATGAATTAGGAAAGAGTAAGAATTTTAAATTTGTTTGAGGACTGGCTTGTGGCAAGTCTTTAGGGATGAAGGCTTGTAAAGTTTTTAAATGTCTTAGGTTTTAAAATTTGGAGAAAAAGAAATTCTTCTCCATCCTAGGGTACGATTCCCTCCTCTTGATGAGTGATCTTTCGTTGTTTGCTTGTTGCTCCCTCTCCTTGTGCAAAGCCTAGCTTGATCCTTAAAGAAGATGAAGATTTGTGAGAGTTTAAAGGTTCACCGTGGGTGTTAGAGAAAGGGGATAGGGTTGGAGAAATTTCGGAGATTTGAAGATTTGAGGCTTGATTGGTAAGTAAATTGGCTTTAATGTTGTTTTATAGTTGTTTGATGCATTTATTATAGTTAATATGAAAGATTGGGGTAGTTGAGAGTGAGTTATGGTTAAATTTTAGAGAGAGAAATGAAAAAAAAGAAATCAGAAAAGACGAACCAGGACCGCACGTCGCGACGAGGGGATAATTGGAGGTCGCGACGAGCGTACGCCGCGATGTGCGTAGACGCCGCAACGAGCGTACGCCGCGACGAGTAGTTCGCTGCGACAAGCGGGATGTCGCGACGAGTGGTAAGTTGGACATCGCGACGAGCCACTATGTAGACGCCGCGGCGAGCGTTCCTTGGCCACTGCGAGGGACATTTTTCTGAACTGAAATAATATAGTATTTGGGACATAACTAATGATGTAGACCTCCAATTGAAGTGATGTTTGATTTGATATGATCTAGAGAAAGAGGTCTACAATTGATGTAAAGAAAGAAAGTATAGAATGAAAATTGAGAATGGGTGCTATTGCAACCTAAGGGTTGTTTCTTGTCAATTGGAGTATAATTTTGAGACTTTCAAAATAAATTCAATATTATTGAGAGCTTTAGAAACTGAGGCTAAATGGTGAATTTTGATCTAGGAATTAATGACACTGGTTTCGAGGTTTTACTTGGGAATATTTTAGTGGTGTGATTGGGTAAATGGAATTGAATTTTTAGAAAGGAATCAATGTGGAATTTCCATGATATGATATTGAAATGAAATAAGTCATTATTGATCAATTGAGTGAAGAGTTAGAATTTTGACAAAAAGATAGTGAAATTAGGATATAGTGCCGGGAAAGTCGCGAATATGCATTGTACATTTCTGCATTTCAACATGTGCATTTATGAATCCCTCTGATTGTGCATTTAGTAATGAGAAATTATTTGACTGTTATAGAGGCACCGTTGGATTGACATTCCACGGATATTGTTGGGACTTCCAGGCAGCAGCTCGGAAGTTACAGGTGAGTAACCTAGTTGGTTCCTCAATTTTTGATTGTTAAATGTCTGTACTTGGAATTATGTGTTGAATAATGATGAGTATGTGAATTGTTATGTTTGAAATCTCGGACCAAAGGTCCGAGGGATTGAGTGATTGGATATGCCAATGTGATTGTTTGTGAATGTGAAAAATTGTCTATGACTGAAATACCGGACCGAAGGTCCAAGGAAATGAGAATTTGACATTGAAGTGTTAATTGAATGAGATTGAGTAACTTTTATGTTTCCAATGTGATATGATTGTTCCAATAAATTGGCTTTCACTGTATTGTGATATATTGGGAAAATTGCATTTTATGCACAGATACATGAACAGATAATGATAGTTGTGACCTGAGTCGCCACTGATACTGAAAAGAGCCTTGAGCTCGATTACTGAAAAACGCGCCTTGAGCTTGAAGGGAGTTAGTGCATACCCAAAGGGCTCTCCTACTCCCTAGACGCGTCTACTGAATAATGATCACTGTTTATGCGCTCGGTCACAACACTGTAATAAAATAGGAAAGAGTCTCATATGCATTGCATACACAATTGTAATGATTGAATACAGCGAATGAGAAATAGGTAAGAGGGCATGAGCATCTGTGAACTTCTATATGGTATTCAAAATGTGTTATGGTGATATGTTGTATGCTATTTGTGTAATGCATGAATTGAGTGAACCATCGATGATGGTTTCTCATTGAGTTCGCAAACTTACCTAAAATTGCATCTATTTTCAGGATAAGAAGAATACCCCGTTAGATCAACGAGAGTATACTGCAGTATTCAAGTGACAAATAGAGGTCGGGATCTGTTCGCGTCTACATTAGCCTACATTAATGTATTATATTTTCTGAATTTATGTATGACTGATTAGGTCAAATTGTAAATTTACTGACTAATATAAATGGAGTTTATAAAAAGGGGCCCTGAGGCCATTAAACTGGTTATGTATATTGTTTTCCGCATAAATATTGATGTGGATGTGAAACAAAAAAGTTCATACTATATTTTGACTAAGTGTTGTAATACGCCACCCTCGCGGGGCGCGGACTCAGATATCACCATTGATGTCGGGTTCGGGTCTTGCGGGAGTGGGGTGTTACAAACTGCACCCTCCCGCATTTCATCGCAAGCTGTAGTTGCAAAGAGTAACTCAATCTGCGACTCATCAAACCCAGAAAAAGGAATAAGGAAACAGAAGGTCGAGAGCAATAGGAAATGTAGAAAGCTAATCTTAAGTTTATCTAGAAATCTTTCTCTAAAGATTTACGTAGCAGTTTAATGTGTAAATCTTAAAATCAATAGACGAGTTGTCAACAATTCCATCTCTCAGTCAATAATTCTGGTTTTTTCGAGTACTTGTACAATTCCAAATTCTCTATACATGTTAGCAACATCAATTAATAATGAACAAGTCATTTATGGAGGTGATATTCCGATAATTTTAGAAGTTTCCATATAGAAATAGTCCCTAGCCCAGGAAGTTAGCCTTTCACCTTTTAAATTTAATTTTCTATGAACTTCTTCCATGTCATCCTCATACAAGTATATACAATCATCTTAACTTTATACATCAAGTTAATATGTGAGCTTTTTCGGGATGCTATTACCTATAAAACAGAGCGCTCTTGC
>JANJEY010000007.1:53526967-53537135 GCA_024703695.1 Erythroxylum cataractarum
CTACTATTGACATAGATTCTTATTTTTCTCCAAGAACTACTTCTGGTTCTCAACCTAGTCTAAAAAGTTTTATGGTTAATAAGGAAGTTGTTTTACGATGTAAAAGAGCATGGGCTAGATGATTCTATCATTCATGTATTCATTTAAATGCTTTAAATTCACCATATTTTCAAGAAGCAATTAATACTACAACATCAATGGGTCTAGGATTTAAGATACCATCTTATTATAAGAAGCATGTGCCTTTGCTTCAAGATTTAAAAAGAAAATGTCAGTTAATTGTGGATACATATAAATCTAGTTAGGAATCAACATGATGCACTATTATGACAGATGGATTGACTGATCAAAGAAAAAGAACCTTGATTAATTTCTTGGTTTATTGTAATATTGGAAAAACTTTTATCAAGTCTGTTTGATGCTTCTGACATGGCAAAAAGTGCTAATGCTTTATCTGAATTATTCTTTGAAATTGTCGAGTGGGTTGGACCAAAGAATGTTGTGCATTTTATTACAAATAATGCAGCTAATTATGTATCAGCTGAGTACTTATTACAATCAAAGTATGGGCATATTTATTAGTCTCCATGTGTTGCTCATTGTGTAAATCTTATTTTAAAAGATATTGGTGGTATGGGCTATATTTCTAGTCTTGCTTAACGTGCATCTAAGATCATAATTTTTGTGTATAATTATGTCACATTTTTGTCTTGGTTAAGAAAACAAGAAGATTGGGTTGAGATCGTTCGTCCCGTTGCTACCAGGTTTGCAACTCCATTTAGTACTTTGAAAAGTGTTTATGAACATAAGCAACAACTTCAAAATTTAGTGACAAGTAAATACTTTTCAAGTCATAAATTATCAAAGAGCGAAAAAGGAAAAGAAGTTTGTGCTATTATTCTACATAATAAATTTTGGGATACTTTCTTGATCATTTTGAAGATTGTGACTTCGCTTATAAGACTGTTGAGGATTGTTGATTCAAATGAGAAGCCATCTTTAGGATATATATATGATGGTATGTATAGAGCTCATAGGAGAAATTGTACAAGCCTTATATAGATATTATTGGATAAGCATCTTACTCAAATAATCTACTTAGCAGCTTATTTTCTCAATCCTTATTGCTTATATAGTGGACAAGAACATAAAATTAATATTATGAGCGGTTTGTTTGTATTCATATCGTTTAGTAAGAAAAGAACATATGATCTAGTTGATATTGATTGTATTGAACATACTGATTTTTAGATCGAAGAAGAATAACCATCACCTGATTTTGATTATAATGAACTTGAAAAGACAATTTATGAAGAAAACACATTTGTCACAACGAATGAATTAAGAACATCTACTGATGGTCAGTTCATATCTTACTTTGATCATATTTAAGTTAAAATTATACTATATGACAAGTTTACAATTGAGAATAATTTCATACATTACTAATTTGTAATTTATTTTAATGCAGTAGAAGAAGTTGATGCAAATATTTTAGATGAAACAATAGTTTATGAATCTTTAAATAGCATTGGAGAATTTGGAGCTTTTGACGATAATGAAACATAACTTCCTTCAAAAATATAATTTTAATTTTTATTGTTATTTTAATATTTATATTATACTCATATTTATTTATTATTAATTCGTTATATAATAACAGATATTGGTATACTTTTATTTTAATAAAATATTTTATTTTTATTTATTCTTATAAATTTTACTTTTTATTTATTATATACTGATTTTATAACAGTTTATTGTTAATTAAACATCTAATCTTTAAATATTTCTATTGTGTCTGATTTTATTTTTAAAACACTGGGTGTAGCAGAATCCAAAAACTTTGGTGGCTGCATGTGTGACAGTATGCTTAGGATCGTTGGACTTTGTGAACATCAAAGATTCAAGTGGTGAAGCAAGCAAGCCCCGTTAGGAGCAAAAAAGTTGACAGCCAGATGTGCTACAAGTGGTGGTTTCTTTTTGTTATTTAAGGCACTGATTCAGTCATGAATTCCCTCAGCAAGAAAAAGATATTATTATTCCTTCCTTGTATCTTTTCAGGCCTCCACTAAGATTTACTAGCACTGCATCTTTTTATGTTTCTTTTCTTGTGATGGCTGGCTGCTTTGCTTTCTTTTCATTTGCATATGCTCAGTCAGGACATATGTTCCTGTCCTAAGTAAATATTGTTAAGTAAGCATTGTCCTTTCTTCAAGATATCTTTTCCCACAGCTAAACAAGTGAACCAAAAGCTGGATGAGGAATTTGTGCTTTTAGCCCATATGGCTAAACTCACACTCTCAATTTGGTTAAAGAATCCTGCCAAAAAGTTCCTAATTTTGCAATTTCCCACTTGTTCTTCAACTATTCAATTTAATTTACTTGCACACACAAAAATGTATCTTTCAATTAAAAACATCAAAATTTAATCCATTTAATTTTTTAATAAAAAATTCACAATCGATATTGTGAAAAAATATATTCAATAAAATTTTAAAAACAAATAATAATTCACTAAATATATAATTGAAAGTGAATTACCTAATAAAATTTGTTTAATTAAGTGTTAAGAATATCTCTCTTGTGCAGTAAGTTACATTACCGACATTTATAAGGATATTAAAGTCAACTTGGAATTAAAAAATAAAATATTTAAATGCTATTCTTTAAAGTTCAAACTATAATTTTAAAATTAATGGAAGTACGAGGTTTTTTAATTAACTTGAATTAAATTCAATTAATTAGTAATTTGAGATTTGAAAAAAGGCATATTTTGGTCATACTTTTTCAGTTGCGCGCAATTTGTTACTTGGAATATCAGCCTCTTTAACTATGAGCAACAATTAGCTGTAAATGCACTTGTCAGCTTCAGGTGATCCCTAGCCAATGTCCAATTGCCAAATTCCAACCAGATAAACGAGGATGACGTGTCGAGTTCTCGTTGCATTCAAACATCGCCCGTCGTGTATTTGTTTGTACCTAAATACAAATTAGAGTGGGCCCAGAAGCATAACATGAACGTAAAGCCTCTTCTCTCAGATTCTTTCTCTCTCTCTTTGTCAAACTTTTCCCCAGTTTCTCACCAGCCAAACAGCAACACGACTGAACACTTATATACAACACTTGTCCCTTAAAGCCCGCTAAATCTTACGGCGAAGATGGTGGAACCCAAATCCAAACCCAAAATCCAAGTCCCGAACAACATGGGGCGTTCGTCTTCATCCAACTCAGAGTTGTCTCATCTTGACTCGCCTCACTCGCCTCTCCGATTCCACTCGCCTCTCCGATCCGACCATGGCGACCCGCCGGAGACCCCTCCCTATGCCTCTCCAATTAACTCGCCGGAGAAGCCGCCGCCCGTAATCGATAATTCCAAGGCCATCGTCGCCGTTGATAAGTTTACTCAATACTCCCCTGTGACTTCACAGCTTCCAACCGAGAACGCGGCGGTGAAGTCGGCGTCGGCTCAGGAGGCGGAGAATCGTCCGCCGACGGTTATGATGAATAGGGCGATGAGACAGGAAAGCGCAAAGAATATGAGGACGGTTGGGGAGGAGCGCAGACCGGGGACGGTGGCGTCGATTTTAAGAAGGTCGCGTAGAGAAGAGATGGTGAGGATTGGGGAATTGGGGTTTCGATTAAGCGAGGTCGTTTTGTGTTTGATTTCGTTCTCTGTTATGGCGGCTGATAAGACTCAGGGTTGGAGTGGTGACTCTTTTGATCGATATAAAGAGTACAGGTCACTATCTGTATCCATAAACTTTCAAAGGTTTAATCTTTTGAAGTTGTATTGATAAAAACGCATCTGGGTGTTTTTGACAGGTATTGCCTATCTGTGAATGTGATTGGATTTGTGTATTCAGGGTTTCAAGCTTATGATCTGGGCTACCATTTAGTAACTGGGAAGCATGTCATTCGTCACCATCTACGTCGTCACTTTAACTTCTGTCTGGACCAGGCAAGTTTTACAGTTTTTCATGGTTTGTTCACATATAATCAAACGTTAGTTTAAGGTGAATGCAAGGCTCATAATTATGAATAATGCAGGCTTAATTTAGATAAATTAATATAAAACATTGATTATATGGTTCAAGGGATGTACTGTAGATAGTTGAAGTCCACAGGTTCATTTGACTGATGATTTTGGTGGAACAAGGATGTGGGAATTGCCTATATGGTGACATGCATGGTTTTAAATTGCAGCCGCAATATCGCGGCTGCGTTCCGGATTGTTGCGATGATTGTACCTGCATCATATGCAATTTAAAACATTAGACATATGTGTTAGGGTGGCAGCTGATGATGTTGTGTGTTTGAACCGTGAGACATGACTCGAGTATAGGATTATGGCAAGTGTTCCAGTTGAAGGAGCCTAGTTGTGTGAGACTGTAATCGAGTGGCAGTCATTTTTAAGTTTATCTTGTTACTAAGTTAGCATGGGACCAAATCTGCTAACTTGTCCCATGAGTAATCAAACACAGCTTATCCTGAATTTGCAAATATGGAATGGGGTTGATACCTCTATTGGAAACATTGCAGATACTAGCATACCTACTGATATCGGCATCGTCTTCAGCAGCAACAAGGGCGGATGACTGGCAATCAAATTGGGGAAAGGACCGGTTCACGGAAATGGCAACTGCTTCAGTAGCAATGGCTTTCCTGGCATTTCTAGCTTTCGCTGTTAGCTCTCTTATCTCTGGTTACAATCTATGCGGTTCCACTTGACCACGGAAACAGAATCACATCACATGGGGTTACACTATGTTCAATAAAGTTATATGAAAAGCACCAAAGGCAAAGTTAATTTTTAATGTTGTACAGAGTCAGAGACAGCTAGTTTGGCTGTTAGAATTTGTTTTTCCTTTAAACAAAAAATGTAAACATTACATCTATGCTTGTATTATGAAAGCTACCTTTTTTTATTAATCCTTATTTAAGAGACTTTTCTTGTTTATCAAACTAGTAAACTTGACAGAAAGTAAATACGACCAATAAAGAATTTAGCATGAAGTGGGTGGAATCACATTTTCAAGTTTGGGCTGATCAGATCAGAGTTAATTTGCTAACTGGGCAAAGAAAAGTTCAAGTAGTTGATGGGCCAAGAGGCACATCAAGCCTTTGGACAGAAGTCGATCTTCCTTTGATCAATCCACATAAACGTAAAACCCATGCTGGCTTTTCTAAAGAAAGATTAATTATGTACAACTTTCTAAAGAAAATATCAGGTCCTAAGTCCTAACCCAATCGATTGGTGCTCTGTGGGGCTTGGTTCCTTCCTTTTTTCCTCGAGTGACATAACATAAACATAAAGTATGCTTATCCGAAATCTAATCAACCATTATTGACATATAAATAATGGGTTCTAGAGATGAGACTCAATAATGAGATGCTTGAACTGAGCTCGACAACTGTTTGAGATACACTAGCTTTTGTGGCTGAGGTGATCTCCGTCCCAGCCTTATTATCTTCTTCTTTCTTATCATATTAACTAAATTATTTTCTTTGTTCTAAGCAAATAGTTTCATTAGTTGTCAAGTAAACCAGTACAGGACAATTCTACATTATTGGAGTTGAGATTTAGTGACTTCTCCATTTCCCTCTGTTCATGTGAATTGAATTCCAGCAACCCCAGTTTGCCACGTGGAGAAAACACCAAGAAGTTTTGTTACTATGCCTGATGTGGCTCAACCTGAAACGCCAACAAACCAATCTTCCTCCCCTAATCAATATATATATATATAAATTCAGAAAACAAGAGAAAGGGGTGATTTCTTCCGTCAGCCATGTTCATGCAGTGTCGAAGTCTGAACTACGTGACAAATATTCGGTATCGTTACCGTCTTATTGTTTCTCCTTCTCTTCTTCAAAGCACTAACCAACCACCTTCAGCTTATATTGATCTTTCCTTTTTCCCTTCTCATCCTTAACATATAGAAACCCAGAACGGCTTGCTGCGGTACTAATGTTAGAAATACATCTTTGTAGACTAATATAATCACAACTTAATTCTATATGCCTGATCACAATTGAATTGCCTAATGTATATTTAATAACCTTAATGAGATGGTTAATTTACTAATTGCATTTGAGGCACATGGTGGTACCCTAATTACTATATATTGGCCTATTAAACTATAGTCCATATTCTCATTAACTATGATACAATTAGCTCATTCTACCCCTTAGGGTAGAACATGTCATATATATGACATAAGGTGAAATTGTTGAGTTAAGTGATATACATTGTTTGTGTCTATTGGGGTGAATGAACAAGGGTCTTCGACCATCAAGCTCTCTTGCAAGGTTTGTATTGTTCTCTCTTTGATAGGTTTTGCTAGAGCATGGAAATGGTGCAAAGCCAAATGCCAAATATTGGAGGTATGTTTCTATTATCTTGGTATGCTCTAAATAAAATGAATCTTGGCTGTTGAATGTGGTTTAATGCTGCATTTATATTAGCAATTGGTATCAGAGCACCAGGTCATTTGATTTTAGGGCTCCATTTTTGATTGCTTAAAGCTTTTTCGATTGAAATCGTTTTTGCTCAAACAACTTCGAAATGTTGAGTTATTGGTTCAGAAAAGATTCTTGGCTATTATTATTGTGTTTTCCCTCTGTTTTGGACAAAGAACTACAGTTTTTTGGTCGAGTTTTTGAACAAAATCGAGTTTTCTTCTATGGCCGAAGTGGGTTTAATGCTTTCAGATTTTGGAGCGTATTTGGCTGAAATGGTTATGGGAAATCCATAGATCGTGAAAAATGGAATAAAACGCCTTAAAAATAGTCGGAAAAGGAGGTCAGAGGAGGGAGTTCCAGCCGAGTCGGATCAGCGGGTCCGAGGGTCGACCCGTCCAGCCGGTTGGAGGTAAGGGACGACACATATAGTGTCGTCCCGCGCCAGGTGTGGGCGGGTCACGCGGGTCGCTCCCGCACCCAACCCGCCCGCGAGTCGATTCGACTAGGCGGTTGGCCGGTCCGATTGAATCGGACACCGATCCGGACCGTTTTTATTTTATTTTTATTTTTTATTTAAAAAAACAAAAAATGGACTCTTTTATGGACCCTTTTCTTGTGTTTTGCTTCAAATTTTATTTCTAATTTTTTCCATATGTTTATGCATAAGATTAATTAGTAATTTTATTTGATAATTCCAATTGTTTTAATCTTGTATGGCATAAACATGTTTTTTGTTCATAATAGTTAATGCTTATTTTTACCTGTCGTAGAATTGAACATGTGAAACTATTTATGATGAGGAATTTTTTAAATATCAATGTATATTTAAAATTTATGTTTTTCCTCTAAAATGACGTTAAGATCCATACAGATAATTAATTGTCCTGTCGATAATTACTGCTTGTAGGATGCTTAATATAGTGAAGAAATTTTATTAAAATATTATGAACCGCACAATTTTTCTATCCTTTCGATAGTATGTTGATGATTTGGTTGTAATTTTTTAATAAATTATTCTTACCTGTGAATGAGTTCTATATTTATTTGAGGAACTCTAGCATGAATGATATAGTTGATTTTGAGAAAAAGAGCACTAATTGCATGATTATGTTTTAACATGCATATCATAGTTATTGCTCTTGACTCTCATTCAGCTTTGAGCAATCCGAGAGTCTTTGCTATCCTAACGTTGAATGGAACAAAACACAAGCAGTGGGTTGAATCTCTCATGATGAGTTTGGCAGTCATGCGAATGGACTTGGCCTTGAGAATAGATCCACCACAGAAACCTGCTGATGATGCTAATGAGAAAGAAAGAAAATCTTATGAAGAGTGGGAGTACTCTAATCGATGCTGCTTAATGATTATGAGATATCACATGGATGAATCCATTCGTGATAGTATTCCCGAGGTCGACAATGCAAAAGATTTTCTTGCTGCTATTAAGAAGAAATACATGAAGTTCTCAAAGAATGAAAAGAATGAATACTTGAATATGCTTTATCATACCATTTATGATGGTTCAAGTGATATTAGGGCCCACATCAACAAGCTTACGGGTTGTTATCATAAGCTTAAGGCTATGGATATGGACCTTGGTGAGGACTACATGATATGGTTTGTGATGGGAACTCTTCCCTCTAAATTTGACTCAATTAGATCGAGTTACAATGCTCAGAAAGAACAATGGACTGTTGAGAAGATGACTACTATTCTTGCCAAGGAAAAGGATGATATGAAAAAGGGAAGGGCAAGAAGCATCTCTATGTTGACAGATCATGGCAATCATCAAAAGAGAAAGTTCACTTCCTCAGATGATTAGAAGATTGTCAAGAAGAAAGTTGTCGGTGCTAAAGGAAGTGGACAGACGGGTACATCTTTTGGTGGTCAGAAGAACAAGCCCTTTAAAGGGAAGTGCAACTTTTGTAAGATTTTTGGGCACAAGAAAGCTTATTGTCGAAAACTCAAAGCTCATTTAGAGAAGAAAGGTAACTTTCTTATGATGGTTTGTTTAGAGTCAAATGTTATTGATATTCCCTTAAATACTTGGTGGTTAGATATTGGGGAAACGATTCATGTTACAAATTCCTTGCAAAAACTGACAAGTCGAAGAAGGCCGACTAGATCTGAGCAGCATGTATACATGGGAGATGATACCAAAGTCAAAGTTCAATTTTTTAGGACAGTTGAACTACAGTTAAATACAGGGAATCTTTTGGTGTTACATGATGTCACTTATTTACCCTCTATTAGGAGGAATTTGATTTCTGTATCTGTTTTGGATAGACTAGGTTATAGTCTTCTTTTTGGAACTGGAAAGTTGACTTTGTATCGTGATTCTCTTTTAGTGGGCAATGAAATTTTATGTGAAAATTTATACAAACTTGAGTTGAATGATTATGTTACTGTTGTTTCTTCCTCTTCTCTTAATGTTGCTGTTAGTTCCAAACGTATGAGGTTAGATTTGAGATCTTCTATGTTATGACACAAACGTTTAGGCCATATTTCTAGAGATAGAGTGGAGAGATTGGTAAAGGATGGTGTGTTATAGGATCTTTATTTTTCAGATTTCACCGACTGTGTTAACTGCATTAAAGGAAAGTTGACTGCCAAGGTTAGAAAAAGCAAGACAGACAGGACTTCTAAATTGTTAGAGTTGATTCATACTGATATATGCGGACCATTTATTCCACCTACCATGGGTGATTATAAATATTTCATCACTTTCATTGATGATTTTTCCAGGTATGGTCATGTGGAGCTCATTCGTGAAAAATCTGAATCTCTGGAAACATTTAAGATTTTCAAGATGAATGTTGAGCTTCAAAAGGGGAAGAAAATCAAAGGTAGTTAATTCTGATAGAGGTGGAGAGTATTATGGGTGTTATGATGAGAGTGTGAGAAATCTAGGGTCTTTTGCTAGATACTTGCAAGAGTGTGGTATTAAAGCAAGATATACAATGCCAGGGACACCCCAGCAGAATGGAATCACTGAGAGAAGAAATCGCACACTTATTGATATGTTACGGTGTATGTTGATTCATTCTAGTTTGCCTGAATTTTTGTGGGATGAAGCATTGAAGACAACACTTATATCTTGAATCAAGTACCTAACAAATCAATTCCAAAGACTCCATATAAGTTATGGTCAGGCAAGAAACTAAGCTTGCGCCATTTTCATGTTTGGGAATGCAAAGCAGAAGTGAGGCCTTATAATCCGCAATCCAAGAAGCTTGATCCGAAAACTATTAGTGGCTACTTTGTAGGCTACACCATTGGATCAAGGGGCTCCAGATTTTATTGCCCATCTCACACAACCAGAATTATAGAATCAGATAGAGCTGTCTATTTTGAAGATGACTTTGATTCTAGTCAAGGGTCAAGAGAAATTTTATTCAGGGAAGAACGTATTATAGTTCTTGTACCTGTTCCTTCAATTCCTGCTGATAATCTTGTGATTGAACAGATTCTAGTAGAGTCTCATGATGAACTTCAGAATCAAGCGCAGTATGAATTCACTGATACTAGGAATGATGAAGTTGTTGTCAGGAGATCACAAAGAACATGTAGACCTGCCATTCCTGATGATTACATTGTTTATTTGCAGGAACATGAGTTTTATGTGGGAGACAATACCGAACCAGCCAGTTTTCAAGAAGCTATGAACAGTCCTCAATCTGCGTTATGGATGAATGCAATAGAAGAT
>JANJEY010000007.1:53542155-53552287 GCA_024703695.1 Erythroxylum cataractarum
ATTGTTTAGTAAACTTTAAAAATTATTTAGCATAAATAATTTTATCATAAAATAAAATATAGTTAAAATTAATAAAAGTGTTTTTTATTTTTATATTGTCAAACAGTCTATTGTATAAAGCTCTTTTTAAAAAACTGTTTCTTTAATTGACAGTTAAATAGTCAACTGACTTTTAAAAAAAGATCTTATAAAAAAAGCTCTACTAAAAAAAGCTCTACTGATAAAAGCTCAACCAAACGGACCCTTAGAGTAATATTATGTAAATATGGGTGGGTGTATTGGGGAATTAAGAATAGCAAGTGCACGTGGAGTCGACAACTGTGGACTGGCAAATGTGAAATTTTTGGAGGGAAAGAAGGGCAAATGGAGAAAAGCAAAGGCCACAAGTCATAAGCGTCAGGCCCTCCTTGTCTCCTCCGAGGTGGATCTTCGCACGTTATGGTTGTAGTCCTCACACTTCTTACTCTCTAACTATTGGAGAGAGACACTGAGAGAGGAAAAGGCATGGACTTGCTGAACATTTGAGCAAGTTTTTCTTCTTTTTTTTTTTTTTCCAGAAACAACCATAACCTACTCTTTCTCTCAGCTTTCTATAACCCCAACAAGCAAGCTCTGGACTTTCTGAAGGTATAGCATTTGGGCTGAAATTGTTGCTGCAATGGCGTAGCTTCTGCCTTTGCAAAGATCACGTCTTTTTGATGAGAGATGTTTTTGTCAGAAGGGTTTTCTTTATTGGGGTTGCTTTCACGGTTTTTGAGCTTAAGTTTTGGAGTTTTGAAAGGAGTTTCTTTGCATCCATTAAATGAGTTTCTTTCTGGTGATGAAGAAGAGGCAAGGTTTGGATATTGGTGTTTGTAGGTTGATTTGAAGTCGGATATAAGCAGAGTTTCTGCGTGAGAATTGGTGTCTCAAGTTTATTCTTATGCAGCTGCTTGGTTGGTGACGAAATCGTGTTCTTCAGTGTTTGAGTGCGTGGATAAAGAGTTTTTCGAAATGTAGTTGAATGATATACAACTTGTAACCATTTTTCCTTCTTGGGTTAGGATTGAATCGATTGACTGCTAGAAGTTTCGGTTCGAATCCATGAAATTTCGCTGCTTTAAGCAAATATCCAACAATGGCAAACCGGAGAGGAGGCTTTCTCTTGGAGAATACAACAGAGCTGTCTCATGGTCAAAGTATCTGGTCTCTTCTGGTGCTGAAATTAAAGGAGAGGGTGAGGAAGAATGGAGTGCTGATATGTCCCAATTGTTCATTGGTAACAAATTTGCAACGGGGAGGCATAGTAGGATTTATAGAGGAATATATAAGCAGCAAGATGTGGCTATCAAGCTTGTGAGTCAGCCAGAGGAAGATGAGAGCTTGGCTTCTATGCTTGAGAAGCAGTTCACTTCTGAGGTAGCTTTGCTGTTTCGGTTAAGGCATCCTAATATCATCACTGTAAGCTCTGTTTCTTTAGTGGAATGTCCTGTGTATTCCTGTACTTTTCACTACTTTTATTTGCTAGAACTCTTATGATTTAGGCTGGCTACAAAAGATGATAAATATTTCATTTATTTCTAGTTCTGTTGTGATCCTACAGATGGTTCTTTGCTAAAATAAGAAAAGGGTACTGGAATACCACTGGAGACTTAAAAAATTTATGTTCACGCGAAATCCATTTAGTAGGAATGATGAACTTTTGCCAGGAGGACCACTTTATCTCTGATGAGAATTAAAGATGCCGTTGCTTATTTGCTTGCAACCGAATTGGTAATTTTTTGTGGAAAACATTTAGTAGACGGTTTTCTATTGTGGTTGATAGGCATTTATTGGATATTGTACATTCTGCCTACACTGGTATATATGACCCATGTGCGTTAACCAATTATTTTTGTGTGGAAGAGATCATAAAACTTTTTCAGTGATATCAAATATACTTCTAGCTTTAGAATTGCAGAGAAAAACAAAATTATAATCATTAGCATTCCTCCAGCTGTGGAAAACTATAGATCCTAACATTTGACTTGTTTCACCAAGAATGTTGGCTCTAATGATAGATGGGGAATAGATGGACCTGCAAATGATTCAGTGGGACCTCAGGGCTACAGATAAAAAATGAGAAAGCATTTTAAGCTTCATTATTTGGAAATTTGTAAATCTAAGTACAGATTTCTGGAGCAAAACTAAATGGCCTACCTGTGTATCTTCACATTCTTCATATACATATACAGATTCTTTTGCATCCTTGGCCTCAGTAGCATAACAAAGAACACATTTGTCGCATCTAATATCATATTTTCAAATGTTGAACTTTGTTTATAACAATTCGATCTGTATTTTTTTCACTTTCTTCATTCAGTTTGTCGCAGCTTGCAAAAAGCCTCCTGTGTTTTGTATTATCACGGAGTATTTGGCTGGGGGCTCATTAAGAAAATATCTCCATCAGCAGCAGCCGCATTCAGTTCCACATTACCTTGTTCTCAAACTAGCTCTTGACATTGCACGTGGGATGCAGTATCTTCATGCTGAAGGGATACTTCATAGGGATCTTAAATCAGAAAACTTACTATTAGGAGAAGACATGTGTGTCAAAGTAGCTGATTTTGGTATCTCATGCTTGGAATCTCAGTGTGGTAGTGCAAAGGGATTCACGGGGACATATCGGTGGATGGCCCCAGAAATGATTAAAGAAAAACAGCATACAAAGAAAGTTGATGTTTATGGTTTCGGCATTGTCCTGTGGGAGCTTTTAACAGCATTGATTCCATTTGACGACATGACTCCAGAACAGGCTGCATTTGCTGTCTGTCAGAAGGTAAAGTTGCATCTAATTAAATCTATGTTGATGGGTGTCCTCAGTTTTACTAAAATTATTGTGCATTCATATTGTTTCTCACTAACCCAATTAACTGTATTCAGAAAGTAGAGGGCACATAATTTACCTTTCTTGGTTCTTAGAACTCTTTAAGGTGTTTTCACTTTAATGTGAAATGAGTACAAAATTGCTAGACCTTAAAATTCTACGAAACATTTGTTCCAAAGAAAAACACAATAGAAAAAGAAAAGAAGAAGAAGCTGTGTGAAATGCATGGAAGCAGAGAACCTGAAAAGAGCATAGGAAGAAAGAAACCCATTCATCTGAAGGTATTTGTTATCACAATAAAGACTTACAGTATCAAGCGTTTTCTGACTTAAATCTCTTGGACTATTGATTTGTGACATCTCCGTTGGTTGAAGCAAAATGTAGAATGCATCTCTGCATAATCTGCTACATAAAGCTCTCATAAAACTGCTGCTGGAGAGGACCATCAAATGATTGCTTTTGCTGGTCTCAGAGCATCAAGCACAATAGTTGATAGAATATTGACGAAGGTAATGTGACGTCGGATACCTATAAGTCTAATTTGTGTATATGGTAAAGGGAGATACACGAACACCAAACAAGTTTTCCTGAACAAGGATAAATATCCTCCAATGGTGAAAGAAGCAGCCTTCAAGTCATCTGTCTGCTTGTACTCCTAAGCGCACAGATTCACCAACAAAAACATTATACTGATCTGGGGCATATTTTATATGTCACCTGACATATAATGGTAATGATGGACCTGACATAGACAGTTGAAGCCAACTTTGTGATGGTGCTTGCATAAGAGCAACTAGGCACCAAAGCAAGGTGATAGAAAGGCACAGCGCCAGTTACTCTTAGGAAGTGCCTTAAGCCTTTAGAAAACCTTTGGCAACAAGAGAAATTCCTAAATAAACCTATTTGATGATAGAAGAATTAATTCTTGCTGTGTTTTGGCATTCCTTCACTAGGAAACAAGCGAGCTATCTATGATATATACTAATTTGTGTACAGTTAGCCTAGTGATATAGTGTCTGATGCTCTGTTTAGGATTACTTACCAGTTCTCCGACTTAACTTGATTGCTACTGTATGTTTATGAGAAATATTTAATTATCGCAAAAACGTGTTGAATTTCTAATTCAGGGTCTGAGTTGTGCGCAGAATGCTAGGCCTCCATTACCACCTACATGCCCCAAGGAATTTGGTATCCTCATAAAGAAATGCTGGTCAAGAATTCCCAGAAAACGACCCAATTTCGATGAGATAGTTGCTACACTGGAGAGCTACGTAGAGTCACTCAACGGGGTTCCAGCATTCTTCTCATCTGTTTCATCGCCACGAAATCGTGCTAATTATCGGTGTTTTACGAGATGCATTGATGGCAAGCCTGAGATGTCCGGTTGATGCCATATCTTCTCGTGTCTAGCTTTGTATTGTTCACCAATATTAGTAGATATCAAAGGTATTGGAACCAAAGTGGTTTCTATCATTGGTAATTTGATGCTTTCTGGTATCCAAATTAATATAATATTATCATTTAGAATAATTTATACTTGGATTGCTTTACCTTTGTTCACGATATAGTTAAAAAGGCAACTGTTGAATAATTCAATTGTTTTTGGTGGGTTCAATAGTAAAAATCTTCAATTGTTTAATTTTTTGGTTCGATTTTAAATTTTTTGATTCGATTTATTTTAATAACTCTTATTATTAAAAATTAATTAATTTATTAATTAATAGATCAATTTTGTAAATTAATTATTTTTTATAAACTAAAATAAATTAATTATTTTTTATTTAAAATTTTTAATTAAATTGTAAATTTTTTAACAAGTAAGGATGATTTTTTTCAATCATATTTTAAATTTTTAAATTTTATTTAATTTTTAGATATTTTTATGACTGTCTAATTTTAATTAAACCTTTTAAATCTTAAATCTCTTATATTACTAGTTTAACTTTTAATATAGTTTTTTTTTAAACATTGAAAATGATAGACCCAATCTTGAGCATAGAATGAGTTTGAACTAATTTTAGGGGGTACTTAGTTAAAGACTTTGGGAATGAATCGATGGGTAAGGAATAAAAACATTTATTGATTATTTATTATAATTGAACGAATAATTTTTTAATATTTCACTTTTCGTATTACTCGATGTCACCCACATATAAGCAGAATGATTTTCATTGTTTATTAACAAGCAAGTGTCACACTGGTGACACGTATTTACTTTTTAAAATAATTTTTATTAAAATATAATTAATTAATTAATTAAAATATAGTTAATTAATAATAATATAATTAATTAATTATAATACAATTAATTAAAAAATAAAATTTTTTTCTTAATATTTTAACAAACCAATTATTATGTATAACTAACCATCTTAATTATAATCATTATATCAATTTTCTTATAATAACAATTGATATACATTGTATTGTATTGTATGAATAAACTGCCTCCTTAGTATTATGTGGTACTGCCACTTGGCCCTGACAGTTTGGCCGAGTGGTCTAAGGCGCCAGATTTAGGCTCTGGTCCGAAAGGGCGTGGGTTCAAATCCCACAGCTGTCAAATAGATATGATTTTTTTTGGGTTAATCGGTTAGGATAACGTGGTCACATGATGGGGTTAAGGAGGGATTAATCTTTGAGCTCGAAGGGAACTGTACGTGTGAAGCATTATTTTCAGGAAGCATTAACATGAGAAACTAACATAAAATTAGTTTTGTGAATAAGATATGCATCTCTCTTCTTGCAAGTATGCCACTAACTACAGTTGGATGCCTCATAAATCCGGGCTCGACCATCACACACACACTCACCAACTCATCATTTTATAACAAATTAGGTTATAGTAGTTTTTTAAAGACTAATAATCCTAACTAATTATTCTTTACATGCAAAACAAAAACAATAGCATAAAGTGAGATTCCTGTTTAAATGTAGAATTTGGAAAGACTCAATAATACGTAGTTTTACCCTTATCTTAATAGATAATTGTTTCCAACGAACTCACATGTAATGCCAAATAATCATAAAATAAAATATAAATAAATATGTATAAATAAAAATATAAAAATATGTAATGCAATACATAAAGCATACATATATAATAAAAATTAACAATATAAGAAAAAAAAAGTAAATAGATATACAAAGTAAAAAAAGATACATACAAAAATAAATGAAGTCAGTCATTATAAGAAAGTAATTAGACTAAGCAAGAAATTAATTAGGTTAAATAACTAAGAGATGAATACTATGTAATCAAAATATTAAGGCTGATTGTAAAATAAAAAATTTGAATGAAAGTATTTAAAGGGCTTAAAAGGAATGAGAATTATCTTTTTACGTGAGATCCTTTATCCTAATTCTAGCACATCAAAGTTTTCAATTGCGAGCCATATCTACAATAAATTCTAACAATGTCACAAGATTTTTAATCACTTTATCTTAGTTTTTCTTAGGCTTTCCTTTTTTTTTATTTTTTTTGGAAAATGAAAGAATAATTATATTATCATAGCAAAAGCTATTACAAGATTACAGTAATACAAAGTTTCTCAAGTTATAAATAACTAAGATTATTTAAAATACTTGAAGATTCACTAAGTATATCAAGACAACACCTACATTTATAAACACCCAATTACAAGCACCATTTTGCTCTCGTTGTGGCTAGTAGAAGATGATCAACTCTCTTGGCTATCATAATCCAATTTACAATGTTTTCAACTATTTTGTACTTTTCTTCCTCCCTTTAATTATGCAGATAACTATTTCTCTTCTTCTAAATCATATAAATGGTCGTGTTGAATGCCACTTTCATTAAGAAAGCATTATGTTTTCCAAGCTTCGAATAGTTTATAAACCACCTCTGGGTATGTTTTGTAACATCCCACCATCACAAGGTATGTACTTGACATCCTGAGTGACATCCGGATACGTATCCCACAAGAGTGACATGTTAGAGCACTCACATCACTAATTTAATCATGGTATCATCATTTAATACGTAAATGTCATAGTATTTTAAAAACCGAATTTCTCATTTCATTTCATAAAAACTGAATATGTACATTGTAAATTTTCAAATCATCCAAATATGTACATTATCAAAACTAAATACAAATCACGTTACGTGCATGAGGAATTATACAAAAATTTTTTATTTAATCCTTCAGTCTCAGTTGATTGACCTTTGAGCCATTTCTCTTATAAAAAATATAAGAACTATGCTTCTTACAGAGTCTCTGTGTCACTAGTGTCCTCTCTCAGTCTTGAAATTTTAACGTTGCAATTTTGGTGAATTTTGTGAACTCAATGAGGTAACCATTCTTGATAGTTCACTCAATTTATATAACACATCAATACATGTAATCGTATAATTCACATCATTTTAGTTATCATTGTGTAGTCTCACATATCACTTTGTTTACAATTTTCACATTCTCATTCAAATACAAGTCAACAGTATATTGCAATCATTCAAACATTACATGTAACATCTCGTTCCCATACTAAAGATTAAAATACTAAAATACGGTACATGTGAGATCAATAAGAGATTAAAAAAAATACATTTCATGCTCAAGCATAATGCTAGCATACACGCGCGTGAATTTGAGTTTTGACACACATTAAAATGTTTGTACATGCATTTGTTGACATTTCTAGGTACTTGATTTGTTAATGTGATATTATTGAGAATTGTGATTTATTTGAATTGAAAACCAAATTAGAGAGGTATAAATAGTTGGATTAGAATTTTGATGAATTTTATAAAAATTTCCTAAAATTATGAGTATTTGTGGACTAGGAAAAATGCCAAGTGGCAAGTCAATTATGAGTGAAAATAGAAATAAGAGTCAAATGATATTGGAGAAATTTTAGAGATGACTTTAGAATTTTTTAGAAAATGATATTGAAAATTAGGAAACAATTGGAGTAAAATTTTAGAGTTAGTTGAACTAGTTAAATGAGAACTAGTTTAAAGCCTTAAAAGATGGATGGGTGACAAGTGTCACTTGCAAAGCCAATCTTAAAAGCCTACTACTATTATGTTCACTTAAAAGACCAAGTTACTGTTATGTTTTTGGATCTTGCTTTCTTCTTCGAGACTTGTTTCACCTTTTGGAAGCTTCATTACTTTCAGAAATGTCTCACCCTCACAATGCAAGACTTGCTTTCATTTTCAGCTTGCTACCTCTTTTTGTTATCTTCTTCACTCTAACTAAAATACATAACCCTGCAACTCTTGACTGATGCTGATCGGGTGTTATTAGTAAGCTAGGGCTTACATGATTTTTGAAGAGTTGGACTTTTAAACAAGTAGGCACATTTTTATGGTTCTTTATTGTTGTATATGATGAAGCATGCATCACGTTAGCTCCTATTAAATGGTTATGAAATAGTGATATATGTATTTGCTGAAAAGTGAGTGAGGAATTTTTTTGGGCATGCCGTATGTGTTGATTTTACAGATTTGATGATAAATATGTTATAAGATAGTGTTAAAATGATTTTTGGAGTTGAAAGATCAATGAAAGTGGGCATGAGAAGAGTGCAAAAAATTCATGAAAAATTGATGAGTATATACTCTGTTTTCTTTTTTATTGTTTAAGTGAATTTGTGGGTGTTTTAAAAATAAATTGAAAATAAGGAGTTAAGGAAATCATAGAGTAAGGTTAAATCGTGATATATAGAGGATTAAAATGATAAATTAAGATGAAATGAAATTGCAGAAAAATGAAAGAAGAAACGCAGAAAAATAGAAAGTGCAGAAAATGGTGAAAGATGCGTGAATGATGTTCGGTTGTTGATGATTGTGTTTTAATATGGATTTTGGAGTTGTTTGTGAATGATTTTAGTAGAATGGAAGTTGACAATAGGGTAGATTTAAGATAGAAATGTTGGTTTAAGAAAAAGAGAGGAAGAAGAAATGAAATCAGCTGCTTCAGAGGAGAAGAAGAATAGCACGATCATACTTCTGCACGATCGTGACTTTGTAAAGAACTTGGAAAAGCATGATCGTGCTTCTGAACGATTGTGATTTTTCTGAAGAGTTCAAGAGTCACAATCGTGCAACGAGTATGGTCGTGACATTTGAAATGTGTTGGAAAATCATGATCGTGCACTTATATGGTTACTGATGGGAGATAAATGCAAACATCCTTTGATCTTTTGACTATAACTTCTTCTCCCGACCTCCAAATGACATGAGATATAAACCAAAAACTCATAACACATTGTTATTCATCTCCACCAAAAATTATGATCATATGAAATCATTTGGAAGAGATTGATTGATGAAATTGGGATGAAAATGATGAACAATTCTGGAATATTAATAACTGGAGTATTTTTCACTGAACATGCTTCGATGTTTTGTCAATATATTGATATGTAGTTATCCAAATGAAATTGGTTCTATCTAATTTTGATGAGGCTGGGCACTGCTGCTAGGATTCATGGGATTGGTTAACTTTGGCACAACAATACCTGCAAAACAATAAGGCACATTGGGAGTTGACTGCCGGTAGGCCCCTCCGACGTTCAAGTTAGTCTCCTGTGAGAGTTTTGGTGGTTAGTGAATAAAGAATAATAGGGTTCTAAAGTCGTACCTTTTTCATGATGAGGTAATGAATTTATATAGCTAATACTTATAGGAATTAGGTCAATCATCAAGGGATGGGCCGATCGGCCTATGCGCTGTTCTGAGTCTGGATTTGAGCCTAGCACGACCGACTCAACCATAAGCCCCCTACTCCTCGAGTCTGACCAAGGAGAAGGGTCGAAGGAGTATATAAGTGTTGAGTCAAAATGACTTTACATATATGTATGATTTTGATGAATAGCAAAGAAGAAGCAAAAGCAGACATAAAATAGAAAAGACAGATAAAGAAAATAAAAAGAAGACGAAGATGAGAAAAGCAGACGCAGATGGAGGAAAAAAATAGACGCAGACGCAGAAGTTGAAAACACAGACGCAGACGCAGAATTTAAAAACAGACGCAGACGCAAAAGTTAAAAACATAGACGCAGAAGTTAAAAAACACAGACGCAAACGCAGATAAGAAAAAGCAGACACAGACGCAGAAATACAGACGTAAAGATATAGACGGAGAAAAGCAGACGCAGGAAAGCAGACGCAAGAATCAGTTTGAGTTAGTTACAGAACTCAACTAATTAACCGTTTCTTTCAAGATTCAAGATTCAAGATTCAAGAATCAAGAAGCAGTTAGAGACGAAGGCTATAAATACAAGTCGAAGTCGAAGATTGCAAAGTTACACAAAAAA
>JANJEY010000007.1:53583435-53601886 GCA_024703695.1 Erythroxylum cataractarum
TATAATCCTTTTTCTTTAAACCCTAAGGGCTTGGGCCCTTCCTAATAAGCCAAAGCCCAAAATCATTTAAACCACAAATCATGCTTAATAACATCATAAAAACAATTCGGGGCCTAACAGACGGTATCTCCTCGAGGGAATACAGCTGGAAGAAACCATGGAGGCCAAGAAACTAAGAGTAAGGGCGACGGAATATGCGGTCATTAATGGAACCTTGTACAAGTGATCTTTTGACTGGCCACTACTACGATGCTTGAGCGAAGAAGAGACAGAGCAGGCAATGGCTGAAGTCCACGAAGAAATGTGCGAAAATCACGTAGGAGGCAAAATGTTGGCTCATAGATTGATTGGACAAGGGTATTGCTGGCCGAAAATGAAGAGAGACTGCCAGGAGAAAGTTAATCGGTGTGAGGCTTGCCAAAAAAACAGTAACTTGCCTCACCAGCCTACCGAGAGGATGAAAATCGTGAGCCATCCTATCCCCTTTGCTCAATGGTGAATAAATATACTAGGACCTTTCCCCCTCAGTCCTGGACAGAAGAAGTTCTTGATAATAGCAGTGGAATACTTCACTAAATGGGTAAAAGCGGAAGCGGTCGCTACAATTTCTGAACAGAAGGCAGAGAATTTTGTAAGAAAAAACATACTAAGTCGTTTTGGGATGCCTATAGTGTTGGTTACCGACAACGGTCGGCAGTTTAACAACGACAAGTTCAGAGATTTCTGCGAGCGATTAAAGATAAGGCTCTAATTGACTTCAGTAGCTCACCCTCAAAGCAACGACCTTGCGGAGAACACCAAAAAAAGATAATGAGTGCTCTCAAGAAGCGCTTAGATGGACGTAAGACTTGGGTAGATGAACTAGATGAAGTATTGTGGGCATACAGAATTACCTCAAATGGAGCCACAGGAGAAACACCGTTCAGGATGACTTTTGGGACAGAAGCCCTATTTCTAGTAGAAGTGGTGATACACAACCAAAGAGTGTCGAGCTATGAAGAAGAGCGGAACAATGAAGCCCGTCGGGCAGAACTTGTTCTTCTCAGTGAAGACAGGGATAGGGCAGCTGCTGGTTTGGAGGCCGTCAAGCAAAAAGCAACAAAGTTCTACAATAGAAGAGTAAAGCCGAGCGACATAAAGGTCGACGGATACGTCCTACAAAAGGCCGAGGGGGCTGGAAAGCATCCTGGAAAGCTCAGACAGGCGTGGGAAGGACCCTATCAAGTGGTCAAGCAAGCCGGACATGGCTCTTATATCTTGCGCGATGCGAATGGAAAGATTCTACCGAGGCCCTGGAACTCTCAAATCTTGAAGGCGTTCTACTAATAGATAAGCTTTATTTTAGTTCTCATTTCTTTGTTTATTATTGTTTATTGTGCACAACTTGTGGGTACCTTTTTCCTGGCCCTGTCAGTCAGGTTTTTTAACGACCTACGCCCTTATCATCGTCAATAAAGGGGTTTTCAGATTCTTTGGCAAGAAAAAAATCTCATTAAATTTGACAAAGAGGAGAAAATTCCACCAACTAATCATTCGGCCTCATGATCGTTCGACCTCGACACCGCTCGACCAGGTTACCAAGACAAGATCCTTAGAACCAGACGATGCTGAGAAGATGAATCTCGAATCGCTCGGCCTATACTCCTCTTGGCCAGGTTTCCAAGACAAGATCCTTGGAACCAGGTGATGCCGAGAAGATGAATCTCGGATCGCTCGACCTCTACTTCGCTCGGTCAGGTTGCCAAGACAAGATCTTTGGAACCAGGCGATGCTGAGAAAATGAATCTCAGATCGCTCGGCCTCTACCTCGCTCAGCTAGGTTGCCAAGACGATCCTTGGAACCAGGCGATGCCGAGAAGATGAATCTCGGATCGCTCGGCCTCTACCTCGATCGATCAGGTTGCCAAGACGATCCTTGGAACCAGGCGATGCCGAGAAGATGAATCTCAGATCGTTCAACCTCTACCTCGCTAAGCCAGGTTGCCAAGACAAGATCCTTGGAACCAGGCGATGCCGAGAAAATGAATCTCTAATTGCTCGGCTTCCATCTCGCTCGACCAAGATGTCAAGACAAAATATTGGATCGCTCAGCCTCATCATCGCTCAGCCAAATTCACCCGATCAACGCACATCGAGTGCACTCATTTACTACCTGCTATTCGAAAGGATCGTCTAATCTTTAACACGACATATAAAGGAGGTAATGAAAAACAAAAGAGCTTCTATTTTTTGGGATTAAAGCTCTGGTCATAAGCCCGACCAGATGAGCCTTACAAGCGGAAACAATCATTTTGATCCTTCGGAAGGAGCGGAAGGGCCAGCAGTAGGATCGACAGGAGGAGAGGAAGGGCCAACAACAGGATCGGTAGAAGGAAGAACTGGAGAGACACACCCACGAGATCGCTCGTCCTCCTCATCCGAGCTAAGATCCAGCTCCTAATCCGAAACTGATGTGCGTTCTCCCTTGGCTATCTCCGTCACTTCCTCCAGAGAAAGGCCGAGAGTGGCAAGAAGCATCGGTTTGGCATAATCCTCGAATGGAGGACTGACCGACCCGTTAGGGATACAGACGTGGCAATTCCTCATTACCAAAAGGGTCAAGTCGCAAGTGAACTCTAGGCACTCCCCATATAGGAACTGCCTTTTCCATCGCTTGATTGCCTCGACTCTCTGCTTTTTGATGGAGCCTCGCAACTCCATCAATCTATCCTCAGCCCTCAATTTATCCCTTACCGCTTCATGGCAATCCTGGAGGAATTTCTTACGAAGCTCCTGTTCCGTCTCCACCTTCCTCGTCAAGCCCTTACATTCCTTGGCGAGCCCGTCCCTCACCGCAATCACCCTGCTCTTTTCCTCCTCCCTCGTAGCGAGTTGAGCTTTTAAAATGCTCCTCTCCTCCTCCCAAAGTTTCTTCTCCTCCTCAACTGAAGAGAGTTGAGCTCGTAAGATGTCTTGCCCCTCCTTCGCCTCTGCAAGTTCAGCTCTTAGAGTATTAACTTGCTCGAGAAGGTCATGAACCTCCTGATCCACTATTTGCCTTACTCCATCGAGCTGATCAAGACGTTGATACATCTCAGAGGCGTACGCCATGTCCCTGACGCAGCTACAGACGAGACGAACCATCAGCTCTTTATTATCCAACGTGTCCAAAAATCTCTCATCCACAGGAGGAACGACTTTCTGGGCAATGTGCAGAGCCACAATAGCGTCCTTAAGTGACACAGTCTTGTCAAGACTAATTGCGAACTCCCACTGTTTGCCACTAGAGGCTCACTCTTTCCCTTTGCCCTTATCCAATTGGGGCACTCGCTTTTCCCCCGCTCCCCTCTCCTGCTGACTGGGTGATCGACCGGCACTCTGAGCGGTCCTCTTCCTTTTGAGTGGTGGCTCCATCTTTTCCTCCTACGAATCTGCTCGGTCCGCACTCATCGACAAGATCGGCAATGACGCTGACACGCCAAAACGGTCTTCAGTGGGCGGAGGGACCAGCAACACTATAGATCAGCCTAGCTTCGTTGGCAGAGCGGCGCCTTCGCTGGCCTTTGTCTCCTTCCTCTGCTCCTTCACCTTGGAAGAAGCTCTAGGTCCCTTGGCCAGCCTTTTGGATTTAGGAAAACGGGAGGACCCGATGAAGTCGTCAAGCCTTGCCATGGCTACACAACAATAAAAATAGGTTAGAAATCGAAACCAATACTTACAAATACAGTAAATAGTTCAACGAGGAGTCAACCAGAGGGGGCAGTTTCTTCTCCTAGCCAGCTAAATTGGGGCGGGGGGTCGATTAGGAATGAATCGGCCGAGGCCCCCCCGCGATATCCCATAATGAGATGACCGAAGTCATACCGACCAAGCCTTTTAATGCGATCGACTACCTCCCACTCCTCTTTAGTAAGAGACAAGCTCGACGCGTCGTTCCATCGCTCAGCTAAAGGATATCTCCACGGTTCGGACTCAAAGGAAGATCCCGGAGGCCTCATAAAAAAGTATTTCATTTGCCAAGCGGTAATTTTTGAAGCTGTTCCGGTCGGGCGATATCGAGAATCTCTATACTGCAGCTGAGGGATCCCGACCTCAGAGCTTGAACTCTTATTCATTCTCAAAAAATTACGTAGGATGCCAACAGATGGAGGACAACCGAACTGATAGCACAGCAAGGCCAAACCGTTAATGAATCTCCATCCATTCGGAGGAATTTGGCCCGACCTCAGTTGGTAGGCGACACACACCACGTCAATGATTGGGGCATACGGGAGCTTCATGCCGCCGACCGAGAAGAAGCTGTCAGAAACAACAAAATACCCTCCCAAGTTACTGTGGATCCGTTCGCCCTCGAAGGCCAGCCTAGGTCCCCAAGACAAAGGGATATTGTTCCGAATAATCGACCGATTCAACTCTGCCACGGTCATTATTGATTCGTCTTTTGGTGGCCCCTCCACGACCAGCCCATCCTTCCGTTCACTCGCCGAGACTTCTTCAACACCTCCCACCCCCGACACCGCCACTACTTCCACCACTACTTTAGGCTACCCGACTAGTCGGGAGGTCCTATCGACGATTTCATCCCTAAGGCTAGCCCCACTTCTAGGACTAGTTGACATGTTTACGAAGAGGAAACTTTAGGAAAAGTGAAGAAAAGGGACGTACCTAACTGGTGATTGAGTTTCAGAATTTGAACGGCGGTTGAAAGAAAACTCCGGAGACTGTAGGAAAGAAGGTGCAAATGAAAGCAGAATGAAAGTCGACGAACAAAACGAGCATGAAGAAAATCTGAAGTCTGTCGATCCTGAAAATTTATAGAATATCTTTCGAATGGACATTCCAATCAACGCTCGACGCATGGAGAAAATCCGAGCCAAACTCAGACACGTGGCAGAATCTGAGCTTAGGTGAATTAGGGTTATTCGAAATTCGGAGTGGCGTAACAATTGAAAGGACGTGGTGACAGCTGCACAACGGTTACAAAGACGTTTTGTTTCAAATTTTGCAAATCTGTCATTGGGCACGCACCGTCAGTAATGATTAAACCAAGTATCTTCATGTGCTCAGCGTCGTTGTTAGCCCGATCTATCTTGGTACGAGCTATCATGCGATACGCATTGATGCCAACCGATCGGGACACTCAACCGATCGATCCTAACACAAGCAGTCATGCGCCGTGCATTGATATCTGACCGATCAGGTCTACCACGAACTATCCCATAGACGAGCTTCAAGATCCTTATGTACTCCTTCGACTCTTCTCCTTGGTTAGACTCGAGGAGTAGGGGGCTTATGGTTGGGTCGGTCGTGCTAGGCCCGGGCTTTGGTCCATGCGTCCATGGCCCATTCGTAGAAACTTGGCCCATTTGCAAAAAACTCCCATGCATACGTGAAGATCTAAACCTAGTATTCCATATATAAGGTATCACTTTGCCATAATACAGGTACAAGAATTAGAACCCTGATTTTCTCTATTTTACAGCGACCAAAACCCTAACAAAAAGACTAACTTGAGCGTCGGAGGGGCCTGCCGGTTATCAACCCCCGGCGTGCCTTGTGTTGTTTTGCAGGTGATCTCTTGCTCAAGACAATCAACCCCATGGATCCAAACAATTGCATCCTGTCTCACCAAAATCAGGTAGAACCATATATAATATACATCATCAAGAAGATATTTTATAGTAATTTCCTTACCAATTACGGCATGTTTTTGGTTTTAAAAGGAAACATTCACGTCTTCTCTCTTTCTTATACACGCAACACTATAAATGTTTTTGTTTCTACCTAACTCACATTATCAAGATGAAGAGGGAATGGAAAACCAATATTAAGTGCTTCCCTACACGTGAATGGAATTAACAAAACCACTAATGAGATTCATTAAATATGTTTTCTTTTATCTTATGTTTCTTAGGATGGTTTGAAAACATTTCATTAATGGACATGAAAAGTTCTCTTTCCCATTGATTGTGTTTCATCATACATATATTAATGATTGTTAATATAATAAAGTAATTATGCGTATGAACAATAATTAGTTTCAATATGACTTCTATTATCATTTATTTAATTTGATACTTATATAATGAATAATTTATTAGTCATCAAAGTGGCCAAATTAGAAGGTTTTATAATTATCAAATTAAAATAGATATATAGTTACCTATGATAATGTGATGCTTATGATTGTAATGACATAATGATATATGTAATGAGTATACTAAAATTTATTGATACTAAATATTTAAGAATCACCAAAAGGTTAATTAGTTAATTTTATATCAATGAGTATTATCGTGATTAATTAGTATACTTTATTAGATGTATTTAGTAGATATATTTAGTATATCCAAAGATAACTAATATATCTAATCAGAGTATGCATGATTATCAATTATGTAAATATTACTAAGCATCAATTTATGTGTTTAATATATTGTTGTTTTACTAAAAGGAAAACCACGATATATGTTTATTGTTGATATATTTGTTATTTAATTTTAATTACTTGTTTAAATTATGATTCAAAGAATTAACGTAGAGTATTTCTTATATAAATTTTTCCGCATTCAATTATGTTGCTATCCAATCGCACGCTTCGTCTATTATAAAGTTTAATGTTAACTTTAATGAATGATGTGAACAAGTTTAGTTCAATCTAGGAATCCTAGGTCTTGACTTGGAGCTCCAAAGTGATAAGCCCATTGCAATTACTAATAATAGCAGTGTTGAAGAACAATCTTTTCATAAACGTTAGGAAAGATCAAATAAACTAAGTCTAATGTTTATGCGAATGACTGTGGTTAGCAGCATTAAGGCTACAATTTCCAAAATTGAAAATGGTAAGGAGAATCTTAAGCATGTTGAAGATATTTCTTAGTTTGATTCTGTTAATAAGTCTCTTGTTGGAACCTTAATGGGCATGTTGACCACCATAAAGTTTGATGGTTCTCGTATTATGCATGAGCATGTTACTGAAATGATAAATACAATAGCAAGATTAAGATCCATGCGAATAGAAGTGAGTGAAAGTTTCTTTGTGCAATTTATTATTAATTCCTTACCTCCTAAATATGGTCCATTCCAAATGAGTTACAATACTATTAAAAACAAATGGAATGTGAATGAACTGCAAAGTATGCTTATTCAAGAGGAAGCAAGGCTTAAGAAATAAGGAATTCACTTCTCGTGGGTAATCAAGGAGCTAGAATGAAGCTCCAAAAGGAGAAAAGAAAGGGAAAGGATGTATTACATAAGGGTAATGCATCAACTTTAATCTCTAAGAAGGAACCAAGGAATGATAGATGTCATTTTTGTAAGAAAACTGGACACTATCAAATGGATTGTCTGAAGCGTAAGACATGGTTCGAAAAGAAAGGTAAGCCTAGTGCTTTAGTATGTTTCGAAAATAATTTAGAAGAAGTCCCTTATAATAGTTGGTGGATTGATTCTAGATGTACCACTCATGTTACTAATATGATGCAGGGATTCCTTACGATTCAAACCGTAAACCTAAATGAAAGATTTGTATTTATAGGAAATCAAGTCAAAGCTACAGTTGAAGCCATTGGAACTTACCGTTTGATTTTAGAGATAAGACATCATTTAGATATTTTCTAAACCCTTTATATTCCTACAATTTGCTGAAACTTAGTTTCTTTGTCAAAACTTGATACTGTTGGATATTCCTTCAAATTTGGTAATGGATGTTTTAGTTTGTTCAAACATAATTACGTTATTGGTTCTAGTATACTCTGTGAAGGTTTGTACAAATTAAAGCTTGCAAACCTTTTTACTGAAACCCTGTTGACCTTGCATTATAACGTTGGTACTAAAAGAAGTTTTATAAATGAAACTTCAGCTTACTTATGGCGTAAACGTTTGGAACATATATCAAAAGATAGAAGGTCGAGATTAGTAAAGAAGGAAATTCTTCCAGAATTGGATTTTATTGATCTTGGAATTTGTGTGAATTGTATTAAATGAAAACATACAAAACACATGATTAAGAATACACAACTCCTTGAAATTATACACATTGATATATGTAGGCCTTTTGATGTTCCATTATCTAGTGGAGAAAAGTTTTTCATCACTTTCATTGATGATTTCCATGTTATGAATATATTTATTTGCTTTATGAAAAATCTTTGTTAGTAAATGATTTAGAAGTATTTATCAATGAGGTAGAAAAACAATTAGATAGAAAAGTGAAAATTGTCTGATTTGATAAAGGTGGTGAATATTATGGAAGATATAGTGAAAGTGGACAATATCCTAACCCATTTGCTAAATTTCTTGAAAAACATGGTATATGTGCTCAATACACAATGTTAGGTACACCACAGCAAAATGGTATAGTAAAAAGACGTAATCATACCTTAATAGATATGGTTAGGATTATGATGAGTCATTGTTCTTTACCATCATCATTGTGGATGTATGCATTAAAAACTGTCATGTATTTATTAAATTTGGTTCTTAGTAAAATAATTCCAAAGACACCTTTTGAACTGTGGATAGGAAGGATACCTAGTTTAAGACACCTATATATTTGGGGTTGTTTAGTAGAAGTACGGATATACAATCCACATGAAAGAAAATTGGATTCAAGAATCACCAATGGTTTTTCATTGGTTATCTAGAAAAGTCTGAAGGATATATATTTTATTGTCGTAATCATAATACAAGAATTGCTAAAACTGGAAATGCTAGATTTATCAAAAATGGAGAAATTAGTGAGAATTCAGAGTCACAGAAAGTAAATATTCAAGAAGTTAAAGCGTAAGTTTTCTTGCCTATAACTTCTTCTCAAGTGTTTGTTCCTACTTAGAAGAACAACAAATGCATGACCAAGCTCTAAACAATGAAGTGACCGGTAATGAACCTGTTGTAAATGAGCCACATGAAGTTTTATTAAGAAGATCTCAAAGACAAAAGAGATTAGCAATTTCGGATGATTAAGTGGTTTATTTACAAGAAGTAGAAGGTGATTTAAGTATTGATAATGATCCACTTTCGTTTTCACAAGCCATTGAAAGTGAAAATTCTAATAAATAGTTAGACGTCATGAAAGAAGAGTTAAAATCCATGGATGACAATCAAGTTTGGGATCTTATTGAATTACCAAAAGGTTGTAAAAGAGTCAGATGTAAATGGATGTTTAAGACCAAATGTAACTCTAATGGTAATATTGAGAGATATAAAGCTAGACTTGTCGTCAAAGGTTATATTCAAAATGATGGTGTTGATTATAATGAGACATTTTCTCCTATTTTTAAAAAGGATTAATTTAGAATTATTATGACAATGGTAGCTCATTATGATTTAGAGCTCCATCTGATGGATGTAAAAACTAATTTTTTGATTGAGAATTTAGGGGAAGAAATCTATATGGATCAACTTGAAGGTTTCCTAGTTGAAGGAAAACAAAACGTTGTGTGTAAAATTAAGAAATCAATATATGGAATTAAGCAAGCCACCCGAAAATGGTATCTCAAATTTAATGATACCATTACTTCTTTTGATTTTAAAGAAAACACTGTTGATCGGTGTGCATATCTAAAGATCAGTGGAAGCAAATTCATATTTCTAGTCCTATATGTTGATGATATCTTACTTGTTGCTAATGATCTTGGATTATTACGTGAGACTAAGACATTTTCTAGTCCTATGTGTTGATGATATCTTACTTGTTGCTAATGATCTTAGATTATTACATGAGACTAAGACATTTCTATCTAAAAATTTCGAAATGAAATATATGGGCGAGACATCTTATGTGACAGGAATTGAAATATCCCATAATCAATCACATAGAATGTTAGGGCTATCTTAGAAAGCATATATCAAAAAACTTTGAGAGAGATTCAATATGGATAAATGTTCTACATGTGTTGTTCCAATTCAAAAAGGAGACAAATTTAATCTTAAGCAATGCTCAAAGAATGAATTGGAACACACAAAAATGGAAAGAATTCTCACAAACTCATTTATTTATACATATTTTCATATCAATTAGATGGGTTTTTGTCACTATAATTGGTCTTTATAGAATTATTTGATTATATTTGAATTATTGTGCCTTACATTTAAATTGTGTTTAACTGAGATAAATTGATTTTAGACAATTGATGCTATTTTATCTGTAATTTTTATTGTAGGTTACTTGGAAAAACAAGAGAAAAAGATTGCGTGGAAGAGAAATGAGAGGCGTGCATGGTCTAGAAAAAGAAAAGAAAACGACAGAGTGAGAGAGGCGTGTGTGGTCTAGAAAATGAAGAGATGAAATGACTGCATAGATGAGGGTGTGAGGTTTTGCAAGGGTTTGGAGAAAACAATGAAGTGGACCAAAAACTATGAAATTAAATTGTCACATCCAGGAGACAGGCGTGCGTGGTTTGTGCAACGAAGAGAGAAGGGATGAAGGTGTTCTAAAAGAAGAGGGATCTAAGTTTCATTTTTGATCCTCATCTCCCACAAAAATCTGAACCATCATTTCATATAAATCCAAAACCATCATCTTCCACCTTCTATAGCTGACTACTGGAGATCACTGTTGATAGTGTCTTCCATAAGTTTTCGTGGCTAGTTCATCTTAATCCTCTGATTCAATGTCAATGGCAAGAGCTTGGGTTTTCATAAGGGAGTTTAAGCTAAATTTATCTTCTACCCATTTGATTATTTAGTGATTCCTAGGTCTTAGGATAACTATTTAATTATTTGGAGTTATGTATGGATCATATCTTTGAATTGGAAGATTTGTGTGGCTGGGTTATTGTTTAACAACTGATATTGTGCTGATTTTGGTTCAATTTCATTACTTTGTTTTGGATCAAGACTTTGTATTGAGATTTAGTGAATATTTGGTGATTATTCAAGGTGGCTTGAATGATTGGATTGTTATATTAGTTGTTGGTATTAATTCTGTTTTCTTAATTATTGAGTAAAAATTGAGCATTGAGTTTTAGAAACCTTGGTTCTATTTTACTATTATGATGGCAGTTAGTAGATGAATTTGGAAAATATTTGTGTAACAAATTGAGGTGGCTCAGTTGTAAGATTAAAAGATTGATTATAACTCTTGATTCATTTGTTTTAACTCCAATATCTGTTTGAGTGATGGTTGCCTGCGCTACTGAACTGAAGGGTTGCGTTTATCATTGTTAATTACTGATGTTTTTCTTCTTATTACATTCACTCACTACCGTTTCATATCACTCATTTTAAATTTAAAATGCCAAAACAAGTCCTTTATGTTTATTCTAATTCATTACAATTTGTAGTGGTAAATGATCAAATCACACCCCATTCCATAGTTTAGGTTGCATTGCATTTAGTTACTTAGTAATTTAATTTCTTTTTTTTTGGTTCCTGAGAGAGAATGACTCGAGGTTGCACTATATGCAATTCTTGGTTAAATTTTGAAATAACCCTAAGAAAACATTGGATTTAAGGTTATTTCAAGTGGCATTGTTACTAGGGTACCAAGAAATTGGTTTCCTAGTAACTAAGTGTCAAGTAACATTGATTGGGATTTGTGTGTTAAGCCTTGTATTTGCATTGGTATTGCATAGTCTATTTCCATTTATTTGCATTTTGCATTTTCTTGGCTAAACAAAAGTTTTGGGTTGTTCTTTGACTTGGTTGTTGTTTATTGGATTACATTGCTCTTGTTTGCCTAATTATAGCCCACTCGGTTGCTTTCTTGAGTGTAAGGTTTCATTCTCCAAGTTAAGTTTTGGGAAAATTACTCCTTTATGCATATTGGCATAATTTTTTACATTCTTTGGTAAATTGTGCATATTACAGGTTTTCACACTCTTTCATACACAATAAAGTGTATCGTCAACCATACTCATATATTCATACACACACACACACACACTTGCACTCATCATATTCTTCCATTTTTTTACTTGAATCTTGTTGTGTAAGTCAGTTTTGCATCTCGTTCTTATTGTTATTGTTTATGCCTTGGAGTGATAGGGCTTTACCTCTGAATCCTTTAAATCTTGAACTTGAGAGGTTAGTGAAAAAGATCAAAAGAGAGAGGAGAATAGAGGGGATAAGTCAAGTTCTTGTTGAGGAGGAGCATATTTTACAAGAGTCAAGTTTGTCATTTAGTGAACAAGAACCTAGTGAGAGAGCTATCTCTAGTGAACACTTGTCTACTAGTGATTTTGAATTAGAGCAAGATACCATGGATGGTGATAATGGTAATAATAGACATGACGGGCCTAATGGGAACAACAGACATGGTGAGAACAACCTAGGGAATAATGGTGAGGATAATAAAAGCATAAGGGAGATTAATAAGTCCAATGTTGATTATGATCCTTATGGCTTTTATATTGATGATGTGAACTTTGAAATTAAAGGAGCATTAATTTCTTCCTTACCTAGATTCCATGGATTTGCAGGTGATGATCCAAATAGGCATTTGAAGACTATGCGTGTGGTGTGTTCTTCTATAAAACCATCCACGACAAATCTTGAAAATGTATTGAGGAGAGCATTCCACTTCACTTTAGAAGGCAAAGCCAAGGAGTAGCTTTACACACTTCCTCAACATTTCACCACATTGACCTAGGATCAGTTGAAAGGAGCATTCTTAGATGAATATTTTTCTGTCTCTAAAACTTCAAGACTAAAAAAGGAGATAACTAATGTTGTGTAATGATATAATGAATCCATGCATGAATATTGGACAAGGTTCATCACACTTCTAGCCCACTGTCCACACCACAATATTTTAAAGAATAATTTGGTCAACTTATTCTATAAAGGGCTCCTTCCACATCATAAGCCCTCAATTCATGCCATAACAAATGGTTTGCTTAGAGAATTGAGTCCCAATGCTGCATGGGACCTACTTCAAAAGATGGCAACTAAAGACCCTCAATTTGGAGACACAAGGAAGGCGTATAATACCTCTTTGGTTTCTTCCCAAGATATTCTTGCTGAAATTGCTGCTTTGAATAATCGAGTGGAGAAAAAACTAAATATTTTGGAAAATAATATGAGGGCCAAGCAAGTTAATTCAGTGGGTCATTCTCAAGCTATAGTAGCCAGTTGTGAGTACTGTGAGTCCATGATGCATGCCTCCAATAATTGTGCTAGATATGAAAAGGTTTCTACCCTATACTAAAATAGGAATGGACAATATCAAAAGAGGGATCCTATTAATTGTAGAGAACACCCTAATTTTAGATGGGGTGGGGATCAAGGCAAAACTCAAGGAAATTTTTCCAATCAAATGGTGTCTAATCAAATGACATCATCTTCTTTTTCTAAGGGTGATGAATTTGCTATGATTATGAATGGCATTACCAAAATTAATTCAAGATTAGATCATGAGAAGACACAAACCGATGCTAAGTTGAATGCTATGGGGAATAACATAGACTCATGTTTACAAAATGTGTTCTCTAAGTTGGAGCAAATAAAGACTAACCATGAGAACTTGAACACTTTTGTTATTTAAATTTCCAACAACTTGAGTGAACAACAAGCAAAGAGTAGTGGTTCTATACCCTCCAACATAGTGGTAAATCCTAAATATTTGAAAGTAATCACATTGAGAAGTGGTAAGAAAATTGGTGCTAAGAAGGTGAAATTCAACGAGAATGAAGAGGATGAAGAACCGATTAATGAGGAAATAGAAGTTGAGTTTCCTCTTACTAACACTACTTAAGAAACCTCCCAAGCTGAGAAGAAAGCTTCTATTCAATCTGAAAGCCTACAAGAAAAGAAACTCATGGAGAAGTCTCGAAAATAACTAGTGGTGTAAAATGATGAAGATGCAGCAACTATCATAAAGAGACCAATGAAGGAAGGATCACCTTCCTACTCCAAAGGTGACGAGGTAAACATTCATGACTTGCCTTTTAGCAAACTTGAGATGAATGTGTCATTGCTTGAATTAATTAAAAAGATGCCTAAGTGTGCTAAATTCTTGAAAGGCCTATGTACAAATAAGAGAACGTATAGTTATAGTGAAAGAATCCAACTAGGATTGAGTGTTAGTTCCTTATTTAAACCACTGTTGCCCATTAAATGGAAAGATTCGGGTTTTTACACTATCCCCTGTATCATAGGTAAAAATACTGTTTCTCATGCCTTATTTGACTTAGGTGAAGCAATTAAAGTCATGTCGACCTCTATTTATAAGATCTTAGGCATTGAAGCTTTGAAAGACACTAGTGTAATGCTTGGTCTAACGAATAAGACAGTGAAATACCCTAAAGGCATTCTAGAGGATATCCTTATGCAAATCAAAGATCTTATTTTCCCAGCTGACTTTTATGTCTTATACATGACTAACGAGCTTCTAGCTGAGAATTCCTTGATTCTAGGCAGGCCATTCCTTTTGACTACTGAGACCATAATTAACATGAAGAAGTGCCTTATCATTATGGGAATTGGGGATTAAGAGGTGTAATTTAATCTTTCAGAAGCTATAAGACATGGTTATGAAGATTGTTCTTACTTTGTTGTTAGTTTAATTGAATGTCATGATAATGATGTGGAAGATTTGCATGAGACTGATGTACATGAGCTTGACTGGTATAGTATGGGTGGGAATCATCATCATGCACTTGTTTTTTTATCCTCACCCCGTTCTTCTAATTTTTGTGCATATGAGGGTGACGTTTCATGTGTCTATTGTTTAGAAATAGATAGTTGGCTTTCCATTCCTTAAAATTTTGCTGCATCCTTTTGTTTTGATATTACTGCTGATTTTGCACTTGATAGCCTTAAGGAAGGTGTGTTTCTTGATTTTGCAGGAACTGATGATAAAGAAGTTGTTATACAAGCTACAAACATTGTTTCTCTTTCAAATGGTATTGGAATATTAGAAGATGATAGTAGTGATCTTGCTACTGCTCTAACCTCTTCTAATACAAATCTCACTTCTAATTTCATTTTTTTTCTATTGATTAGACTAACCCTAATTTTGTTATTTCTAGGTCATCTTATGGTGGCATCGAATCGGGAAGTGGAGGGCATATACGCAGCATTGAGCTTATATCCTCTTCCTCAAGCCACTTGGACACACCACTCACACTGAATGCATTTGATATACCAAAGATAGTTCCTTCTATTGTGCAACCCCTTTAATTTAGAATTGAAACCCCTTCCCCCTAAGTTAAAATATGTCTTTCTTGCATATGATTGCAAATTTCCCGTTATTATTTCCAGTTCTCTGAGTAGTTTTGACGAAGAGAGATTAGTTTCTACGTTAAAAAGATATAGGTTGGTCTTTAGGGGACGTACCAGGAATTGATTCCTTAGTTTGCATACACAAGATCCTTTTGGTTGATGGGTTCAAGCCAGTTAAGCAATCACCAAGGAGGTAAAATCCTCTTATTTATGATGTGGTTAAGAAGGAGGTATCTAAGTTATTGAGTACGGGGATCATATATGCTATATCAGACAGTGAGTGCGGGGATCATATATGCTATATCAGACAGTGAGTGGGTGAGCCCGATACAGGTAGTACTGAAAAAAGTGGTATCGTAGTAGTAAGAAATGAGAGTGATGAACTTATTCCATCAAGAGTTCAAAATTCTAGAAAATGTGCATAGACTATAGGAAGTTGAACGAAGCAACTAGGAAGGATCATTTTTCATTACCTTTTATTGATCAAATGTTGGAAAGAATATCTAGGAAATCTTACAATTATTTCTTAGATGGCTTTTCAGGTTACTTCCATGTACTGATTGCACCTGTAGACTAAGATAAGACTATTTTTACATGCCCTTTTGGTACCTACGTTTATCGAAGGATGCCATTTAGATTGTGTAATGCTCTAGGCACCTTTCAAAGGTATATGATGGCGATCTTCTATGATTTATTGGAGCAAAATACAGAGGTTTTTATAAATGACTTCACCGTTTATGGTGATAGCTTTGGTGATTGCTTGTTTGGTCTTGAAAGTGTTCTTGGTAGATGTATTTAAAATAGATTGGTTTTGAATTATGAAAAATGTCATTTTATGGTAGATAGTTAGGTGATCACATCTCACGAAAGGGGATTAAGGTTGATAGAGCCAAGTTTGAAATCATTTATTCACTTCCTTATCCTACTTGTCTAAAAGATTTGAGGTTTTTTGGGGCATGCGGGGTTTTATATGCGCTTTGTAAAAGATTTTAGTACAATTTTTTACCCCTTTCTACATTGTTGAAAAAAGAAATTGATTTTCACTTTGATGATAAATGTAAACATGCCTTCGACATTTTAAAATCCTTGCTTGTTTCACCTCCTATTCTGACTACACCTAACTGGGATTTATCCTTTGAACTGTCTTGTGATGCTTCTAACTTTGCAGTTGGTGCTACATTTGGTCAGAGGGAGGAAAAGCAGTCTAGAGTGATAACTTATGCCACCAAGATACTTGACTCTGCTCAAGTGAATTATATCACTACCGAGAAGGAGCTATTTGTTATAATATTTTCTTTAGATAAGTTTAGACAGTATTTGATAAATTATTGAGTGGTTATTTTTAGAGATCAAGCAGTAGTGAGGTATTTGGTCAAGAAGCTACAGTCTAAACCAAGACTACTAAGATAGGCTTTATTATTACAGAAGTTTGATATTGAAATTAGAGACAGAGATGGAGTAGAGAATCATGTGTTTGACCACCTTAGTCAGTTACTTGAAGGCACTGAGGGAGTTAACTCTTCTAATCTTACTATTGATTCTTTTCCTAAATTTCCACTTTTTACGTTGGTGATTCAGGAGCCTTGGTACTCTAATATTGTTAATTACATTGTTATTGATCTTGTGCCTCCTTTTATGTCTAAGTTTCAGGTTGATAAGTTGAAGAGGGAGGCAAGATTCTATACCTAGGATGCTCCAATTCTTTGAAAATGATACAGTGACCAGATCATCAGACGATGTGTCATAATAATTGGATCCACTCTATCCTTACCATTGCACATTCTTTATCTTACAGGGGGCATTTTAGTGCTAATAGGATTGCTAGGAAGGTTTTAAAGTGTGGGTTTTACTGGCCTATCTTATTCAAAGATACTTATGCTTTTTGCAAGTCTTGTGATAAGTGCCAGAGGTTTGGGAGTCTGGGTAAAAAGCATGAAATGTCTTTAAGACCTATGCATTTTTGTGAAATTTTTTTATGTTTAGGGCATGAATTTTATAGGCCCCTTTTCTCAGTCATTTGGTTTTTCATATATATTACTTGTAGTAGATTATATGTCTAGGTGGGTAGAGGCAGTGTCAACTAGGAAAGATGATGCTTCTACTATTGCCAAGTTTTTACGTGTTCTGCAATAGGACTATCAAGTCTTTACTTGTTAAATATGGAGTTAATCACAAGCTGACCACTCCTTACCACCTTAAAAAAATTGGTTAGCTAAAGTCTCCAATCGGGAAGTGAAGCGTATACTAGAAAAGATTGTGAAACCATCCCGAGAAAACTAGAGTCAAAGGCTCGATGAGGCACTATGGGCTTACAAAACTGCCTACAAGACCCCTATAGGCATGTCTCCCTTCCAATTGCTCTATGGCAAGTCTTGCCATCTACTTATGGAGATCGAGCATAAATCTTATTGGGTAATCAAGGCAAGTAATGCTAACCTTGAGTCTTCACTTAAAAACTGGACAATGCAACTCCAAAAGCTTAAAGAGATGAGACTTGAGTTTTATGATAACACCAGAATCTACAAAGATAAGCTAAAAATGATTCATGATAAACAAATTTTGAGGAAAGAATTCCATGAAGGTGACAAAGTTCTAAAGTTCAAGACTTGGTTAAAATTGATGCCCGGGAAGTTCATCACCAAGTGGGAGGGCCCTTTCAAAGTTACCAAGGTGCATTCATTAGGTACGGTAGAGCTGGTGGATGAAGAAATTAGTCATGTTTCACAAGCCAATGGTTATCTACTTAAGCACTACCACGAGGATCAAAGACCCCCTAATCCTACGATTGTTTTCTTCCAACTTTCTCCTTTATTTTCTATTATATTGGTGGTGATATCTATTTATTGAGATAGTTCAAAATAAGTGTAAGGGAGGGAACTTTTCTGGTAGGAAGTAGTTATAGTTGTTTATTTCATTTAGTTTTTATTAGTTGGTTACCTCTTGCTCTTGCCATTTTGTATACACTTGTTTTTCTTACATTGAGGCCAATGTATTTACTAAGTGTGGGGGAGGGATTGCTTTTGCTGAATTGTTTGCCATTGTTTGGATTACCGTTTTATTAACTTTTCATTAGGCACTATTTGTTTGATTAAGCTAAATTGATTGGGTTTTTTAGAATGATTTGTTGTTATGATTCCCACCTTCTGAGTTGACTTTTGCAATCCTTGGGTTTTGTTTTCAAATCCTTGTTGCTTATGCATGTGAACATTGACATATCAAGGTTTGAATGCATTTTGATTTGAGTAATTTTTATTCTTAGTTGATTAGCATAGTGGAATGCCTTTGGTGCAGTGTTACTAACCTTGTT
>JANJEY010000007.1:53604140-53632986 GCA_024703695.1 Erythroxylum cataractarum
TATCCTTTTTATATAAATTGTAGTTATTATTTATATGAAAAAATCTTAAAATTATTATTATTTCATATTAGCTGTAATTTATTATTTTAATTTTTAAAGGCAATATTGTACTATATATATTGATTTTTTTCAATTATGTCATAAATTTAAAAAATTACTTAAAAGAGTATATAATATTAACGATATCATTATAATACCGTATCAAAATTCAACTCGATACCGTATTCGCAACACTGATCAAAATTAAATTCGATATTAATACCGGTTTAGAATCCCTAACATCGGTTTCAAAGCCAAAACAACTCAATCATTAGAAAAATCCACTTATTTTTCTTTTTATTGAATGTTTTGATGATATTTCTTATTCTTTTTATTGGATGTTTTGATGTAATTATTATTTATTATATAACGAAAATTGAAATTATAATATTTTAAATTCTTTATATTGATATTAATTTTATATTTGTATAATAATAATTGTCCTTTTTATATAAATTGTAGTTATTATTTATATGTAAAAAATTTTAAAATTATTTTTATTTTATATTAATTGTAATTATTATTTTGATTTTTAAAGGCAAGGTTAAAAAAATATACAATATAATTGTACTATATTACAATAAACTATTTTACAATTTTTAAAAAGATTTAAAAATTATGTCATAAATTTACAAAATAACTCAAAATAGTATATATTTCAATACCGTACCAAAATTCGATTCGATATAGTTTTCGCAACACTGATAAAAACCAAATTCGATATCAATACTGGTTTGGAATCCCTAACATTCGTTTCAAAGCCAAAACAAATCGATCATTAGAAAAATCAACTTGCTAGCGATTGCACAAAACCCAACATTCGCATAAATGAGCAAAGATCAAGTGAACATACTTCATTTCTTCCTACAAATATTTATTCAATGAAAAAACTTCGAAATGTAGTCTACACTAAAGAAGAAAATTGTAGAAAAGGACAACACAGAGAATACATTAAACAAAAAAAAACCCTACTCACTGATAACTCGTCCAAATTAGTCATCCCTACTCGTTACTTTACAGACATTCTTCTACTTCTTGAAGCTCTTCCTTGCTTACTTGTCTTGGTTAGAGAAATAGTAACTTGTCACAAATTTGTGGGTGAACTCAATTCAAGTTTGGACAACAGGTGGTAGAGGATCTTCACGCAAAGGAGCGTTGACATCCAAAGAAGCAAGGCCTTCTAATTCTTGGATTGCAGTCATCACACTTATCATCCCCGTCTCGCTGCTCAACTGGGGCCTTAGTAGTCCTACAGCCTGCCTTACTCTTGATTGCTGCAATCCAAATCATACATTCATTTTCACAATCTCAAAAATAAAACTATGTATAAAAAAAGAAATGATTATAAAACTCACGAAAAACTCAAGTTTCATCTTCAGATCTGCAACTTCTGCTTGTGCTTGAGTTTGTGACTGTTCAGTTGTTATCCATGACATATTTGTGTTCTTCTTGTCCCAAGATGAAAAAGTAAAAGAATAACTAAGTAATTGTGAATCCCAACAAAAATCTTAGGGCTTAGCAAAATTTTCATGTGTGATATTTACCTTTCTAGGTCGGCCAACAGGTCTTCTTGTGCTCTTCCCAGGCGTCGCCGGAGCCACAGCCTTTCTTGGACGACCTCTAGGCCTGGCCACACTGATCAAAGTGCCGTCAGCAGCGTAAGTGACAGCCACAGAATGAGATTGGGCCTTTGGGGGACGACCAGGGCCTCTCTTTACACCATTTTGAGCCGCCATCACAGACTTGGGCTTTCTTGGCCTCCCGGGACTCTTCGGTGGCCTACCTCTTCCTTTTTTGACAACCACCACTTGGCCACCGGCTTGAGCCACCATCGACGACTTCTTGGGACGACCTCGCCCTCTCTTAGCCTCCTTGGGTTCATCAGCCAAACCAAGCGCCACCAGCACAGGTTGTGTGTTACTAGTCTCAGCAGCAGTAGTAGTAACAGTTTCTGTTTGGACAACCGGAGGGAAAAAACCGGTCGAACCCAAAACGGGCTGCTGCTGATCTTGAGAAAAAGTTACTGAATATGGTTGTGGTTGTTGTGGGATGGACTGTCCATTAGAGTCCGGTAAAGAACCGAGTTTCGGCTTTGGAGGCCTACCTCGTCCCCGTTTCTGTCCATAACTCGGATCGTTAGTGGCAGTCGTGGAGGAAGTGGAATTGACATAGTCGTGGGCAGAGGTGGTGCTGAAGTCAGATCTGGGAAGTTTGTAAGACTTTTTGACCATAACGAGTAGACCACTGTTTTTCAAGCGCTTTAAGTGGTGAGTCAACAAGGTGGAGTGAGTGGGAGGGAGGTCTGTGTACGCTTTCTCTATGTACTTGGCTATGGCTCTCTTGCTCGACCCATCGCGTTCCTTCAACGCCGTTATAGCTGCGTATATCATCTGCACACAACACAATAGATCCATATCAGGATCACAAAACCCCAAAAGGAAAGAATATATGAAATGAATATTTCTTATTACCTCGGCGTAAGGAGGAAGGGACGGGGAGATGGATGGGGTAGCATGATGGATGTGGTTATGAGGGACTTCAGCGGCAGAGAGCGGCGAAGGCGCAAGCTGATCCATGACTGCTGCGACGGTGGTCGTTAGGCTTGGAGGAGGAACCGATGGAGGGGCAAGTAGTGGATCCATGGTTAGAGCGAGAGAGAGAGAGAGAGATGGGTTTACTGTTCACTCCAATTATGCGTGTGATCCTTGGAGAGAGAGAGAGAGAGCTTTCAGATGAAATCGAGTTTGTGTTTTGTTATTTATGTTTTTTTGTCATAGTTTTATGAGAGAGAAAGACTGGGAAGGTATAATAATAAAGTAAATGGTGTGAGAGGATAAGGACGTCTTTTCAGTTGAAATATGGAGAGGATGAGATAAATCCGACCGTTAATATTGCCCTCTGTATTCATTTGTAAACACGACGTAGACCTTTCGTCTGTCCTTTTCTTATCTTCTCGATTATAATATTTATTCTTATCATCTATTTAGTATTCGTAATTTCATATACAGAGTAACGTCTACACGCCCCTAAAACTTTTTCTTCCAACGGTAACATGGCTTGGTGTTTAATCAATTTTACTCCCCTGAATTTTGTTTTCAGATTTTTTCAATCAAATAAATAGAATGGTATAAATTAAGTTCAAATGTTATAAAGATCTCTGCTTTTTTTTAATTGAAAAATTTGTTATTTTTAGGCGCAGATAAATTTTTGAATTAATGCAATAACTTACAAATCAAATTAATTGAGTACTCTACAATAAGATAAGTCCTGTATAACAAACTCAATAAAAAAAACTTAAATAAGATAAATCAAATACAAGACTTTTTGGGCTCATATCCTTCTACTCTACCAACTCGACCATTCCTAATAACCTCCACTTTTGATACAATAAGATTCCGTAAATTATATGACCCCAAAGATTTTCGAAATTTTTCTTCCAACATTGTAAAATTGGTGATATTTGAGATTGGGACCACTCGAATTTATAATTCCAAACATAATGTTAAGACTTAATTACCCTTAATCCATAACATCACGTAATGATATGCTCTTACAAAATGCTAAAACAAAAAAATGTACAAACACAGATTAAATCTAAATCTACTAATCCCAGCAGGTGATGACTAATTTATGAAAGCGTTGAGTGAACTTAAAGGGTGTTTGGTTAGCAGAAACTCTGTTTTCTCTGTAATTTTCTGTTCTAATTGTACCAAAGGATTAGAAGATATTTGTTACAGTTTATTTTGATTTTATTTCAAATATAAAAGAACTACGACATCATTATATAAAAAAAATGTTTCTTTGAACATCCAGATGGCGTGGCTGTTAGCTATGGTGTGTCTGCTATTGTTTACTATGACAACGTGGAGCCATGTAGCAGGAAAGCAGGTTCGGTTTTTGTTTTATGAATTGACTCACCAGTTAGTAAAGGAAGGGGGTTGGTATCAGCCCCGTTCGATGTGGATAAAAGCTCATTCCTTTGACCGTTGGATCCAGATTCATCATTGATTGTTTTATTTTTTCCTAGGCCAAACGATTGAGCTTTCCTTCAAGATATGATTATTAGGGGTATTAATCCAATTTGGAACCTTTTCTTTTCTTGTCAATTTATTGTTAACCTTTTCTGCAAGGAAATTTTAGATTAAGAACATAAAATTCGGAGGAAATTTGGAAACGAGATGACAATTTTTTGGTCTGAGTGTAGTTTTTGTCTGAATATACTACGTGGGCTTGCTATTTGTGATTCAATGGCCATATTGGACAAGTATTTGCTTCAAAATTAAGTTAGACCTGTCCTTTGTAAATCTTGATGACAAATGCCTTGAAGAATTTCAAACTTCTCTATGGACTCAAGTTCAATTCTCATAAGAGTTCTTATATCATCTCATGATGTTACTCCCTCTCACTCAACAAGTGCTTCCTTTTAAATACCTTGGTCTACCTATTGTTGAAAAACAACTCTCTAAAAAGGATTGCCTCTTTCTCTTCAATGCAATAAATAGAAGAATCCACAACTGGTGCAATACAAGCCTATCCTATGGTGGAAACTTCAACTAACTATCTCTGACTTTTACACCTACCAGATCTCCCATTTGACTCTTTGTAATAACCTGGGTTTCAAAACTTACTGAGGGTTAGAATCTTAAGGAGCGTTTGGTTTGAGAGTTTAGAAATGAAGAAATGAGATAATTGTAAAAAATAATATTTGCTTTAGGTTTTCAATTCCAAGGGAATAGATTTATTCCATTAAGTTTGAGAATCTACTAAACCCTTCAAATGGGGTGGGTATCAAGTTTTCATTCCAATATAGTAGTTATTATTTATACCCCTATCTCACATAAGCAATTTTTATTTTTAATTATATTACTCATCACTCATCATCATCATCTTCATTATTAATAATAATAATAATAATAATAAATAATGATAATAATAATAATAATTATTATTATTATTATTATTATTTATAAGTTTTAAATTTATTATTATTATTAATTTTTGTTGTTGTTGTTGTTGTTATTATTATTATTATTATTATTATTATTTATTATAAATTTTAAACGTATTATTATTATTATTGTTATCATTATCCTTATTATTATTATACGAAATTAATTATCTTATTATTATTATTTATTTTTATTATTAATGTTATTATATAAAATTAATTATCTTATTATTATTATTATTAATTTTATTATATGAAATTAATTATCTTATTATTATTATTGTTATAAATTTTGTAATAATAATAATAAATATGATATGAAAAAATGGTATTATATTATCTTTCATTCCCATTAATGCAACAAACCAAATAACATTATTGGTATTAATACAGAAACCTAAGTTACAAACCAAACATCATTTTTTATTTTTCATACCAATTCTCATTCCTTTCTACTATTATACCCATATCCATACTCAATCTCGTGCTCAAACCAATCCCATATCCATTATCATAAAATTATTATAATGAACATGTCGAAAGAATGTGCATCAATTGGTACCATGATTGAACATGTTATTATTTATGTATTTTATGTATTCGATACTCTGAGATCATTGATATATATTGTTTCTGATGTTGTATCCTATTATTTATTGTTAGTATATATACATAAATGGTTATATGAATTTTAACAGACTTTGTCTTTTACAAAGACATTATTGTTGAATTATTAAGATATACTCATAATAAATCATATTAAGTTATGAACTAATTTTGTGATGCATAGAATCAAGGAAATGGCCAAGTGGGAGATTGTTAAATAATTTCATTATATGACTTATATATTTTGGTTTAATCATTTAAGTATATGAAATCTCATTAGTTACTTGAATAAGAGATAATAGGTTTAATTAAAATAAATAATGTGATGTATTTACATTAATGAAACGTAAAAATAAGGATAAAAAAAGATATCTTTTGAATTTTAAACTGATAACTACTTCCTCTCTCTCTATCTATTAAGTTTTTCACATATCTTTCCATCAAACACAGAAAATAACGAAACAAAGGCTAAGAGAGAGAAAACAAAATATAAGAGTACTATCTTGAAGATTATCGGAGATTATCTGTTCAAAAAGTATCGGAAATATGAAGGAATAAGGTACACTTATGTTATTGTGAAAAATTATTAGATTATAAGATACTGCAATTTATGTGTTTAAATTTACATGATAAAGTTTTCATGTTAGAAAGGTTTCATTAGTTTTATATCTCTGCTCCATAAGAGGTAGTTACAACTTGTTAGTGGAGATGTCACCGACACCATTCCATGATGATCAAACCTTTGCAACTTCAGAGGATCGCTGTTATTATCATTTTCAGTCCATCAACTCCTATGTCTCTCTCACATCGCCATGGAACAGATCCTTCAACATTTATCTTTAAACGTAAAATCAATCACAATTCTCAATCTAGAATTAAAATTAATCGTTCTGATACCATGAACCAGATCGGATTTTCAAATATCAGAATTAAAAAACAAAACTCTCTCTACTTCTTTATTAAAACTAAAACAAGTATATATATACAGCAGCTACTCGAAACTTAATGGGAAAAAAAAAAAAATGTAGTGTTATATCTCAGTAGCAAATCAATGGCTGACATTAACTGAATCTGAAAAATTAACACGAAATCTAATCAATTAAACTACTAAATAAAGAAGGTGCTTTAGCATATATGAAATGAAAATCGAATTAGTATAACAACGACAGCAATTATTAATTTCCCAGTCCTTTCACCTGTCATGAAGCTTCACCCCATACTAGTTGTGGGGCATCAATAACGTCAACCATTAACTCCATGAAGTATGCTGTTTGTTTTCTATTTTCTGATAATGCAACAGCATTTAAGTTTGAAACAGTAACAGTTAGGTACACTCTCTTGTCTCTGCCCTATCTCCGTCCATATGTGCATTAGAAGCTTTTGTTTTTGCTTGTCCACTGAGAAAAACACGCTCATTGTTCCGCTATGATTGACCAGACACCAGCCGCTTCCTTCTTATGCTAATAATGTGTTAATTTACATGAAAATTGCTAGATATATATTAATTTTTAGGGGTAATTGAAATGATAAAATTATTTCTTTTGAGAATTTTTAATTTAAGAAATAAAAAATTTGAGATATAAAAATACTGCAATTCATTTCTATCTTAAAAGAAATTATTAAGAGTAAAAAGAGCTTATGCACCTCACTTGAGTTTATCTCATTCTTTAGTTTTAAGTTATTAATTTTTTATGCAATTTATTTAGATAATAAAATATACTCATTATTCAATTAAATTAAATTCATCAAGTAATCGTGATTTGCTTCAATTCCCCAAAGAAAAACGAAAGCCTAAACTTTAACTCTGGGAGATCAAAAGACCTCAGTAGTCAATACTTCCACAAACCCTGAAGCTATTGACCTACTGAGAATCTGTCTCTAGCAATAGGGTTGAATATAATTTTCCCCATTAATTAAATCATGCATCTTTAAGCAGTTAACATGATCTTTATCTAAACCTCGTTTTGATGCAATCTCATTGACTTTTTTCTGTAGGTTAGGCATGGTCATCAAAACATTAAATAATTCTAAAAAATCAGCAAATTATGCTGAATCGTCAGATGATGGTGTCATGGGCTCCGACCCACCAGCAACGGCCCAGAGGGAAGAACCAGCCAACGACCCGCCACCCCTTCGAAGAACCCAGCGGGAGAAACGAATCCCTGCATTCCTAAAGGATTACGTGATCGTCTGAAACAGATTCGGTTATGAATTCGGTTATGAAAAACTTGTTAGATTTCAGTATAAATACACAGGCAGAATGCTGAAGTAGCATGAAAGAATTTACCTGTAACGTCTAACCTTCTTTCCCCGCTGAGCACTATTTGGTGTCTAGCTTTTCTCCCTCAATCCCTCTGTAATTTCTCTTGTTCTGTTGTCGAGCAATATTCCATGTACTACTCTGTTCCAGAAATAAAAACAAACTTCCATCAATTCATCCTTGCATTACTTTTCTAAACAACACAACCCAGATTTATCCAACAACTATTACATTTGGTGCTTTCATTTTCGTCCTCTCCTCCATGGCCGATAATACCCGCCTAGCTAAGCTTGATTCCACTGTCACCAAGCTCCAATCCGATTTCGCATCCCAGTCCTCCACTTTGAACTCCCTTCAATCCACTGTCACAGCTCAACAATCTACCATGATTGACATGAAAAATCAAATGGCTGAAATCAGTCAGCAACTGGCTCACCTCGGACAGTTCCTAAAAGGAAAACAAAAAGATTCCGAGCCACCTATCACCGTCCCTCAGCCCAGCTCCTTACACATCGGCGACCACCGTACCCCTTCCCCTAATAGGGAGCCTGACTTTGATTGCCCCTTTCAGCCCAAGGCCGCCTGTGTAGAACTCCCCCGGTTTGATGGCTCCGATCCCGAATCTTGGATCTTCAACGCCGACGAATTTTTATATTTCTATGATACTGATGATTCCATTCGTATCACCATAGCCGCCTTTCATTTTGAAGGTAAGGCCCGCCGTTGGTACAGGTGGATGAAAACTAACAGGCAACTCTCTGGTTGGGCACAATTTAAGAAGTCCCTCATCGAACGATTCCAGTTCACCACCCTCGAGGAACCTCAAGGCTTATTAGCCAAACTTCACCAAACATCCACCGTTGAAGAATACCAAACCCGCTTCGAAACCTTATCTAATCAGACCACTGGCTTACCTCCATCCTTCTTCGTGGATTGTTTTATTTCCGGCCTCCGCCCCGACATTAAATCCGAAGTCCTTTCCTTCCGTCCTACCTCCCTCAATCACGCCATCAGCCTAGCCCGGTTACAAGAAGCCAAATTATCCGAAACCCGCAAACTTTTTCTTAAATCCCTACCCCATCCCGCCTTTGACCGGAAACCCATGGGTCCCGGCCTCCTTCCTTCCCCCAATCTTCCTGTAAAACTTCCTCAAGAATCAGCTCCATCTCATCCTCGCCCTAATTTTACCCGCCGCCTGACACATTCTGAAGCCCAGCGCCGGCGAGACCAAGGGCTTTGTTTTTACTGTGACGAGAAATTCGTCAGAGGTCACAAATGCATCAAACCCCAAATGTTTCTTCTGGACGATGACTATCCTTCCGACAGCATCGACTTTTCTTCCCCACAGACCGACCCGCCCTCTCCACCCACACCCCCACCCGCTCCCGACCCTGATCTTTCCGACCTTTCCGACCCTACCTCTTTCCCTTCCCCTACCCAGCAGACCATGATTTCCTACAACGCCATGTCCGGTTGCCTCTCTCCCGCCACACTCCGATTTTTGGGACAAATACAGGGCCGCTCGGTCCAAGTATTATTAGACGGGGGCAGTACACACAACTTCATTCAGAGCCGCATCGCTCACCATCTGGGATTGGACATCAATCCCTCCATCTCATTTCCCGTTTTGGTTGGCAATGGCGAAAGCATTTATAGCGAAGGCAAGGTCCGGAATGTAACTTTGCAAATTCAGGGGACAGATATTACCACTGATTTTTATGTCCTTCCCTTACACGGCTCCGACGTCGTTTTGGGCGTAGCATGGCTTGCCACCCTTGGCCCGGTTCTTACCAATTACGCCACATCGACCTTCCAGTTTACACTTGGTGCCTCCTCTATTTCCTGGACGGGACTTCACAGCCAATGTCCGCAACCCATTCAACTGCATTCCCTACGCCGAACCCATTTCATGGGCGCTGTAGCTGCCTATTTCAGCCTTCAAATCAGCTTCCAACCCACCACTCGTCCCACTTCCGCCCAATCTACCTTCCATCACCTCCTACGAAAATACCGGGATATCTTTACAAAACCATCGGGGCTTCCACCTTCCCGCGCCACTGACCACTCCATTCACCTCTCTCCCAACACCTCCCCCGTAAACGTCCGCCCATATCGTTATCCTCACTTCCACAAACACGAGATTGAAAGGCAAGTTACCGAAATGCTCAGCGGGGGAATTATACGACCCAGTACAAGTCCTTTTTCCTCTCCTGTTCTCTTGGTCAAGAAGAAAGACGGTACTTGGCGCTTCTGCGTCGACTACCGAGCCCTCAACGCCATCACCATACGCGACAGATTTCCCATTCCCACCGCAGACGAGTTGTTTGATGAGCTTTTTGGCGCCACCATATTCTCCAAAATCGATCTCCTTGCAGGTTTTCATCAAATATTGATTCGACCAGAAGATGTTCAAAAGACAGCATTCCGTACCCACGATGGCCATTTCGAATTTCTCGTCATGCCTTTCGGTCTTACAAATGCTTCATCCACCTTCCAGGCCACCATGAACGGTATCTTCAAACCTTTTCTTCGTCGTTTTGTCCTAATTTTTTTCGATGATATCCTTGTCTACAGCCGAAGCATCTCCGACCATCTTCATCATCTGTCCATTGTCTTCGACACACTCTGAGCCCACAGATTGGTCGCCAAAGAGAGCAAATGCATTTTTGGCCAGTCGACAATTGAATATTTGGGCCACATTGTTACTGCGAATGGATTGCAAGTCGACCCAGGGAAAATTTATGCCATCCGGGACTGGCCGACTCCTTCCACCGCCAAATGCGTCTGTGGATTCCTCGGGTTGGCAGGTTACTACCACCGCTTCATCCGTGGCTTCGCTAGAATTGCTTCCCCTTTATCGGACCTCCTCAAGAAGGATAAATTTGCCTGGTCAACTTCAGCTCAATCAGCCTTTGACGAACTCAAAACGGCCTTGAGTAACGCCCCCTTGTTGGCTCTTCCCGATTTTTCTTCTCCATTTATAGTCGAGATCGACGCCTCCGGCACGGGCATTGGCGCTGTTTTGATTCAACATAGCAAACCAGTGGCTTTTTACAGCCAGAAGCTGTCACCAAGGCTTCAACAGTCGCCAGCATATCACCGCGAAATGTATGCCATCACCCAGGCTGTTGGACGGTGGCGGCAGTATCTTTTGGGGCGACGGTTTACGATCATCACAGATCAGAAAGCTCTTCGGAATCTGACCACGCAGACCATTCAGACTCCTGAACAACAGCATTGGCTGTACAAACTAGTGGGCTTTGACTTCGAAATGGTTTATCGACCAGGTAAATTAAATATAGTGGCAGACGCTTTATCGAGGGCCCCCACGGGTTGTTTTATGGTCATCTCGGTCCAACAATTCAGTCGTCTGGACGAATTTCGCGTCTTAAATACCACCAGCCCCAACCTTCTTCAGCTCCGCTCCAAGGTTGAAGCTTCTGATCCCGGCTTCCGTCATTTCTCCATTCAGGAAGGTTTTTTGTTCTATCGAAACATATTGGTCGTCCCCAACGACCCCTCACTCCGCCGTTCCATTCTTGAAGATTTCCATTCCTCCATTATTGGAGGCCACGCCGGAGCTACACAAACTTTTCACCGTTTAGCTGCCAATTATTATTGGCCTTCTATGCGACAAGATGTTAGACGATTCGTGCAAGAGTGTCTGGTTTGTCAGACCATGAAATCATCCCAGTTATCCCCAGCCGGTCTGCTCCAACCACTACCTCTTCCGGATCAGGTTTTCGATGAAATCAGCATGGATTTCATTACTGGCCTTCCCCCTTCTTTTGGCAAAACTGTCATCTTCGTTGTTATGGACCGCTTGTCAAAATATGCACATTTTTTTGCCCTGCCCAGCAACTTTGATGCCGTCAAGTTGGCTCACATCTTCTTGAATGGGATTGTAAAGTTACATGGCATTCCTTCCAAAATTGTGAGTGACCGCGATCCTCTGTTTTTAAGCACCTTCTGGGCAGAATTAACCAAGTTACAAGGATCAACGCGGGCCTTAAGCTCCGCCTATCACCCTGAAACCGACGGCCAGACCGAAGCTGTCAATAAAGTGTTGGAAATGTACCTTCGCTGTTCTGTTGCCGACGCCCCCAACACATGGGTACCTTGGTTACCATGGGCTGAATATTGGTACAATACATCCCACCACAGTTCTGCTGGAATGACGCCCTTTCGTGCCCTTTATGGTCGCGACCCTCCGACCATAATCCGCTACATCCCAGGCACCGCTACCCTGTCTACAGTCGACCACGCATTGTCTGATAGGGACCGTATACTCACACACCTTAAGGCCAACTTGCTCAAAGCTCAAACCTGCATGAAGAATCAGGCGGACAAACACCGTCGAGATGTTTCCTTCAAAGTGGGCGACTGGCTTTTCGTCAAACTCCAACCTTACCGCCAGATATCTCTTCGGCTCCACCGTAACCAAAAGCTTGGACCAAGGTACTTCGGCCCTTTCCAAGTAATCCAGAAAATTGGTTCGGTTGCCTACAAACTGGATCTTCCGCCATCGTCTCGCCTCCATCCAGTCTTTCATGTTTCAGTCTTAAAAAAATGTGTCGGTCAACCGCCTACTCAGATTATACCTTTGCCACTCTTGGAGCCAGCCCTTGAACAGCCTCGTGTACCGTCCCACATACTGGCTACCCGCACTTTACTGGTTAACGACATTCCTGAACCGCAGGTACTGGTGCAATGGGAGAATCTGGGATCTGAGAACGCCACTTGGATGCCCGTCCACGAGTTCCGCAAGTCATTTCCTAGCTGGAACCTTGAGGACAAGGTTTGTTTTGCAGGAGACAGCAATGTCATGGGCTCCGACCCACCAGCAACGGCCCAGAGGGAAGAACCAGCCAACGACCCGCCACCCCTTCGAAGAACCCAGCGGGAGAAACGAATCCCTGCATTCCTAAAGGATTACGTGATCGTCTGAAACAGATTCGGTTATGAATTCGGTTATGAAAAACTTGTTAGATTTCAGTATAAATACACAGGCAGAATGCTGAAGTAGCATGAAAGAATTTACCTGTAACGTCTAACCTTCTTTCCCCGCTGAGCACTATTTGGTGTCTAGCTTTTCTCCCTCAATCCCTCTGTAATTTCTCTTGTTCTGTTGTCGAGCAATATTCCATGTACTACTCTGTTCCAGAAATAAAAACAAACTTCCATCAATTCATCCTTGCATTACTTTTCTAAACAACACAACCCAGATTTATCCAACAACTATTACAGATGGTGTTGAAATAGGGATTAACTCAGGCATTGAGAATTGTTAGTTTCGATATCTGGAACTTCCTACTAAGTGATATATACTTCCATTCTGACTTTAGTTAGTCGTTGATTTGTAGCCCTCGGAGTTGTTGTTGTGCCAATTTGGTCTGATTAAGAGAAACTAATGCAAATTGATAAATTTCTTTAAAAGATATTGTTGACATGTCTTGTTGTATAGAAATTATAGACCTTTATAATTCTATTTGTAATTCATGTTAAAAGGATGATATAAAATATTATTCCATCCATTCAAAAGAAAATACCTTTTCATAATAATATAATGCGGCAATCTAAATATTCATCCGCTGTATTTCTCAACGACTTTCTAACACGAATTGTTTCCTTTCCTACCATCGACCTGTTGGTGTATATTTCCAACACGACCTTCACCATCTATTTCATAGGAATTCTGATTCTGATCCATGAAAACCAGTCACATGATAATAATTCCATTTCATTGACAGTTCAACGTTCATGTCTGTGCATGATACAAAAAGTTGGCCTTTGACTCTCATGCCTACCTGCTCATACAAGAGCCGTACACTTTGACAATGGTGACAAGTTTGTCAGAGCAATGCCTCAGTAGGACGGTACTGAATCATGTCCACATATATTAAACATAGGTAATACAGTACTGTTTGATTTTCTGATATCGTTCATGCACCAACAAAGCAATATTTTTTCATTTACGTTACTATGTTTGCTAATTTTTATACTAACATTCATTACATTAATTGGTACATTAGACCCACTTCCAATTAAAAACAGAGGGAAGTTCCAAATATGTGATTAAACATGTAAGTAATTTACCTCGTTTTGGTGGCATATATAGCACGACTCTAGTGTTCATACATCATCCTTTTAAATTTAAACGTTTAGTATGATTACTTATATAATTACTTCCAAAATAGGTTTTGGAATCTGAAAAAGGAAAGAAAAGATAAAGGCTTGCTTTTATAACATCAATTTCTGGATTAAAAAATGATAGAGTTCTCCAATAAAATGTTCCTCGTTCAATATAAAATAACAACTTGAAACGAGTATAAGCAGTTTTCTCTCGTATCCCGATCCATAGGAAAACAAGTTCAAACCACAACTTGAGAGTTGTGACATAACATACCAACGAGGCAAGGACATAGATTGGTGCATGGGACGGTCCCAAGAAGACTACCGTGAAGACTATGATAAAGACAATAACATTAATTATGACTCAGAAATTTCACTTTCAGAGCAATCCCACGTAAATTCCCAAGAAAAACCATGTTGTAGTCGATTGCGTGAATCACCATAGCTTAATTACTCAAGGAATGACACATATGCATGCTGTTTTTCATTGGAACGTGAATTGCAGTGTCCTCGTCCATCAGGAACTGGAATCGATCGACGCCTGAAATGCAGAATCACAGTATAGCAAGTTCTTTTCAACTTCATTAATACCATGCAGTTGATTAATTTGTTTCATCAGCATAGTTCCCTTGTTTCAGGGTTCTCTGATCACTTCCCAAATGATATAACACTTATAGCGACAAGTTGTCCTTTTGAGATGGTATATGTTGGCCATGTGTCAACCTCTTCATCACACATCGAGTTTAATAACTGATATTCAAGTAGTGAAATTTTAGAACATTTTGATTAAAAACATAAGCAACTTTAACCTTTAAATTTGATGAATGAACGCTATGTTATATTTTGTTGTGAAAATTGACAGTCTATCTAGCTTTCTATACAGCTTGTATATCCATAAGGTTCAGTAGTAGTGCCGACTGACATAAGTCGGAGCTCAACTTAGGTCACAATTCAGGAGATTCATAGCTAAAGAGTCTTAATTATAAGCCTTTTAATTCCAGTAAATTCGATACTTTCAGTAAGAATCTTCAAAGAGGAGGACGGTCAAGTTGCTATTTCGTGTAAATGATGACTGATTATAATATTGTTCTTACAACGGCCAATCTTCTTTCTTTTTTATTTCTTTCCCTTTTGTATGTAGGGAAAGGTAATGCCTATACATACATATATATATATGAACATAGTATAAAGTTTTACAATTCTTTTTCAATAGACTTAAGTATTTTCTATACAAGAATGAGAACTCCTATTTATAAACAATGTCTTACATTAGACTAAGAATTAAATATACAGTAAATATAAACAAATTAAATCGAAGATATATACAAATTAAAATTTTGGATAAATTACAAATAACTAAAGGATTTAATTGATTGTTGCCATAACCCAAGAGCTTCTTAACACCCTCTTTCAAGATGACCAAGCTCCAAGTGCAATGATCGATTGGGTTTGTAAAATCGAAACACATAAATCATTTTGTTAGTAAAATGAAAATAATCGATTGGTTGATGTGCAACACCACATGAGTCACATGTAATATTAACTAACTTGCACGGTTGTTGAACGAATGACAATTTCAACCTGTATGACTATTGATGTGAGAAGTTTAGAAAACATTCTTAACAACTCTCGTTTTAAGGGTGGAGTGTTACTTTTTTGAACGATAATATGTTTTCCAAGATGCATATACATCCATTCATCATTCAGCAAGAACTAAGGTCATTTTAGCTAGTTATTACAGTAATTACAGACTATAGAAGTGTGGCTGTACTTGTGGACTCAACTGCAATAGTAGGACACAGTTACGGCTATATTTCACAAGTCAAAACATATATACATCAAAATGTAGTGTTAAGAGCGATTTGTTGACAACTATATATACGTGCTGTAACTTACGAGCAAAGCATGCCACGATTTCAGAACCTTCAACTGCATAATAATATGTCTACGGATTCGTAACATAACTGTAAATTACATAGGAAATATCCTGTAAAATCTTGAGATATCACATAAACTAGGCGAGGAATTGGTCACATGTGATGAAAACAGCAAGCGAACAATTGATAAGAGGCCGATCTGACACAGGAGCCTCTCTCCTTCTCTCTAAGAGTACGTAGGACAATTTAATCTCTTATCTCTGAATTCTTTTACATGATTTGTTGCTAATTTTGCAGTCTTTCACTGTCTTAAACAATCAAGCCTCGGAAATAACGCTGGTGATGGGAACAGCACACCGGTGCTAGCTATCCGTAAACTTTTCTGTCCCTAACGTCCAGACTATTATATTCCAACTATATATAATCACTAAAACAACTGCTCACGTCTAATAAACTCGTACACTAAATAGTAAATAAAGTTCTCTCTTTTGAGCTCTCTAAAGAGGTATCTACTTACAAATATTTCCTTTCTTATTATTCGATTCTAGTACTAGTTTTAGACAAGATAATGGAAGAGAGGAGTGGATACAGAAAAGGGTTGTGGACAGTCGAAGAGGATAGAATTCTGGAGAACTACGTGAAGCTGCATGGCAAAGGCAAATGGAATCGTCTGGCTAGGGAAACAGGTAATGAACAGTTCCTCTTTCTAGACTGTCAACAAGGAAATGAATCATAACGACTGGTTGATGTACTAAATAGTTTGCTTGTGGGTCGACGTGATTAATTAGGCCTCAAGAGATGTGGCAAAAGCTGCAGGTTAAGATGGGTGAATTATCTAAGTCCCAGTGTTAAGCGTGGTGATTTCTCCGAGGAAGAAGATGATCTTATTATTCGACTCCATAATCTACTTGGCAACAGGTCTCCTCTAGCCTTCAAACTGTTGCTTTCCTTCTCGTTTTTGGCTCTGTTTATATCAGTGGGTTATTGCAAATTACCGATGAATGCTTGATGGTTGTTATTTTATTTTTAAGGTGGTCCCTTATTGCTGGTCGGGTTCCAGGAAGAACGGACAATCAAGTGAAGAATCATTGGAACACTCATTTGAGCAAAAAACTTGGGGTCAAGAAGCCAAAATACAAAACTGTTGCTACTTCTTCGCGTTTTTCAAGAGAATTGGAGCCCAACGTCGATACCCCATCATGCTCAAATCCCAAACCACCTCCCACTTGCAATGAAGAAATCATCGGCCAGAATGTTGTGGAAGATGGTGCATCTGATGAGAATGCAGTCTCATTAAATGAACTGCAGGAGCTGTCGATGAGTGACTGCTTCGAGAACTTAGCCTTTTTGTTCTCTTACGATGATCCAAACCTCTACGGCTTGAATTCAATGAAATCTCAGGATTCCTAGGCCATAGTTTTTCTCTATTGTTCGGGATATGGACCGCAGAGTTAGTGTTTCCAATTTAAAAAACTTTGGATTCTCTCTCTCTCCCTCGTACTGGTCTCATATTGTTATTATTAATAATTTATAAATTATTTTTTTATATATTTTTGACATATTTTAATTATTAAAAATTAATTAAATTTTATATATTTTGAACATATTTAAATAAAATAATTATTAAATTAAAATTATTTATTTTTAAAAATTTTAAAAATTAAATTAATATAAAAATTGAATTAAGTTATTAAATTATATTATTCATAATTTTATTGATAATTAATATTAAATAATTAAATAATATATATTTAGTTGGCAGTCTTCAAAGGGATCTTGTCCAGATTCAACGATGGGTGTCATGATTGGCCCCTGATTTTAATTACATGTGTTTAAATGGTGATGATAGTGCTCTAAATAGCCCTAGAGATGCTAGAATTGAAGGTGTTTTTAGAGATCATTATGGGCGCTTGCTGCAAGGATTTGCTGAATATATTGGAGTTGTGACGAATATGACAACAAACTATTGGCCATAAGGACAAGGCTGCAAATAGCTTGGTTCATTGGGTTTCGAAAAATTATGGTAGTGTCGGACTCCTTAATTAAAGGCCATTCGGTTGATATCTAGTGATGATTGGTTTTTCACTCTTTGGCTAATATTATCGTTAATATAATTGTTTGCAAGGTTTGGGTTTAGGATAATCTATGGCGTCATTCTCTAAGGAAGGGGATCGCATAGCAGATTTTCTTGCTAAATGAGGAAGCAGAAATCGACAAGATTTTCAAGAATGGTTATCACCACCTCCAGATCTCTTGCTAGACCTACCTGCTGATGCTTCGGGAGTGTGCTTTTTAAGAGATTGATTTTTCTTATTTCTTTATTTTAGTGTTTGCTTTTTAACTTTCTGATATATGAAAATAAATAAATTACTTTTATAGTTTTTATAATTTATAAAAATTGAAAAACAAAAACTATAACCAAATGAAAAAATCAAAATATTAGGGGCATTTTCATATATCCGAATATATAGCTTTATTAAATAAAAATACATTTGTATATATAATATTTCGCTCATAATTTAGAATATTCAAAACATATTAAATTAAATATAAAATCAGCTTGTCTATATGTTCATTTACTTGTGGCAAAATTGTTGCAATAATTGAACTACCAAGCCTTGTAATTGCTAGCTGGGTCATGAGCTCGAAAGTCGATACAAAGGAAATAAAGAAGAGACAACACCGTAAGAACCCGAAAGGAAACAAACCTCTACTCTCCAATACTGTCAACTGGCAAGCCCTTTTAGATAGTTTAGGATGAGATATATATGGCTTATCGAGTTCCACCTCTCCTTGCTACGCCTTAGCAGCCTCCCAGGGCCTACATGGATAGAAACATCGCTCTAGTGTCATGACATGAAAAGGAACATGAAAATGGAGGAACTCCAACACCTTTTTTTGTCTGCTTTTTCTCTGAGCTGGCTATGTTCCGCTCTTCCCCTTCCTTCTGATTTGTTTGTAATGTTTAGCTAAATTTCGCAGCAATTTTCGGAACTGGATCAACCCTTGTCAGTATCTGTTATTGATGAATTGCAATTTTACTCTTTGGTTTGGGTGGGTCCACATCATTAAGTTTTGTCCCGTTTGTTCATACTCACATTCCGTACGGGGGCGCTGCGCTTCCCGTGGGGGCAGCGAGAGTCGAACCTGTGACCTCAGAGTTTTGTTGGGTGCATGACTCACGCCTCACATCACACCACTGGGCTAGTAGCTCAATGGTGTGAGGCGTGGGTCATGCACCCAATAAAACTCTGAGGTAACAGGTTCGACTCCCACTGCCGTCACGGGATGCGCAGTGCCCCCTACGAAATGTGGGTGTGATCAAACGGGACAAAACTCAATGATACGGGCCCACCCAAACTACTCTTAAAATGAAGATCTCTTGAAAGACTAACTTTAACCGGACTATGTGCCCTTTTAAAAGTAAATTATTCAATTATCATTATCATGTTTCTCTATGCGATTACAAAACCTGTCTTCCAATCCTGCCCCATGCTTTCAAATCAAGTCCAAACTTGTCGCGTTTAAAGTTGGTTTGGTTTATAAATTGCATTTCTTGAAACTATACATTAAGCTATATCACTCCAATTAATAACCACTTGTGCACCACTGCAGATTATAAGTAGTGGGAGCTTTAAACTAATCCTATGCCAAGAAATCACTACCTAGGTTATTATGGTCTTTAAAGATTATCTTCCTCGTGTAAAAAAATAAAAAAGAACCAAACGGGTCCATTACATTCAATCCAGGTGAAAAGCTAAAAGTAGAACTAAATAAGCAGATGACGCTATATAGCGACGTGCTTCATTTGACAGCAAAACGTAAAAGCAATATCATCGGGATTCCATACCAGTTTCATAACTTGACTGCAATTGCTTTCAATTTTTACTAGGTTTCCTAGACGTCGGACGCTTTTCAGCGACCCTTCGTGTATCTTGGACTGGGACCAATAATGATGCTCAAACGAGGTTGGCGCGCGGGTGCCTACCTAAAACTTAAGCCGGCTTTAATTTTACAGAGCTCTTCTTTCCACTTTCTAGGAAACCATTCATATGAACACAAATTTACGCCGAATCTGTAACACCTGACAGTTCTATTCTACTTTTACCTCATCCTATCCGCCACGGGCAAAAGAGCTGCCTTCAGATCAAAATAGAATTTTAGGTCATACAGATTGATGACGAAAATTGCGGGAATAATTACGGATATTGCAATAGTTGGAAGTAATCAAATCATAGTTCATTGGTATTAGACTGCTATAGAATTAGGAGATTTAGTGTTGAAGTTAGGCAGGTTGGCGACAAACGGTGACATTCGAACATATGAAGGTTGTTTTATTCTGCTTTAGGTGTTAATCAAGTCTTCATGTTTGCCAAAAGATTTTAAGTTTTTATGATTATTTATAATACAACTCAAACAGTATTAATAACGCAAACAGTATTAATAACATTTTAAAATTGAACAAAACTAAAATTTTACCAATTATTAATTGTAGAATACTTTGTATTTATACTGTATTGTTTAGAGTGTTGTGTCCTGTGTACTGCAACTGTTAAGTAGATATTGTAGCTGTTATTTAGTTTTAGCGTTTTATGTGAATAGCTAGCGTCGTTTTCCTCTTTTCACAGACTGTGATGGTATAAATACCATCTGTTTTGTGTAATGCTTTTAACATGAAGTAAACAGTGATTAATTGAATCACTTTTACCCAAACACGTAATCCCTAGAAATTGTTCATGGTATCAGAGCTTTCTGGGCAGATCACCGGAACTAGTTATGGTTGACAACATAAATGCGCAATCCTCTTTTGGAAGTGTAGCTGGTGAGGAGAGTCCAATGTTTCTACAGAACTCGGATCATCCAAGGATGGTGCTCGTCATGACTCCATCAAATGGGAACAATTACCTACCGTGGAGTCGTGCAATGAAAATTGTATTGGGGTCGAAATTGAAGCTCGATTTCGTAACTGGCAAATGTGAGAAGCCAAGGGAAGAATCACCAAATTATGATCGATAGTGTCAGGTGAACTTCATGGTGACGTCGTGGTTGTTAAACACCATCTCCAAGGATATTTTCGAATCATTCTTGTACACAAGCTCAGCTAGGGATTTGTGGAAGGACCTAGAGAGGAGATACGGAGAGTGCAATGGGCCACTGCTATATCAGCTCAAGTAGAAGATCAACTCAATTTCGCAAGGGGATTTATCTATCTCCAGGTATTTTACAAAATTGAAATGATTGTGGGATGAATTGAATTGCTTGGTTCCCATTCCACAGTGTTCTTGTGGAGCCCTACAACAATGTTCGTGTGGGTCTCTTAAGCAATTGATTGAATTTGGGGATAATGATAGGTTGGTTTAATTTCTGATGGGTTTGAATGAGGAGTATGATGTTATTAGGAGTCAGATTCTTGTGATGGGTCCTTTGGCTCATGTGGATAGGGCATACTTGATGGTAGTTAGAGTTGAAAAGCAGAGGGAGGTGAATATTTCCTTTCCTGACAATATGAGCAATGCAATGTTGGTGCGTGGTTCTAGTAGCAGTAGTGGGAGAGGTGCTGGCAGAGGTAGTGCTAAGAAACAAGTGAATAAAGATGACATGTATTGTGATTTTTGTAAAATGAGGAGACACACACGAGACACTTGTTTCAAAATTCATGAGTATCCAGATTGGTATAAAGGTTCAAAGGATAAGAAGGAGGGAGATATGGCTAAGAAGTTAGTAAATATGAGTGATTCCCCTGTGGATTATTCAATGGAGAAAGAAACCAAGGAACCAGCCTGGAGACAAGATATGGTAGCAATGATTCAACAAGGGATTCTGAATTTTTTGCAAAGTTAAGGAAAGCAAATGCAACTAAAAGACAAGGGAGGAGATGTCATCAATTTTGCACACTACAATGACTTTGCAGGTAGTATTCTCAACCATTCTTTTAATTCAATTAATTCAATTGAATGTAGTTCTTGGATAATAAACATAGGTGCATCCAATCATATGTGTCATAATTTGGATTTGTTTGACAAACCTATACCTGTAGTCAAATATACCCCTGTTCACCTACCGAATGGCACAATTAAGACAGTAGTTCTACAGGACCTTGTAACTGATGAGGTCTTCGCAGTTAGAAAGGTAATTGCAGAACTTTATATTCTTGATCAATCCTCCTTTCATCAGAATATCATTTTGTCTTACATCACACAATTAGGAAATAGTAAAAATAAGCCAATGCATTGTCATAGTGTTGTTGATGATATGTTTTGGCACTAAAGATTAGGCCACCCTTTTCTCAACGTACTGAAATAGTTGTAAATTTCTTTCAATAATATGAATTTTCTGAGAAACCGTGTGATGTTTGTCATCTTTCCAAACAAACTAGACTTCCTTTCCTTAGGAGCAGTATTAGTACAGTTGCATATTTTGAATTATTGCATATGGATCTTTGGGGTCCTTATAAGCAGGGGTCGATTAGTGGAGCACACTTTATCCTCACCATAGTTGATGATTTTTCTTTAACAACCTAAACTTACCTACTCCAACACAAAAATCAAACTTCAACCTTCTTAGCACAATTTATTAAACATATCCAAATTCAATTTGATGCTACTATTAAGTTTGTTAGAACTGATAATGGGACATAATTTTTGAGTCATAGTTGTCAGGAAATTTTTACCAACTGTGGTATTTTACATCAAAAAATTCCCATTATATTCTACAACAAAATGGAGTTGTTTAAAGGAAACATAGGAATTTGTTGCAAACTGCTAGGACACTTATGTTTCAATCCCATTTACCAAAACAATTTTGGGGAGATTCAATTTTGACTACTACCTACATCATAAATAGGCTTCCCACTTGTGTCCTAAATTGGAAGTCTCCATATTCTGTCTTTTTTCATAAGGAACCTGATTATAATTTCCTGAGGACTTCTGATTGTTTGTGTTATGCTTCTAACACTTTTCCTCATAAAGACAAGTTTGCACCTAAGGCTTTCAATTCTATTTTTATTGGTTATTCTTCAGGGCAAAAGGCCTACAAACTTTATGATTTGCAAAGCCATCATATTTTCATTTCTAGGGATGTTGTTTTCTATAAAAATAATTTTTCTTTTCAGTCTATTTCCTTGGCTCCAAGTACAGTTCCTTTACCCAATCCTACTGTTTTACCATCTATTGTGACTTAAGAATCTTCATTAACTGAAAATATTGATGTGAATTCTTCGGATTTTTTAGCTCCCTCTTCTTTGGCTACTCCATGCTCCACTGATCTAACACAGAGTCCAGCTCCTATTTGTACGAATACTCGTGTGACCACCGACCTAATTGGCAGGATGATTTTGTTTCACATACATCTGTTACTAATATTGTTCCTGTTGTTGTCCCATCTGTGCTTAATTCTTCTCATACACCACCTACATATCCATTTGCATTCTCTTCTTGTCTTACATCTGATCATCATTCTTTTTTAGCAAATGTATCTAATATTGAAGAACCTAATTCTTTTGAACAAGCTAAAACTAATTTGAATTGGTTGAATGCGATAGAGGATGAGTTAGCAGCTCTTGATCATAATCATACTTGGGATTTGATTTTTTTGCCAAAAGGGAAGAAAGCAATAGGCTCTAAATAGGTTTATAAAGTTAAACTCAAACCTGATGGAACTGTAGATAGGTATAAGGCTAGGTTAGTAGCAAAGAGCTATAATCAAATTGAGGGGGTGGATTATAATGAGTGTTTTTCTCCAGTTGTTAAAATGGTTACTGTGAGAATTTTTATAGCTATTGTTGCTGCGAAGGGATGGTCTTTACATCAATTGGATATCAATAATGTGTTTTTGCATGGGTATATTAATGAGGAATTGTACATGTTACCTCCTCAAGGATATACCAAGGATGCTCCTAATCAAGTTTGCCATTTGAGGAGGTCATTGTATGGCCTTAAGCAAGCCTCACGACAATGGAATCATGAGTTTACTGTTTCTCTTTGTCAACAAAATTTTGTACAATCTGCTCATGATCTGTGTTTGTTCATTAAATTTGAAGGAATTGAGTATATTGCTCTTGTGGTGTATGTTGATGATATGTTGATCATGGGTCCAACGGAGGCATGTATTACTCAAGTCAAACAATTTTTACATGACAAATTTACTATTAAAGATATGAGTTCTGCAAAATATTTCCTTGAGTTAGAACTTGCTAGGTCATCTACTGACTTGTATGTGAATCAGCGCAAGTATGTATTGGATATTCTCAAGGATGCAGGGTTGACTTGTTCGAAAGGGGCAGTTACTCCTCTTTTTCCTCATTGTCGGTTTTATGATGCTAGCTCTCTTTTATTGGAGAATCCAGATAGATATCGGAGGTTAGTTGGACGTCTCCTTTATCTTGGTTTTACCCTTCCTGACATTACTCATGCGACTCAGTAGTTGAGTCAATTTGTTCAAGCTCCTATTGAGCAATATTGGATGGTTGCTATTCATGTGCTCAAGTATTTGAAGCAGTCTCCATCTACAGATTTATTCTTCCCTTATGACAATTCTTATTCTTTACAAGTTATCATGTGATGCGGATTGAGCTGCATGTCCTTTTAGTCGGAGATTTTTAACAAGTTTTTGTATGTTCTTGAGTAATGAAATGATTTTTTGGAAGACTATGAAACAATCCACTATTTCTGGGTCTTCTGTGGAGGCTGAATATTGTAGTCTTTCTACTACGGTTTGTGAGTTGCAATAAATTTTTTATTTGCTAGCTAATTTTTGAGTACTTATTTCCTTTCCTATTTCGCTGTGGTGTGATAATTTGGTTGTTGTCTATATTACTGCCAATCATATTTTTCATGAGAGAACAAAGCATTTGGAGATAAACTGTCATTTGGTTCGTGATAAATATAAAGAAGGCTTCATTCTTCCTCAACATATTCCTTTCAAGCTTCAACTGACCGATATGTTCACTAAAGTTTTATCAACCCTTGTTTTTAGTTTTTTGTTATTAATAATAATAATAGTAATAATAAAATTCAATTAAAATTTTGGAGTGAAAATTTGACATTTGACCTTCGGTATTCTGATGTCACGGGGTTGCTGATTCGGAACTTGAGGGCGACTGCCTTTCCAATAGAAAATATTCACCTTTCCATTCTTCCCTTTTTTTTTTTTTTTTTAACAATGTATAAAATTGTTTTCTTCCTTCTCCTCTCTACGAATCCAGTACAATTTCAGGAAGGAATCTGCAACTCCTGTCATCTTGGACTTCACAAGTTATTGTTTTAGCTCAAGGCAAGAAAATCAGATACCATAAATGCTCTGTGAAGCATCTTTGGAATACAAAATTCGGGTTCACAGAGGACTTATTCTCGTGTAAGATACCATAAATGCTCTGTGAAGCATCTTTGGAATACGAAGTTCGGGTTGGCATAGGACTTATGCTATCATGTGCAAAAGAATTTTACTCCTTACCTTTGGATTTGCGTTAAGATGAAATTAAAGGCAAAGCGTCAGTTAGAATTCTTGGCGTAATCTCTTTTTTTAAAAAGTAAATAAATCATCTTGTTACAGTATTTATAACATGACCTTATATTTTTATGTTTTAAAATAATATTAATAACATCCTAAATTTTAATAAAATTAAATTTTATCTGTTCATAGTAATTTGAATATGGTGTGACAACTAGATAATTTAGAGATATTAAATGAATCATTTAGGATATATCGTATGAATTGATATTGCCATGATGTTAGTGCTTTTTGACCTAATGAGCATCTCTAGAGAGGGGGAAAGAAAGAGTCAAGATCTCCTGTCCAATATTATGGTGTTCTATTTTGTCTAATGAATATCAGCCATTTATTTATATGGGTTACGCGTAAATTATGCGTGGGTTCTACAAAATAAATGGTTGATATTTCATTGGACAGAAAAAGATAGAGTAATACTGGACAGAGGATCTTGTCTCGGAAAAAAAGGAATGGGGAGATTTGTAACTTTCGTGAAGACAATTAAGCCAGATCATTATCCTTGTGTTAAGAATACAACTGGTGTGATTAGGGTCGTCACAAAATGGTATATAGAGGTTCTTCCTTTGCCAATTTTTATATCATTCTGTTTGCTTGTTGCAGAATTTAAGCACCAACAATATTTTCTTATTTGATGAGCCTATGACTGCTTCTCATGTTTTTCTACTCTCTTTGGATGACTACAAGAGAAGACAGTCAGTCGCCACGTACTGGTCCCCTAACACCATCAAAGAGAAATCATCCCGTTTTACCTTCTGTTTGTTTACTCTTTTTCTTTTTCTTTTTCACACCCTAACCTGCAAAACAAGAAAAGAGTGCTTAAATTTAGATTCAGGACCCGTTCTTTACATGTACAGCCTACATAAAACCAAAAATTTAAAGGCTAGCTGCTGTGATTTTGGAGCTCTTCGCCTTTTATGTTTAACTCTTTCCAAGGTGAAGATAGCTAGCTTTCAAACCATATATATATATATCAAGCAAAAACGGTTTTTTCCGTATCGCATTGTTGCTTTCATGATATAGTACTGTATACCTGTTGTACAAAGAAAAATCTTCACTTTTAGTACAACTTCAGTTACAGTCTCACTAATTAGATCACTTTCATGGGGTCAAATTTCATTGAAAGTCACCTTTCATGGGTCCAATCTTCATGTAAGAAACATAGCTTGACTCTAAAAGCTTGAATATATCATGTCTCCAAAATATTGGTTTCAGTACTGGTGCATAAAACTTTACTGCAGCGATAGTTTGTTCTCGAGCTATGAAGATGACCGCTCAAAGAGCAATTCTGGATGGAGTAACCAATGCATAAGGAAATTGAAGTGAATGAGTACTGTAGATATGACGTTAAAATAGACAAATTAACAAAAGTTTGGGACCATTCCGAGTACGATAATCGTTTTGTCTTAACCTCAAGCAAAGCAATGGCCGTTTTTATCCCCAAGGACTACATAGATATCGTGAGAATCTAGGGTGAAAAGAACAAAATAAAGAATTCCTCTTACACATACATTTATTAAGAATAAAGGTCACGACTTTCGGACTAGCTTCAGCCAGAATCAGTAGAACAGAAATTGAAGAAAGACACAAAAGGATCTCAATCTGGGGCAAGAAAGACACAAAAGGATCTCAATCTGGGGCCTTGGAACCATTCCACGCACCTATCCGTGCCTGTATCAGGCCGTAACGATGATCTTTTTGTCTTAACCTCAAGCAATCTTCGACTTTGGTAACCAAAATGAACGTGTCGATGCGTGTTTCGCAGGTATAATAAGAACCAAAATGAACGTGGAATTGTATTTATCGATGCGTGTTTCGCATGTATAATAAGAGAGGTACGTAAGAAGAGGAAACGGTCCCAAACCACCTGCCATCACAATGTATCTACACTGTCATGTATTTGTTAAAAAATTGACAAGATTCGATTACGCATGTAATAAAATAATTACATTTTTTTTAAACTTCCTGAAACCTAAAATAATCACAATTTTGTTTTTTTAAATAATTTTCCGAAACCTAAAATCTCTTAAATTATTTAAAATGATTAATACATATATCATAACAAAATATCAATTGCAATTTATTCTTTATTCCGAAACTTGATCTCTTTTAATGCTGTTTCCTTTAATTGTTTATGAAATTATCTTATCTCAACTATCGTAATTACACAAATGTCCAACCTCTAATAATATTCACATAACGAATTAAAAGAATATGCAACTATTAAAGAGATAAGTAAGCAAATAGTGCTAGCTTTGTTAGAGTATTTATAATAAATTTTAGATATTTTAGTAATTTAATTGAAATTAAAATTAAAATTTGATTAAATTTTAATTAGAATTACATATAATTCTAATTAAATATCAATCATGTCCAAATAAGATTTAATATATCATATTGATCCTTATTTATTAAATATCTTATATTTAATTATATTGTTTTTCAAACTTTACATTTAAGTCCATCTTGATTAAAATATATTTTCTTTGTTCAACTCATTCTTTGTGTATGATTCATTAAGTTTTTAAATTTGTTGATAATGTATATAAATTATAACCCTAAGTCATATTTAGGATTAGAAAAATTAAACTTCTTTAATTTATCTTTAGTTCTCTAATTAAACAATTCATATCTATAAAACAAGATTAGAAGCAACACATCATAATCATCCAAATATTTAAGAATGTCAAAGTAGTTTTGACTAACTTTTTTTTAATGATTTTTTATATAATTTAAACATTTTGTCATACAATGTTCCGATTAAACAAATCACATCAAAATAATATTTATTCTATTTGAGTCTAAGCATGTTAATTCTCCACCATTAGTAGTTGATTCAATTAATGAAATTTGTAAACTATTTACAAATTTTCATTCTACCTTGGCTAAAGATTTCATAAATCAAAACTAATTGAAAACAATAAAACAATCTTTCTAATCACTTTATTAAGATAATGAATCATATATTGATCACTCAACTGCCTTCATATAATTCACATTATATCTAATGACTACTAATTGAGCTACCTTTGGCTATAATAAGTCATAAGTAGTATCAAAATACAACAATTCCTATATAAGATAATTTTAGAGTTTTCAAGTCAAATGATCACTTATATAATAATTACAATAAGAATTTTCATAGACATGCAAATAGTTTTCTAAATGGATTTCTTATACAAGGTCAGTTAGTGAAATTTTTTTTCTAACAAGCACTCACATGTTTATTTAAGTATCTGTATATTTTAATCTATGAGATCGACTATTTCTTCTAACATCCAATCTCAATAAAACAATGACTGAGAATAAGTTAAGGATAACATGTAAATGCAATATGAATATCATAAGTATCATCTCATCATAATTTCATTTGCAATATATATTTACTCTATGAACTTTATTAAATACATTTAAATATATATAAGATCAAGAATGCCAAATAATTATGTCATTAAACTACAACCAACTACTTGATTATTG
>JANJEY010000007.1:53877288-53893348 GCA_024703695.1 Erythroxylum cataractarum
CAACCAAGCAAATTGGTATTGTCCCCTTTGATCTACAGGCGCGAATCTTGTCGCTTGAACCTGTGACCTCATGGTTTTATTGGGTGCAATATCTACGCCTAGCTCAGTGGTGAGAGACGTGGGTTTTGCACCCAACAAAATCCTGAGGTCACATGTTCAAGCGACGAGATCCGCGCCTGTAGACCAAAAAAGGGACAAAACCTCAATAATGCGTGTTTACCCAAACCACATGACATTAGACATTTTGGACCAAACTAATTAATTGTGTTTTTTATTCATTGAAGTAAAAATATCTACATATACGTATTTATTTAGCAATATTTAAAAATAAAAATTTAAAGTTTTAAAGTTATTTTTGTGGGGAAAACTTTAATTACTTCATCTAAAGAAGTTATATTGATTTACGTAGAGAAATGCACACCGAACGATGATGGAACCCCTTTCTTCTTCGGCATACAAGTTATAAACAAAACAAACCATAGTGTGTGAAGCTTTGGAGAAAGACGATTCCTAAGAATTTAACAGGTGTCCAATCCTCGTTGCCGTGAAGAGTGGGGACAAGTACAGCTACACAACAAAAGCGACAAGAATAACATTAGCATTTATTCGTTAACAATGAGGAATACGATCGGTCACCTACATGCTTAAGATGACAGCAAATCAACGGCCACCATAAGACCTAGGGCGGTGGCCTCCACTCCTTCGGCGGCAAGGAGTTGGCTTATCCACCAGTACTTTTACTTCCGACATTGACGTGTAGAGACCTGACCCCTCACACTTTTCGTTGTCATTAAATCAAAGTTCTCTGCTTGCCACTCGTTTTCACGAAATGGAACTTTTATTAATTTATTACGAGATCATGAGATGCAGAGATCAATCTTTCACGTATAACGACCTAGCAACGATTTTGATTTCGACACCTTAAGAACTATCAAATTATTTTGTGTTTCATTTGCCGCCCTCGGGATTCCACCCGACTAGAGGGGGAATAGTTTATGGTAATTGGTTCTGTCAGATTCTGGCTGAACTGATTGTTGCCGTTCTGATCCATGATCCTCGTGCTTGTTGAAGTGATTCCAACGTAAAGTCACCTGCAAAACAAGGAAGGCTTGTCGGGAGTTGTGTCCCGACTAGCCCCTCCGACGCTCAAATAAGTCTTTTGGTGAAGGTGAGATAAAATCAGATCAGAGAAAAGCAACTAGGTTATGATCTCGTACCTTGATTATTGGAGAATAGTACCTTATATACGGTTTTTCAATTAGGTTTACACGAGTACGTGTTTGCATGGGAATTTCCTTCTACTAATGGGCCGGAGAGGAACATGGGCTTCGGCTCTAATGCTGATATTCGATGAACCAACCGATCGGCCCACTGGTCGTCTCGATTGGGCCCGAGCCCGTAATGGCCGACCCGACCAGTAATAATTTAGGACATGTTTTATTAATATTTTATTTTATTATTTAAGAGGAAAATTTATAATATAGTAAAATAAAAAAAGAAGGTTTTTATATTATATCTCATTTTATTATAAACAAAAAAAATGAAAATCTTCTAATTTAAAATCTTGAAACACTATGTTACAATATAAATTTTTTTATCCCTCTTAAAAATATTTTTTAAATATTATATTTATTTACGTTCCATTCTTTTATAAACTACTTCATTTTATTATATATTTCATTAAAAATTTATGTTCAATCATACATAGCTTAAAGATTTCGACCTTCTCAGGAAACCTTGTGCTTAAAAAAAATAATTTGTGCTTCACATCCTCATTTGACTTTCTTATGGCTGGTGATAAGTCCTTTTGGACGCGGGCGTTTTGCTGTTAAAAACAACTAAATCATTGTAAACTAGTAATGTTTATTAATTTTGTATGTGATACTATATTAGTCCATGAGTATAAAGGGGGTTTTAAGTAGCCTTCAATCATATTAAACCGAACTCAATCCATTGATTTTAAAATCCTTCCAGTATAAAAATTAAGGGGCTAAAATATTATTATATCTAAAAGTTATTATAAATTATTCAAACATTTAAAAATTAAGGAACTAAAATATTATTATATTTAAAAATTATTACAAATTATTCAAAAGAGATAGAAGAGATAGAGATAGAGATAATACGATTATTATTTAAATTTAATATTTAAATTTTAATTTTCAAAGTTGAATTAATATCAAATTTAATTTAGAATATACAAAAAGTTATTATCTCATTATATAATTCTTCCTTTAACTTTGAGCTTATGTTTTGCTCTATTTAAATTATCATGAAAATATTCAAAAAAATATTAAGATATAATATTCATGTCCTTATAAATCTTTTTTTTTAAGTCATACTCTTATAAATCATTTTACACATAAATATTTAATACTAAACAGTTAATTTTACCAAACATCATTAAATAAACAGTAGATGTTTTCTACTAATCAAATTAACTATATTAATCTGCTATCAACTAACTACTAATAGAATTAACTACGGACCGTTTGGTTCTATTTATGTTTTTATGTTGAAGTTTTCAGTTTTCAATTTTCGTTTTCAGTTTTTTGTTTATATTTTTTCAAATAAAAACAAAAACTTGTTTGGTTGTTAATGTTGATGTAGTTGCATTTTTATCACTGATAATAATTACATTTTAAATAAAACTTAAAAAATTAATTTTAATTAAATAAATTTATATTAACAAATTATTAATAAAATTATGATAATATAATAAAATAAATAATTTAAAATTTAAAAGTTTATTTATAAATTAATATTTATTTGAAATATATTTTAATTATTAAATCAAATTTTATCTGAATAATTATATATTTTAAATTTAATTATATATAATTTAATTATAAAATTAAATTATTTATAATTTTATTGACAATGAATTTAAATTTATTAAATATATAAATATAATGTTGGATTAAATTATTCATAATTTTATTAAAAATAAATAATTAAATAATATATATTTAAATGAAAAAAATGAAAATAGGAAACAAAAACCACTTTTTATGGTTTTCATAATTTTTGAAAACCGAAAGAAACCAAAACTAAAAATAAAAACAGAAATTAAAAATTCAAATAAACAAGATTTTTTTTGCTGAATTTAAAAAAAACAAAAAATAAAAACAAACACCCATTATCAATTAATATAATCTGCTGATTGTCAAACAAGTTCATAATCTTAATTCTATGCCTGTAACTCTCAGCTAAAGATCAAATAAATAAGATTTGTTCCTAGTAAAGATGTGGAATGAATAAGATTCCTTTCAAGATAAGATAGGATAAGATAAGCAGAAGATACAAACTAATTCCTATGAAAGGATAGGATCATATATAAAAATTAATGGATTGAAGTTTTTACTTACAGATCGACAAATTAATGTCTGTTATATACGAAGCAATGATTCCAATTGCTACAAATATACGATTGATGTTGCTGAAAACCTTGTAGGCTAAGGAGGATAGGTATTGAAAACATTATAATTGTTATGTTGAGTCAATTGCTCAATGCCTAAGAAAGGGTTAATTTAATTAGGTATAAGTGTTTAAGATTTTTGGAATACTTCAACTTAGATTTTGCGTGAATATTTATCTTTAAGGTGCCCTTTTTTATAATAACCTGGTCATCACAAGAGTATCACTATTTATTTATACGGTGCTATAAAGCTAATGCTATTTGTTTAGAGTAAACAATGACACAAAAACAATGTAAATGAAGTTGCAAATTCACATTGTTGTGCTATTGTTCTTGTTTTTAATTTCTTTTACTACTCATAACCAATATATTTATATATTTAAACTTGGCATCGTTTGTCGATCCTTAATCACATCTCTAGTTGTCTCAATTTTGTGGTGAAAAGATAGAAGTTCATTTCATTCTACTCATTTCGATTGGTTTGTGTGCTGTATCCTTTAATTTTGAATTATTAATTTAAAAAATAATAAAATAAAATAATAAATAAATAAATTATTATATACACTCAAAAAATTATTTAGTTTATAAGTATAGAATCTTTTGTTATTAAAAATAACAAATATAATTTATAAGATTATGCACTAATTCTCTTTCATTAATAAAACTTTAGATTTTGATACAACTTCTGAACATCTCACGAATTAATGTGTTGGAGAATAAGGATGAGGATAGGTATTGAAGATTCAATTTGATTTTGTTCTAAAATAAAACAAAGCAAGAAGTCTAATTTCTAGAAAATTTATGTTATCTAATTAATTCTTTAATACTTTTACGACTTTTTTTTAGAATAAGCAGGGTAGCATGCATTAGTTGTATAGTTGAACAAATTGTATGGAGAATATTAAAAGAGATTAAGACATATAATGAACAACTATTTATACCAAATTAAAGAATTCGAAGAGAGATAAATACAACAACATAAGAACTAGCCTGATCAGACACGTCATAGTCATTGAAATTTTGCTACTAAAACTGAGTCACCTTACCAAGTTAAGTCGAGCTAGAAGTGAGTTGATTCATTGACTGGCCACAATGAGGATTGACCAAGCTATTGATTTTTTTATATTTTTGACTAAAAAGTGACCAAATCACTCTTAAGTTTTTTAGACGTTCTAATTTTATTCGTACAGTCGGATTCTCGAAGTCTCTCTCAAATTTGAAGATTAAACTAATATTGTAGCATCTTTCTAACATCCAACACTTAAAAATGGAAATGATGATAATTGAAGTATAAAAATAAAGGTTTTATTGGGTATAAGTGATATTCGAGAAATTATGGAGAAAGATTATAGTAAGATAGATAATAAGGCCACTTTAACCAAAACTTAAGAAAAATAGATTGACAGATTTAAGAAAGAGAGACATCAAAGCTCTTTATCTCATCTATCAATCATTACATGGTGAGGGATTTGAGAAAGTGTCAAAAGCAACTTCTATCAAAGAATCATAGAAGAAATTTCAAACATCCTACAAAGGAAGAGAAAAGGTGAAGAAAGTGTGTCTTCAAACTCTAAGAGGTATTTGAATCTCTAAACATGAAAGCATCTAAGTACATGTTTGATTATTTATCTACAGTTCTTATAGTTACAAATTAACTAAGGAGAAATAGTGAGAAGATGAATGTTGTAACTTGGAATTTAAGCATATTGATGTGATAATAAAAGAAGCCAATAACTTGGAAGAAATAAAAATTGTGTGACTTTGAGGATCATTACAACCCTACGAAGAGAGGCACAAAAGGACGCAAAGGATAGTTGAACAAGTCTTCAAGATACATCTAAAGCAAGAAAAAGAAGAAGAAAATCAAAGTAGTTGAAATAGAGGAAGAGGTTGAGGATGAGGTAGAAGTCATGGTTGTGGACTTGGTTTCAACAAAAAATATGAAAGAGGAGAAAGCACATCAAGAGGTCTAGAAAGAGGCAGTTTAAACACAAAAAGTAATAAATTTCAAATTGAATGCTACAAATGTCATAAGCTTGATAGGTATGCCTCATAATCTATAAGAAGGTACGAGAAATCTTAAGTTGAATGATATAACTATCATAAGTTTTGCCACTGTGCTTCTTAATGTAAAGCTCTTAATAAAGTTAAGGAGATGATCAACATTCAGGAGGAAAAGATCAACGAGAAATAAAATCTTTTTTCTAGCATTAAATGATAATAATTGTAATCAAGAGAATACATGATATCTTGAAACTAGTAAATGGTAACATCTCATTCATAGATGACTTCACAGTAATGGGTGAAGGAGAAGAAACATTATTATCCGAAAGATGGAAGCAATCGATTTATTTCAAATGTTACCATATACCTAGTATGAAAAATAACATCTTAAGTTTAAGACAACTCTTAGAGAAAGGTTATGATAATTATATGAAAAATCATAATCTTTCTATAACATATGACATGAATAATCTTATCGCTGAAGTCCCAAAGTCAAAGAATCAAATGTTCTTTGCTCAACATACATAATGGTGTTGCAAAAAGTGTAAAGTCTTACTTCAATGATGCACTGTAGTTATAACATCTTCGATTTAAACATTTCAATTTTGAGTGCTTGGAATTCCTATCTAAGAAATAAATGGCAAAAGAACTACTTCATAGTAATCATTCTGACCAACTTTGTAAAGGATGAATATTTAAAAAATAATTTAGAAATAGTTTTTCAAAAAAGTCAAAGTCAAGAGCAAAGAAAGCACTAGAGCTCATACATCCAAATGCTTATGGACCAATCACACCGAGTTTTCTAGGTAAAAGCAATTACTTTTTTCTCTTTACTTATATTTTTTAAGAAAAATATGAGTACGCCTATTGAATTAGAAATTACAAGTTTTTGAAGCTTTTAAATAGTTCAAAGTTGTAATTAAGAAATAGAGTGGATAACAAATCAAATACATAATAGCTTATTTAAGAGGATTGTTCATTTCTAAGAAATTTTAAGAGTGTTATGAAGCGAATGGATTCTATTGACCCTTGACAATCCCAAGTATCCCAACAAAATATTGTTGCTAAAACAAAGAATAAAATAACACTAAACATGGCTCGAAGGATGCTCAAAAGCAAATTATAAGCAAAAGTTATAACTTGTTCAGTCTACTTGTCCAACTAGAGTCTATCAAGAAGGGTATATGGAAAGACGCCATAAGAATATGAAGTGGAAGAAAACTAGACAATTCTTGTCCCATAATTTTTGGAAGCATTGTATATGTATAAGTACCAGATGAAAGAAAAACCAAGTTCAATGATAAAAGCAAGTGGTTCATCTTCAATAGCTATGATGCAAGTTCAAAAGGCTACAGGGTCTAGAATCCAAATAATGGATTGTGATTAGTTAAGATGTTATTTTTTTATAAAGAAGGAGAGTATGATTTCAATTCTCAAACAAGTAAATTTAAAGAAGGAGAATATGATTTCAATTCTCAAACAAGTAAATTTAACTTCTATCTTCAAGAAAAGCAGAAATCAATAGACTAACCAAAAGAACCTCAACAAGAGTCTCTACCGACTTCATCAATATCAAAAACTCATGAAAATTCACCGTGTTTGTTAAAAGAAAAAATGGAGGAACACACAAGAAGTCTTGAAGATCTTTATGAGGTGACAAATAGACTTAAATGTCTTACTCTTATTTGTCTCTTTGCTGATTGTGAACCAACGAATTTCAAACAAGCTACAGAAGATAAAAAATGGAGGAAGGTTATGGATGAAGAAATCAATTCTATCAAGAATAATGACACTTAGGAACTCATTATTCTTCCTAAATGTCACAAAGAAATTGCATTAAATCGGTTTATAGAATAAAAAGGGATGCTAACGTGGATATTTAAAGATATAAGGCGTGATTAGTTGCAAAAGGATATAGTTAAAGAGTTGGTATTGATTTTAATAAAGTATTAACTCCAATTGGACACCTAGATATTGTCAAACTAATCATCTTTATAGAAGCTCAAAACAAGTGGAAGATACATCAAATCAATGTAAGATCAACATTTCTCAATAGAGAGTTTAAGGAAGAAGCCTACATCTAGTAACTATCATGATATAAAGTAGCAGAACAGGAAGACAAAGTCTTAAAGTTCAGAAAGGCTCTCTATAGTTTAAAACAAGCAATTTGAACATGTAATAGTCAAAATGGTAAGTACTTTCCAAAGGATGGCTTCGTAAGATCATATTTCCTTTTAAATTTAACACAAATACTCATGAATTCATTTAAGTAGAGTATTGAGTTGTCAAAAAATAAAATTATTAAAAAAATTCACAGTTTAAATGTAAGAGAGTTGTCAAAGAGTTGTAACGAGAAAGTAAAATAAATTTGATTTTATTAAGTTTGTATTAAATGAGTTAAAGTGTAAAATTTCTATTGTAATTATTTTATGGTGTTAACATTAGGAAGTTACATAAATTTTATTGCTCAAACTCAAGCAGTTAAATTAAAAATAAGAAAGAGTAGTGAGAAAAATGGATACAAAATTGCATGGTTTGACTATATTTCTACAGATTCGAAACAACTCAATATATTTCCTTTTATTAATCTTTGATCTATTGGATAACATGATGATGTTAAAGAGTACTCAAATGTCAATCATTAATTCCTAACGCCAGTTTTGAATCATGAGTTTTTGCTATTAATTTTAGCTTAATCATTATTGTTGGAGAAGCAACTATCAATCATTGGTTTTTGCTATTTTAGCTTAACCATTATTGTCAACGTTAGAGAAGCAACCTTATCATATATACATATATACACACAAAAATCACAGAGCATGTTGAATGATAATCTAAGATTTCAGACTTGGAGTGCAAGGCATCTCATTTGAGTACAACATATTGTAGCTACACAAAATGCTGATTACCTAATAATTAGCTTGGGATGCGACATGCGAGACAATAACTCTTTTGTTTTTCATGGAAGTTAAGTTTTGTACTTAGGTGTTAGAGATAGTATAGGATGGCACGATGCATATGATTCAATTATTCTTTATAACTAAGACCAGAGAGAGAAAAAGATCGGTAACTTTTTTTTTTAATTCTAATTCGTTGAGTAGAAATAAAATAACAAAAATATGAAAATTTTAACTTAAAATATAAGTTTAAATTTTGGCTTGCTTAAATTTGAAGAATTCAAAAAGGAGATTATAAAATTAAAAAATTAATCTTTTGAGAAAAAAGTATTTTTTTTAATTTTAAAGTTTTAATTTAAGGAATAATTTTTTAAATTTTGTATAAATCGAGTAATTTTGTTAAATGTAGCTAATAGATGAATGTGACATTTAATGGAGATGTCACATTATTAAAAATAACTTTTTACCTTAATTTATACTGACATGAAAAGATTTAACATTAAATTAAAAACATCTCGAACAGTTAGATAATTTGAATTTGTTATTTCTTAATAAAATATAAAATATTTTAAAATGATTTATTTAACGAAATAACTTCTCGTAATAACTTCTTAATTTTAGAGATTATAAGTTTGACTCATAATAAAAATTTATAATTTATTTAAAATTTTAAAAATAATTCATCAAAATTAAAGATGTTGACATATATAAAAATGAATTAAATCTTTCTTATTACTTAAATATGAGTTTAAATAATTTATTTAAAACAAATAATCTATGTATTATTCTAAAAACACCTTCTCTATTATGTAAGAATAACACTGCGTGTTATCATACTTTCTCGAACTTTGTATTAATGCAAAATTTGGACTGAACTTAATAATAACAAAAAGAAAAAAGAAATAATTTATGCATTATTATACACAGTCAATAAGTACACGAAAATAGTAAAAGTGTTCCACCGTTACAAAAGAGATGCAAAATTATCCCGACTGTCCCATCTCGCCATGTTGCAGTGAAACATATCAGTAGACAGCAGCTAAGCATAGGTCTAGATTGTGTTCGGAAGTCATCACTTCCCACAGGCTTGGAGCCATATATGTCTCCAATAAATAGAGAAAAGAAAAAACAAAAGCAAATGTATTTATTCCAAAAGTTGTTCCGATAATCCTTGTGGACCATTTGTATTGTAGCCTACGTTCTGATATTTGTAGTGTAGAAGTCGATACCTTTGTGGGTTGGACTCGACCTCCAACGGATTGGGTGAAAATCAATTCGAACACCACATGAAATCTGGGCTCTCACACGATCTCCTCAGAGGGTGTTATTCGAGATTGTCAAGGGGAGTAGCGGGGGGATTCCAGCAACTCCTCGATAGGGGTTCGCCTTTAGCTGTTAAACTTTGGGGGGTTCACTCGGGCCTTCAGCTAGCCTAGGACTTGTGATTCCACCAAGTGGTGGTTGAAGTTGACTTTCTTGAAATCATTAACATTTTCTCTACTCCCCCATGCTACTGACTGAATTGTCCTTTTTGGTGGCAGGTATTTTGTAACTGATGCAACAGGCGTGGATGGTTCAACTCCAGCATGTTTACCGGGAAGGCAATCAATGCGCGGACAGTCTCGTTCGCCTCACTGACTTGCTCAGACCGGGCCTCCATATTCTTCAAGAGCCCCCTTTTTATATTTAGGAGTTTCTCCGACGTGATGCACTCGACACAGTATATCCCAGAACGATGATTTATTTGGTTTTTCATTTCTCCTCTTTGTAAAAACAAAAAGAAGTCCATACCATCGTGACACTTCTTTTCACCAACTTAGAAAGTTTCACTAATCTCCAAAGCCCAATTCAAACAAGTTAAAAGATGATAGAGAGAGGTTGAGAGTGAAATGTTTTTGGATTTTGAGATCTATGCCATACCAAGTAGGCCATCTAATGAAACAAGCTGGGCTATTAACATGGCTGTATGTCGAGACGCCTGCCAAGCCATTAAGCTTTAACCTATCAATGACTCGAAGCTTAGGGCCATTGCAACTTTCTTGAAAAAGATAACTCATGTTCACTTGATGAATGACATCAATGACGTAACACAAGCCTTTGATTTGAGATCACAGCCCCTCTCACCTAAAAGTTTGAAGTGGACGGAGAGAAACTGATTGGAGGGTACAAATTTATTATTTAATTTTAAGTATTTATTTTTAGAATGAAAATAATATTCATAAAACCAGTTTTAAAATTTATTTAATAGGCTTTTAAGAGAAGTATTACTTATATTAGAAATGTTTAACTCACCCCCAAAAGTTAAGTTCAAGAGGGAGAGATTTGGATATTATTGTAAATTATTTAATACTTTATAATTGTCTGATGTGAGATTCCTGATACACCCCCCTCAATTCAGAGCAGAACTGGACATCTGATGGATATATTGAATAAAATGATATAACCGAACACCGCCCAAAACTATCAAAACAAACTGACTCTAATACCATATTAGAAATGCATAACTTACCTCCAAAAGCTAGCTTAAGTGGGAGAAATTAACATATTATTATAAATTGTTTAATACTCTCATAATTGTCCGATGTGTAATTTCTGACAAATTACACATTTGACCAAAGGTTAATAACTCAATCAATTCAATCGAAAAAATCTATTAAACTTTTCAGTCCGATATACTATTAGTTATTACAAATATATTAATTAATTAATTAACTAATTTTTATAAATTATTTTCTTGACAAGAACAATTTCTTTTTATCATATTTTAAAATTTTTAATTTTATTTAATTTTTATTCAATTTTACCATGACGTAAGATCATGAAGAGGTAAGCCAGTGACTAATGGACGTTCTAGGATGCGAAAAGATATGTTGCGAGTCACATGTTTGCAATACGATTATAGAAACCAAACTAGAAAACGATGTTTCTCCATTGAAGTAGAACATAAGAGAAGGAAAAGTTTCAACCCCACCACAGAATCCGCTTTCTTGTTGGAGTATGAAGAAGAGCATTCATTTCTGTACCATTGGTGTCAGAAGTCAACAACTTCCAACTTTTACAGCAAATTGTGTGGTTTCAACTCGTATCGTATGGTAATACTCTACCTACTTCTACATACTACTAGCACTTTGGTTCACATTGTATCTGGAGCCTTCCCTTTGATGTTGGATGAGCAATTTGTTCAACTTGCCTTCAAATCCCTGTTCTTTGCGGCGTTATTCGTCCATATGCATTGGTCAATCCTTGTTGAGGCATTTCAAATGACTGTTGGCTTGCTTTCTATATGCTGTCGAGCAAAATTAACTTATGAGTACGTTGAAATATAAAGTAAAAATTTGTCCTATATTAGAGAAAGAGAGAAAAGAAGATTAGCATATAAATTTAGTGGACTACTCCATTTATCACCAATTAGTTTTAGGATGGAACTTCACTTAGACTTGTATGTGGTCTAACTTTCTTTCTTGTGTGGACCTATAGGTCTATTGTAAATTCTAACATGATATCAGAGCAGGTTGCTTTTATGTTAGTCATTAATTCCTTAAAAGGTTAGATTGTGTCATGTGTTAGACTCACACATGAAGGGGTGTGTTGAAATATAAAGTAGGAGTTTGTCTCACATTAGAGAAAGAGAGGAAAGAAGATTAGCATATAAGTCGAGTGGGGTATTCCACCTATTACCAATTAATTTTAGGATGAAACTTTACTTAAACTTGTATGTGGTCTAATTTTCCTTCTTGTACGAGCCTATAGATTCGTTGTAAATTCTACCGAAATAAATTGTAATAAGATGAAGAAACAGTTGTCAAAAAAAGAGTTCTTAAGGTTGAAACTAAGCATTTTCTTCATTTCATTTCACTTGCGTAGTAAGAAAGCAGAATATGGCATCAGGGTTATCAACTAATCACAATGGAAGCAGAATCCTATTCCATATTCAAGAGGAACTAAGCAAAGCACTGCTAAAAAAGTTTTTGAGGCTTAAGAAAATTACGTAAACAAGTCAAAGTACTCAACCATGTCTTGAAGGAAGTAAAACTGCGAGAGGGGTCCCAATTTCATGAATGCCAAGAAGGACAAAGTCATACCTTGGCTCGCAAATGATTTGACAACCGCAATCAACAGCCTGTCTCCTGCTATTTGCCTAACGCGGTTTATTAGTTCTCGTCTTGAAATCTTCTTCTCCTGGAGATGGTGTTTTGAGAAACATGGTCATAACAAAAGCACACTAACACGTCCTTTTAACACAATTAGATTCTACCACTTACTCTGTGGTCCACCAAGTGCTTGGTGATCAATCCTATAGTACTAGGGGGCAAAAACTTCGAAAGTCCAGATATAAGAGTTGGAAATGATATCCAAGGCGAGGTTGGCTTCCTCGAGGATTCTCCGGCTCTGAAATACCCTGCATAAATCAAATACACAACATGTTGAATTGAATCACAGAATTTATCCTATAAGCAACTCCAAAACACAACACCTACCTCTCAAGGAAGCAGGAGCCTTGAAACTCATCACAAACTCTGGCAAAATGTGTGTGTTCATGTTGGTACTCCAAACGATATACTTCTTAGGATTTGACAAATCGTCAACTCCAGAATCAAACTCCGCAGAACTCGGATGACACTGATCAGAACCTGGATCCACTACTTCTTGCTTCCCCAGAATAACACGGCAAAGCAGTAAATGACGAAGACCATCATTACCAACAACCAAGTTCTTGACACTGTACAAAAATGCACGACCATTTGTTCCCGCGAAAATCGAAACTAAAACAGGAAATCAAAAGAAAAAGAAAAAACAGGGGCGATCCAACGGAGCAAGTTCTTTGCTTACCATTCCATAGGACAATTGTCAGGTGCAAGATAGATTCCACGTCCATATAACCTATTACTATCTATCAGGTGGCCACCAAAACCATACTTCACAATCTCGCGTATCTCGTTCCTCGTGTTACCATACCAAGCATACCTTACATTTGCATTGCCGTGGCGTTTTGTCTCCAAAGCTTTGGTGAAAATCTGAAAAGATTGCATCTTTGCTTGCCCTATCGCATCAGAGTACGGATTTCGATGGATAGCGACCACTTTGGTTTGCGCGCCGAGGAAACCCAGACGTGACAGGAAATTTCGCTGGATAGCATCGTGGACTCGATCCCCTTCAAAAAGTCGAACCAACCCACCACCAAATTCCTGGAGTTGATTGGAATCATCACTTGAGGCGCAACTTTCACAGTCGGAAACCGCTGTATCTGGATCATGAGCCGTCTCCAAACACGAGCTTACGCTACGAGTTCGGTTGTTGTTAGGATTATGAAGCGAGTCACATGGCAACTTCCCAGAAGCGAAATTCTCGCCGCCATCAATGGTACAATCGGTGATTCCTACTTGAACGCGTGAGTAATTCATGATAAAGAAATTAAAAGATTAAACTATGCAATGTACAGTAGGTAGAGAGAAATTAGAATGAAACTACGCAAAGAGAATCAAACGGACATAGTGGTAAGAAACCAAAAACAAACTTCTCATTCGACGGATTTGAATGAAACCCAGAAACTAAAACAACTCTATGCATTCAGTATTTGACAGAGTCCTAAGAATATATAAAACTTAACCGTAGTGGGGACAACATGGAACATAAACCGCCAAAGGATGTCGGTATCCCCGTTAGGCGGTTGATGGGCGGCGCTATCTGTTTACAATGTTGGAGAGGAAGCTAATGGATTAAAAAAACCTAATTATAGTCTTTAAATATTTAAAAATATATAATTTCTAACACATAAAGCTAAATTAACACTGAAGCTATTGCACAAACGATAGATTATCTATTACTCGATCTTAAATAATCTATATTTTTCAGTTAGATTTTGAGACCTCCACTCCACTAATTCCGTGGACGCACAAACCACACGTGAACGGCCCACAAAAAGGTCGTTACACGGCAGCTCTGTCACGTTGATTTTTAATTATAAATACAGAAAATTCTATTGCAAGTTGATTACGTGGTACATAAGCATAGTTGACCATTTGTTGTTACACAACTTGTGGGAAAAGTAAAGAACAAATTGGTGAGGAGGTTGCAGGCCATCTGACGGCATTTGCTGTACTCTTCGAGGGCTAGAGGTGGAGACTCTTACGTAACAAATACACACAGAACCTATCAGACTCCCGCTGGACACAGCCAAAGGCCCTCTCTTTCTTGAAAAGGCAACTATGATTGAGATCTTACAAAAGGTTCGATGTGTACGCATTTGTTTCCTGTTAACCAAAAGGGGAATGGGGAGTGAACATGCTCTTTTAATTCTTAAATAGGCTAAATGATGACGACAAACCGAGTGATAGTGTTAATTTGTCTGTAATTTTACTTCTGTTTCTGCAACGTCGCAACAAAATATATGTAGCAAGTAATTAATACAACGGTAATAGTATAAACAACAGCTTCCATATATGAACATTTGCAAACAGAGATCCAGGAGGTATAGAGACGAGATAAAGTTAAAAACAGCAATGTATTGTCTTACGGGGTATGTTTAGGAGTTTAGAATGGAATGATAATTAATGGAACGGAATGAAATGAAGTGGAACAGAATGGAATGAAATGGACTATTTTATTTTTTGGAAGTTTAAATAAAATAAGAGAGTTTGAAAGGCAAGTCATATCATTCCAACCCTGACCTTCCAATTTGGGAGGTCACAAAATATTGGATTTTGAATGGCAAAGGATGGCTTCCAAAGTCATCAATTGTCATTCCATCCTGATTCAAAATAGACTCCCAAAAAATGACCTGAGTTATTTGAGTCATTCCATTCCATTTCATCCCTCCACCCACATCCAAATATTCTCTTAAGAAAATCTTACAAGGTTTATTCCAACTATTAAAAAACTAAACCGATTTAACCGTAAAAATATTTAACCGTTCAATTTTTCAATTAAGTTTTCAACTTTTTAGTTCAATTTACTTTAATAATACTCTTTATTAAATTCTGATAAATTTATTAATTAATTAGTCAATTTTTATTAATTATTAAGTTATTATAAATTAAAATAAATCAATTAATTTTTATTTAATAATTTTTTTAATTAAATATTAAATTTTTCGATTAGTAAGAACAATCTGTTTTGATTATATTTCCAATTCTTTTATTTTATTCAATCCTTAACTGATTTTATGACCAACTAATATTAGCTAAAATTTTAAAGCTTAAATTTGTTGTCTTACGTACTAATTTAACTTCCGATTTTTAAAATATTGATTAATTCCTATTGTATAGCTTGGGCGAAGGTGTTATTCTATTTAGATATGGACTCTTTGGGCTTTAGGCCTTCCAAGTCCGATCCTAATAAATCCTGTCAAAGTTTGAGTTTAATTGCAAGCCAAATGTTAAGAGAAGCTCTCGCAAAATAATTAGAACGCTAGCCAAACTTCTTCTAGTTAACTTTAGGATTTTCCCATGGAAAAAATTGATTGATAAATCTCCTTGAACTGTGTCTCAATCATATGGCCTGATTATCTTTCACTGAATTAGTATGATAGCTTGGCAGTTAAATCTCTTATTAAAATTGGTCGGGTCGGCTATATTTGGGCCCGAGCCCAATCACGCAGGTTAATCGGTCAGTCCCATACTCATCTTTTAATCCGGGCTTGATCCACACATTCATGACCCATTAGCAGAAAGAAGTCCCACATGCAGATACGTAAAAAACCTAAACCTGGTTACTATTTCGTATATAAGGTATTATTCTCCCA
>JANJEY010000007.1:53963196-53981010 GCA_024703695.1 Erythroxylum cataractarum
CTCAATTCAACTGGAGCCATTCTATAAGGTGGTATGGAGATTGGCGCGGTTCCGAGAATATATTTACTTATTCAAATGCCTAACTCTTCATAATAATCGAACAACAAATTCAATTCACAGTGTTCTCAAAGCTCAGCTAAATTGGTTCTTCAAAACCAAAATAACATAATCAACTCTGAGCATAAATAATACCTATAGATATAATCTTGTATAAATAGTTCATGAAATTCTTTGAGTAACTAAATCCTATGTGCAGTAATATGATCTCATGGTTTCGTCAATTTCTCATTAAATTTCCTATTTCTCGACAGCTTTCCCAATTCCTTCAACTTCCCACAGATTCCTCATTGACTCGTACAAATGTCTGTTCATTCCTATCTGTTACTCCACATATTTCAACCGGTCTAAAATCATAACGTCCTGTGTTGGAAACCCTCAACATTATGGAGGATTTGCGGTTTCCAAACACACATTTACACCCTAAGATGCAGACCCAAAATTCTCCTCACAAAAACAAAAGTGCTTCCTTGAAAAAACCGAGTCCCCTTATACACTAAGATATTTCACATCCTCAACTCCAGAATTCCTTCACTATAGCAGTCAGTTCCCTCCTGAAACAAACCCGGTTGTATCAGGTAAGAAACTTTCGACCTTTAGTCAAACAAAGGAATTACCGGATTCCATTGTTGAGTTTAGAGAAGAGCTTAAGATCTCGGCTATTTTCATGGAAGGCCTACCCTCGTAGATCAAAATCCACGCTAACAAACCTCGATATAATCACTCAACTATTTTCCATACGTACTTATAGGTCCCTTATGAAACTTCAAGAGAATCAATTTCCACTTTTCCTACTATCGTAATAGGATCAATTCGTATCGTCCACTCTGGTCAATGCATCCTCGATACTAAAGCCCAATGAACTATAAAGTAATCTCTTATACTATACAACCCAGAAAATTTCATCTAACTTTTACTATCTCATCTAGAGATGTATTTATCTCTCATTTCAATCATTCACAATCATTGCACCCATTTCTCATATTAATACTCATATTGACAGAGATTCTTTTCAGCTTTCCACTATTCAACTCTCTATTTGTACACAACGTCTCGTTACAAACATTTTTAAGTGTTTTCACTCTTCTCCTTTGAGTTATTATCTGTTCCAAAAGTGCCTGAATAAGACAATTCAAATCGAAGTGCATATCTAATTGTTCTCATAATAACATATCATGTATCACGTTCCATCATTTGAAAAAAATCACATTCCTATAATTTCATCGTCCATGTGCAAATTCTCAATCCATTTAGAATTATAAGTGCAGAAGCATCAAGAATTGCAATCTCAGTATCCAAGCTATTTTCACATTTCAAAACCACGTCTACTCTGGTTATTTCCCTTATAACCTGGCTTGTACACTTTAATTACTCCATTCTACTGCTTTTTTGTCAATAACTTTCTTCTCTATTTCCTTCGAAGGCAAAGCATTTCGATCCCATATCGATACCCTACATTATCCATTAACACAAATACAATCAATGTATATTGACCTTATCAGATCATGTACCTTTTTTCCCGTTTCCAAATTTTTTTCCATTTTATCAACTATACAAGTTAGAATCATAATACCTGATCATCCTGACCTTTTATCTCTAATCGACATATCCATATACAAATTTATACACTGGTCATTTTAACCGTTATTCTCCTCATGCCTACATTTGACCCAATTCAACTATGACACATTTTGTTTCCTTTTTCTCAATTTATTCATTTACGCTATAATGCAGTCCATCATAGCCATGTGGTAACACAAATATAGTAAATCCATTTCTGTCTTTTTCTCGTTTCCACATATCCTAATTTATCGAACAACTCATCAGAATCACAATTGCCTAGTCCTCACTGAGCTTTTGATCAACCATAAGCATATTTTATACTCAATCGTACCCCTGATCACTCTTTACCAATATCACTTTCATATCAAAATTTAATCTTTCCAGACTACCGCAATTTCATTTTCTTACAACCCAATTTATGCACTTTAAGTCTCATTACTCAATCGATATCACTTATTTCCAAAATCAGCCCATACCACTATCTTCACATTCCTATCGCATTCAAGGGTTTATGACTACAGTACAGTGTGAATATCATTTACAATGTGTTGGACCTCAATCTCTCGGGCCTCGCTTCCTCAAAAAGGGCTTTGGTCTTACGAGCTTCGCACCCTCACAGTTTCACTTTTCCCATTCTCAATTGCCCATAATCCACATTGACTCATACGCTGATATTTCATTTCTCTTTTCATACTAAGACATTTAACACATGAGCTTAACACTTTTTCATGCGCAATACTCATTCTCATGGGACTCAGATTAGGGATCAGTCGCCAGTGTCTGCTATAACATGTCTTTATTGTATACGATTTGACATATGTTCAGAAATGCCCATGTAAGTTCATACTTCTGGGCTCTGATACCACTAAATGTAACACCCCACTCCCTTAAGACCCGAACCCGACATCGATGGTGATATCCGAATCCATGCCCTGCGAGGATGGGATGCTACCTCTCTCAGTTAAAACATACTACCAAAAATTTTGTTTTGAAACAATCATACACTTACATATATGTATATTGCAGAAAACAGTATACATAACCAATCTGGTAGATACAATGACCACGAGGGTCCTCATATAAAATACACAATAACGTAATAGCAAAGTCTTCACTCTAATGCAGATGCAACTGATCTCGTCCCCATCTGGCACTCCACAATCACTATACACCTGTTACGTAACGGAGTATTCTTTTGAGTCCTAAAAAATAATTGCAAATTTTGGATGAGTTTTTGCAAACTCAATGAGTGGCCATCATCGATGGTCCACTCACTCAAGTACAGAATCAAATAATAACTTATGTTCTCATTCTTTCTCTTTGGTCTCATTTTACAATTCCCATAGATCTATCTATATCTCGTAATACATTTTCTTAAACATTCCCCATTTACATATTTATAGAAATCTATATTCATACATCCCATTTGGCTGTGACCTAGTGCTTAAACTGTCCCATTGAAGGGCTCAATAATATCTGACCCTTATCCAATACTGGATACCGGGTTCATTATATGTTGAGCCTAAGGCTCTAAATCAGTCATGAACTCGAAGTTCATTTTCGTATGTTGAGCTAAAAGCTCTAATATTCCATACGACACTAAGCATATCACAATCAGTCATACATTTTATATTTAGGAGTACCATAACTGTTTTCACACCAGTGTATGGCATTTGACCTATCATTCCATCAAACATATCAGAAAAATTGTAGTCTGTACCCATTATCAATAATCGAACATATCAGAATAACTGTAGTCTGTACCCATTATCAATAATCAAACATAACAGAATAATTGTAGTCTGTAACCCATTATCAATTTATATGTGTGGTGACCAAGCATCTATACTGTCCCCATAAGGGCACATTAATCAGTGAACGCGACTTGGGGGTAGGAGAGCCCTCTGGGTATGCACTACTTCCCATACGTCTTAGAGATAGGAGAGCCCTCTAGGTGTGCACTAACTCATCAATCGTTGAGCTTTTCGCTCTGAAACTGAAATTGTCCCGTCAAGTTCTCATGAATCAGTGAACGCGTCTTAGGGGTAGGAGAACCCTCTGGGTATGCACTACTTCCCAGGCATCTTAGAGATAGGAGAGCCCTCTTGGTATGCACTAAGTCATCAATCGTTGAACTTTTTACTCTGAAACTGTCACGTCAAGGGCTTATTAATTAGTGAACGCGTCTTAGGGGTAGGAGAGCCCTCTGGGTATGCACTACTTCCCACATGTCTTAGGGATAGGAGAGCCCTCTGGGTATGCACTAACTCGTCAATCGTTGAGCTTTTTGCCCTGAAACTGTCCCGTCAAGGGCTCATTAATCAGTGAACGCATCTTAGGGGTAGGAGAGCCCTCTGGGTATGCATTACTTCCCACGTGTCTTAGGGATAGGAGAGCCCTCTGGGTATGCGCTATTCCTTTTCGAGCTCGAGGCTCTTTTTCAGTAGTCGAGCTTGTAGCTCTGATCAGTATATCACAATCATTTCTAATCTATTCCAGATTTTCACATCACAAACACAATTACACTTTCACATTCGCATAACGTTTCTGTATAATATCACTTCAATACTCCAGACCTTCTATCCGGAGTTCACATTCAATATTATCTCATCATTTTACTTCAGAAAATTTAAATCACTGAAATATAACATTTAACACTTTGAGAACCGTCTAGATCACTCACCTGGCTTCCGCGCTAACGCATGGAAGTCTCTAAAATATCTGAGGCTGACTTTCCAAAAGTGCCTCTATCATAAATCAGAACACATGTTTTTAACACATAGTACATTTCAGCAATAAAACACATGTAGCAATCTAATGATAAATACTATGCACTTTCGTGACATTCCCTACATTGACCATAAAAACAATTCCCGTTTAACCTTCCTGAAAATAGAACTCAATTGACTCCCAAATTATACAATTTGTTTCAGAAATCTGAAAATCATTACCCAACATAGACGGACTATCTTTATACAGAAACCATAATTTACACTAAACCTCCATCCAAATTTGAGGGCTTTTACAGACTGCTTCAACACTCCCCCATTCTATAAACATATAAACCCTTGTCTCTAGTTCATAACAAATCCAACATCATCTCATTTGAATAACAGTATGAAAAGTTATGGCTTAAAAACCAAAACATGACTTTCTGGGAACAGTAGCTCGCCGCAGCAAAATCTAAACACTCGCCCTCGTCGCGACATGCGTCCTCGTGGCGATGTGCGCGCTCGCCCTCATTGCGACGTGCGCAAATTCGCGCGCCGCGACGTGCACATGAGCACGTTGCGACGTGCGAGTCGTCTCCTTCCCCGAATCCAGTTTTTCACCATTTTCAAACCAGTTCTTCCATTTTATTCAACACATAACTCATTCTAAACACTTAACACCACTCACACAACATTATCCAACCCATTTTCAAACCAATTTCATTCACAAACCATCAAAAATCATTTAGGATCGTAAACCCTAAAAATCCAACATATCAGTAACCCATTCTTTAGCTATAATCACTCAAAACATGAATCAATCAACTAATTAAGAAGAAAAAGGAAGAAAGAGGCTTAAACTTACTTGAGTTGGCTTACAAATTCTTTAAACTCTACCAGATTTCGTCGAAAATCGAACTCTTCTTCCCTTCCTCTCCTTCTTCCACGACCTCTTCCTTTCTTTCCCATTTTCAAACCCAAATTCCTTTTTATACCATTTCAAATTATGAATTGCCCATTTTGCCCTCTTCATTTAACCTTAAACCTTATTCTCTTAAGTGTCATACCCAAATTGCCCATATAACGATTCTTATAACTTCACGCCTTCAATTTAGAAAAGTCCAACTTTTAGGGGCTGAATTGAAATTCAATTCTTTTAAAGTAATCATTCACTTTCATGTCTGTCAAATTCCAGTTCAATCTATTCATTTACTTTGACTTTCATAAATCTTTCCAAATTTAATAGTTCATGCTAAAACAGATTTCCTAAGTCATATCTTTAATTGGAGTGTCAAATGTACGGTCATTTTCAGTACCGGAAATCTCATCGGTACCCACTTTGTAATTTTATGCAGAAAACGTATAAATTACTCCCATTCAATTTTCCAACACACAAATCACATTTATCACTAAAAATCTACTTATAGACACATATGCCAGAAATTGTCGCGCATGCAAGTACGATCATGTGCATTTACCGAATGTACCATCATATCACATAGAGGCCAAATTATGCATGCATAATACATATTCACAATCAGATCCAATTTTACCATTTTATCCTTCCCATTGGTAACGGAATGTTACAAGCTTAGCCATGCTTCTATACTTATGTAGTCATAAGACTCTTTTAATCCAAAGAAGTTGCGTGCACTTATAAATATTCCAAATGACTTAATAAATTTGAACTCATAAGTGTGATGAGTTCAAATTTACTAAGTCCTTTGAAATATTTATTAAGTGCATACAACTTTCTGTTTGGATTTTAGTAGTTCAAATAAAGATACAAATTAAATTAAACCGATGCTTTATTTTTCTTTTTTATTAATTGCAAATCAATAGCTTAGTGGCTTAACTAGTTAAACGATTTTATTTGAACAGTTTAGATGATTTGGGTGGTTTATGCTCATGATCAGTTCTAAAACAATCCAAATCAATCTTAACCTTTTAATCATTTGTGTTTGTTATAAAAATTATATTTTTGAATGACATATTTCTTAAATGTCTTATTCGACAACTTATCCAGCTCAAGTGAGTTATATTCATGTGTTCACAATTAGTTCAATTTAGTTTTTAACCTTTTTGTTCGATTTATTTTAATAATTTTTGTTGTTAAAAATCAATTTATTTATTAATTAATCCATCAATTTTTTAAACTAATAAATTTTTATAAACTAAAATACATTAATTAATTTCATTTAATAATCTTTTTATTCAATTAAATTAACTTCAAATTTTTCTATAAGTAAAAATAATTTATTTCAATTATTTAATTTTATTTCATCTTTAGTTACTTTTATGACGATCTAATATAAGTTAAACTTTCTGAATCTTAAAACTGTTGTCTTACTAATTTAACTTTTGATCCGATTTTTAAAACATTAATAAAAAGTCGCAAAATTTGCTTACTTTTATATCCTTTATTGTACATTAGTCCAATGATTTTCATAATAAACGTGTTTTTGTTTTACTTTAAAATAAGACATAAATGTATAAATAGTGGGAGTTACGAATTATACACTACGGTAGGTTTGAAGATCCTGTCGACCGACCCCAAAGATTCGGATGTAAGAAATTGGGAAGGGAAGAGGTGGAGCATAGAAAACAAGAGCAAGTTTGTCTTTGCCATGTCTGCAACATCGGCCAGTCAAAGTCGAAGATGAGCGCCATGCGTGTTATACTTCCACGCGTTATTCCATGGCTGTGTACAGCACGCCCGATTGGTCTCCTTATTATATAACCAACTAACCAAGGGCTTTAAATTTCTAAATTCTGTTTTTAATTTTAATATTTTGTGATAATATGATTTATCACCAAATAAATATACTATTTAACTATTAATTTATTTTCATTACTAATAATTAGTTTATTTTTAAGTAATTATTTAATAAGTATAATTTAAAATATCCTTAAAATACATTCAAATAAAATTAATTGTAATCATGTTAACAAATAAATATTAGCCGAAATAAAATTATACTTATTTAATTATTTATTTTATATTTCACTAATATTTATCATTAAATATTATACAGATATGAACATGAAATTATTTAATCAATTAGTTTATAAAATTAGATTTATCTTGGATTTCATATAATATATATTTGATTATTATCACTAATAAAAATATAACATTAAATAATATTTTATTAATTTTAAAAATGAAAATTTACAATAAAAACCAGAAGTAAAATTAAATGGTCATTGTTAAATTTATTTAAATAGGGTTTAAAGCGTCAGTTTCTTTCACGCTCCCGGACGACGGTAAGAATGCAATGTGTTGCATGGACAATCAGCTTCCGGTGTTACAGCACTTAAACGTAAGCTTTCACATGCAAGAGAACATATCAAAATCTACAAGACAACTAGATTGTCTTCGTTATCATCTAAATCCACAATCCGTCGTAAAATAAACAAGCTAGGACAGCCGTTGGATCGTGAGCCAGGTAGTGGCATCATATTCCAAAGCCTTTTTAGGCAAATCCTATGGTCCCTCAAGAAGTGAACAAGGATCATTGGCCTCCATGTGCCACTAAAGTTATAAAAGAAGCCATGGTGGGTGCTGCAATGCATAGCTAGGACCCAAAAGAAGCTAGCTATAACGACCCAACACCCATTACGAGGTCTAGCTATCTTTGACCATCATCATGACTAAAGGACCACCAATCAGAAGAGTATGCATATGGTGATCAACACCATCTCAAGCGGTGTGCATAGATTCTTTTGCCTAGTTTGAAATTTGAACCCCTCTCTGCATGAAATGGAAGCATATGATCTTATATGGACGATTCTCCGCAGCCTATCTACCATATTAATGATGACCTTGTTATAGTTGTAAGTTGTAATGCTGCTTGGGCCAGTGACAAGATTTTATTTATGACCTCGTGTTTCTTCTTTTATTCTACATTTCTGGTTTGTTTGTACACACTACAGTACCCTTTGCTCGAGAAAGAGTGGCATGATTGATTTCAGAGTTCTTCCCAGAAAAAAACAGCTTTCGAATATTAGAAATGGATCGACCCACCTTTTCTTGTACTTTCATTTGAGCCTAAAAAGAGGCAAAAGCATCGACTTACTAATCAAATATCGTTGTATAAAAACATATGGTGGTGGAACCTATCTTGTGACTCAAGATTTTCGATATGAAGTAGATTTGGTGTTGGATCTGTGATTAAGTCATGTCTCAGACTGAATTACTCTGTGAAATTAAAGTCATGACATGAATCGCAAGGATTAACTCATTCTGTAATGTAACAATATTATCAAGCAGCTTATAAAGTTTTGAGTGAGCTAGAACACCCTTTATCAAGCTCTTGAATTAAGAACTTCTTGGAGGACTTGCTCCACCAAAAAAATAAACTAATCTCCACTGCTTTTACAATAAGGTTTCGTCTAGATGAAGTAAAACATCTAACAGAATTTGAAATGCAAATTCAGTTTGTGAGTTTCAGGAGAAATAAGGGACTGAGACACAAAAAAAAAGCTTTATAGATCTACCCTCTGTTTTAAAAACTCGACTGGTGACCGGTCAGTTATCCGGTCCGATTCATCTTTTAAAATCAGTTCTCAATTGAATCAGTAAGAACCGGTCAAACCGGATTGGTCCCATCACAGGTTCAATAATTTTTTTTAATTATTATTTTTTATTTTTTAGTATTTTTAAATATTATTAATATTATATATAATTAAATATAATTATTGCGTAATTATGACGTCACACCGATTCGACTGGTGATTGAACTAGTCAAACCAATAATCAATAAAGCTTCCGATTCGATGATCGATCCGGGTTTCAAAACATTGGATCTACCTGAATTATGTCTACATGAAGTGCAGGTTGTCAAAAGCAAACCCTACAAAAGTTCCATTCACATCCACTAACTGATCCAGCTTTTCTCTGGTGTAATCCCTGTGAAAGATGAAAAATATCAACTTTATCTTAACTAAATTGAAGTGACCAGATGACTTTCATTATTTATAACAATAACATCTCAGTATAAATTTTACTAAACATGAAATTTAACAAAGTTCAGTATGCATTATATTTCTTTTAAGTAGCAGAGAGATTGTTGTTAAATTTGTGTGAAAATTGTTAAATAATTGTTTTGAATTTTTTTTAATATCAGAGCGATGTAAATTAATTGAATATAAAGATTAATAATTAATTCCAGGCATTTTATCTTGCCCATTTTATTTTATGCAATATTACCATAATATCACTTAAAATATCCTAAAAAGCTATAAACTATCAATTGAAAAAAATTAAAAAAAAAAGATAGAGGATGTTTTTCTGTGTGTTGTGGGAATTTTGAAAGACACAAATCTTTATTCTCTAATCATTGATACGATCATCTCATTCTGGACCGAAAAAGAAACAGACAACAATGATGACTCCATGGGATATGGTAACACCAATCTATCTAACACGACAGCAACATTCTTAGGTTTATTGTTCCCATGAACAACACTTTATTCACCTGACACTCAGTTTGTGCCTTTTGAATTGGGCCCCCTGTCATTTAGAGTGTGTTCCTTACGCTGTCAATTAAAATTGTAACATTCAAATTAGAAGCGTTGAGATAGGTGACATATACGTTTGTCGCTTAATTAAAAAGTCGAGTGTTCGATTATTGGAAATGCAGCAAGCTCCTAAGTTAACGGTAGCCCTCTTTAATTTGAGATGTTCCCGTCGCGGAGGGATTAGTCTTCGACTTAATCCTTAAAAAAAAAAAGTAATATTCAAGCTTTTTTAAAAATTACCAAATTAAATATGTTATAATTAGTCACATCCAAAATTTGAAGTTTTTTATATTCTAAGCACTTGTGTGTGTAGCTAAGATTTGCGGGACCTAAGTGGAGGGAAGAGAGTCACGTGAGAGGCACATGAGGAGGGGGGGAATCGATCCTTTGCTTGTGGGAGGAGATTGAGTGGGCCCCATCTGGTCGGGTCCCGCCAGTGGAGTGCTCTTTCGGTATGCGTTCTTTATCGAAAACGCCAAAATCCATTCTCCGTCGCGTCACACACGGGCTGACGACTACTACGCCGCTAAATCTGACGTGTCGCCTTTCAAAATCAACCGCTCTCAGCGTTGCGACCTCATTAGACCCTCACGACATCAGGGTCGTCGATCTGCAAGTAGTGAGATTTAATTGATAAAGTGGGGCCCTTGTCACCACAATTGACAGACAAAGAAAGGGGCCCACGAAGATTAAGCCCACCGACAGTGTATGGACCGTAGCCACATAGTATCTGAGCACAAGCTCAGTCGATGATGGGGTCAGAGCACTTGCCTTTTTCACTCTTCTTATTACCAAGCCATCCTCCCCCATCTTCCCACTGCATATCACAAACCCGACAAACCCAATATCTCAGTTAAGTACTTGTGCTCTTTCTCTGTCTCTTTTTCTTCTGCATGGGTAACGTTCTGGAATGATCATTCGTTCCTCAAGGAAAGGGCAGGGGTTGGTGGCAAACTAGCTCGGATAGTTCATTGCTGTGCCTTGTCTGCGCGTTTTCTATTCGGTTGGATCAGTAATGAGTCTTACATCACTGCAAGTTTGCATGGACTCTGCGGATTGGCTTCAGGTATGTGATCTTTCTGATAAATTCACACCCTATTTGTAATAATATGCTTTCGCAATGTGACGCATCCTGCTTTTGAGAATACACCAATTTTACCATAGGAAACAAAAATGGTGATCAAGGGAGCGAAGTGTCTGTTTAGTTTAGGCTTGAAAAACATCTGTTAATGCTGAGTTTTGGTTTGTGGAGTCTTTTTCTCATTTTGGGCACAAGCCTTATAGCATTCTTGTCAATATCCGGAAGGTCAGAAGGACAAAGGAAGGTCCAGTGTGATATTTCTGATATTTACACTTTGGCTTTTGCATGTGGCAGGACACGATGCATGATGAGTCTGGGATGAATTCTTCTTCACCATCTGGAGAAATGCTCACATGCTCCAGGCCTTTAATAGAGAGGAGGCTAAGGCCTCCACACGACCAGGCTCTCAAGTGTCCAAGGTGTGACTCTACGCACACCAAGTTTTGCTACTACAACAACTACAGCCTATCTCAACCGAGGTACTTCTGCAAGACTTGCAGGAGGTACTGGACCAAAGGAGGCACTCTAAGGAACATTCCTGTTGGTGGCGGCTGTAGAAAGAATAAGAAAGTAAGCAAAAAGTCGAATGATCAATCGGTTAACCAAAACCCAGGTTCAGCATCATCGTCTCATCACCATAATCCCACTGATCTTCGCCTCTCCTTTCCTGAGATGCAGCAACTTTCACACCTCAATAGCATTCTTGGCGCCCAAGGAACATTGACAAACCCTAACTTCATGGAAAGCAAGTATGGCCTTGGCATGCTCGAACCTAGGCCCATTGATTTCATGGAAAGTAAGTTAGAAACTATAGCGGGTAGCTCAAGGAACTATGATTTCATTGGGAATGGTGAAATAGGCATGGCTGGGTTTGGAGATCATATAATGAGTAATCATGGGTTACCACCAAATTTCCACGGCCTTTGCTCTCCACTTGGCATCTCATCAATTGATGCCAATGGTGGCGGTATGATGGAACCCTGTCAAAGGCTGATGCTTCCATATGATCAAGGAAATGATGTGGATGTGAAACCTAATCCTAAGCTGTTATCACTTGAATGGCAAGACCAGGGCTGCTCTGATGGTGGGATTGGGAAGGACACTTATGGATACCTAAACAACTTCGGAACATGGAGCGGCATGATCAATGGCGCCTATGGCTCGTCCACGACTAATCAACTGGTGTAGGATCTATTACCGTCTCACCAAGAGTTAATCATAAGCTCGAAGCAGATGCCTTTTGTATCTAAGAAGGCGGTCCTCAAGTTTCATTGACTTGAGAAGCAGGAGTGTGAATGAGTACTTTCCTTAGTCCACAAATGACTATCCTAAATTAATCCTTTTTAGTATCTCACTGTCTGTTTAATATATGTTGTCATCTTGTTTCCTCTTTTCCTAGAATGTCGTCCTCCGTGTTCAGACATTCTATGCTCCAGGATCTTGTTGTACTATCGAGGAAGATTATAATAGTTAGGAGTGGTTTTCATAGTATAAACCTCTGAAAATGTCTTACCGACTTTATCTCTTTTCTGCCACTGAATGCCTGCGAATGATAAAGATATAATTGAAAAAAGCTGCCTACGTACGTTGGAGTTTTCATAGGTTAATGAAAGAAAAAACGTGTCATTAACGTGCATCCCTGTTGAGCTTAACGCTTGAACTTGGCAGAATATAATTAAGAGTTCAGTCTAACATCTTTTTAATTTATAAATTAATCCTTAAAACTATCTCTATTTACATAGCAAATCCTTATTTAAATGAGATTTTTAAAGACTTGTCATGTAATATAAGGAAATCGCTATCGTTATTCCTTAATTATGTTTTTATTATCTCGTTAATTTCGAATTATCAACTTCAAAGTTGTCTCTAAATAAGCACTAATTTATAAATGTTAATGTTAAACACTAATTTATAAATTCATACTTTTAGCTAATAGTTTTTAATTAAATTATTTTTTTCATTATTAGTACAAAAAAGCCTGAGTACTTATATAACCAAGTTCGTGAAATTTTGTGTCACCTAATATTTTATTTAAATCACTAAAATATTAAGATTTTAGTTTAACCATTATTTTTAAATATGACTTAATTTATTTTTTAGATGATAATGTTAATTTTATAAAATTAAAATAAACTAAATAAGTCTTATTAGTAATTAATATTACATATATTATATATATTTAGATGATAACAAATCATATTATGTTTAAAAAAAATCAGTTTTTATGTTTTCGTAAGTTATAAAAATTAGGAGAAATCAAAACTTCCTTAAATAAGTTAATAAATTTAATTTTAAAAGCATCTTTTCATCTAAAGGTTAGCTTACTATTTACCTTAAAATTATTATAAAAATAATTAATGAAAGCAAAATATACAAAGTAATCATGATAGTAAATTTTTTTTATTATTACGAGATATTTTAAAAGAGTCAAAAAACTTCTTTTTAAGTTATCATTAATCTCCGCTAAGTTTTAAACTTTAAGAAATGAACTTAAGACTGCATCAAATTGGTTAAAATTTAATGAGTGATTACATAGAAATTGATGTGATCGATAAAAGAAACACTCAAAACTGCAATTATTGGTAGTTTAGAGCCAAATTGCGTCCCGTCAACCCGAACCACGCACAGGATTTAAATCCTGAGATTTAGAGGAAGAAGATAATCATATCAACCGTGGACAGGAAGAAAAAGCGCAGGCAATGAGGAAAGTGCCCTTAGATTAGAGAGAGCATAAATAGGAAGCTTTCACACATTGCCACTACTCTCGCACCTCAGTCTTCCTATCGTCAATAACTACATCATCTTTCCCAATACTCACTGTTTCAACACTGATCAACCTACCAACTAAATAAACCGCAACAAGCTAAACATCGTTTTGTTTGTTGCTACTTGGTTCTAACTTATCTAAATCAGAAATTTCCACTATCCTCCAGCCCCATTTAGGAGGATGAAGAACTAGGAATGGAGCTCAACTTCCTCAGTAGACTTTTAATCTCACTTTCCAATTTGACCTTCATTTCTGGTGATAGATTATCTCCAGACGTCTCCAACATTGCTGTCATCATCCCAAGATTCTGCCTTATGAACTCAATGGACGGTGGTTCAGAAGCCATAACAGCAGCTGGAAGCTGATGAAGTTGATAGTTGATGAGAGTGGCACCAAATGGGTTGCTATTTCCTAAGCTCTTCACCGCTTCTCCAGCATCAGTGTCCCTTGTGAAGACAACTTGGGCAGTTCCAGAATCTTCAGACAACTGTGTCTCTGACTCCTTTAATGCTCCAAACCTGCTAAACGTTGAGTGCATAACTTCTTTGGAAGGAAGTGAAGCTCCTGAAGAAAAAGTTAATTTAAGAGCTGTCCCTCTACCATTTCCGTTGGTCTCTGCATAGTTCATGTTCATGTTCATGTTCATGTTTGGTACGACTGAGATAGGTTTCTTTCTTGGTCGTCCTAAAGGAGCTTCACCTTTTCTTCTTTTCTTCACGCATTTCGCAGATGTGCTCAGGTCCGGGGCATTTCCATTTAAATCTGGTATCTCTGCAGCATTCTGAGTTTGATTAGAAGCAAGTTTGTCTTTACTTTTCCTTTTCTTCTTTGGCTGGCCTTCAGTTAAGACAATGCCTGTAATTTGTTCCGTTGACAAGACTGGAACTGGGTTACCATTCGAATCTGGTATGCCAGCAAGAACTACTTCACCACTGCTTTGCCCAGGCGTTGAATTTAGCGAAGACGGATCTGTCACCTGCAGGTCTAGCAACAGTGTCCCAGGTTGTGCATTACTGTCTTGAGCATGAGGTAAAATTGCTTTCTTTTTTCTCCCGTTTGAATTAGTTCCACCTTCACAGGTGACATGGTCTACAGATGAGGGGCCATTCCCATTCAGGTCGGGTATATCAGTTTTGGCCTCAAGGCCATGTGTTGCATCTGGCTTCTTCCTTTTTTTGTTTGACACTAGCCTTTGACGAGGGATCTCAGGACCCACCCCAGAGCAACCTTTTCCTACTGAATCATTGATTGGAATGTTGACGCTCACATCTGATAAACCTGAAAGATATTTGGTTTTCAATTTACCAGAGTTTTTAGGTTTCCTTTTCTTCAGTGTCCTCTGCTCATCTTTAGCATCTTGCAGCTCCTGACTTGGCTCTATTGCATTAGTACAGTTACCAATCAAATTCTTGCAATGCATCTCATAAATAGACTCATCATGGTAGACCGATATCCTAAACCTCGAAAAGAACCACTCCATTATATCAAAGTTCTTACAATTGTTTGAATACGGACAACCAACAGCTATACAGTGGAGTTGAGAAAGGAAATCAGCTGCTGAGGCACTCACGAACTCTGGGTTATTGGGTATATCGTTATCGCTTATGAATTTTCTGAACCATTTCTTCTGGAATCTCTTCCCACTAGATCTTGAAACAGTAGCAGATCCATCAAACTCGCCAATAACAGAGTTCACTTCAGCACCTGCTTCTAGAGAACCTTTTGAAGACTTGGAGTCTCGTTCTTCCACCACCAAACCTTTATGATTCAAATTTACAAAAGGATATGATAAATACTTACTTTTCTTCCTTTCTCTCAGCTCAGAGCTCTTCTCAGTGGTCAGAGGCAGCCCCACCTGTATAGAACCCTCATCCTTGGATGGAGAAGTCAATGGACTCACATCAGGATCTTCAACTATAACTTTAGAATACAGTTCCTCCTTTAAAATGTTTTCACAACTGTCATAAGAAGCATTCAGATCTCGCCCAAAAATCTGTGTCATTTCTTGTTTCTCATCTAAAGAACCTGGGTTTTGGGTTCTAGCTCGAGCCTTGCCAAGTCCTTTAGTCATTAAGCTGTTACCAGCACTGTCATCATCATTACTTGGTTCCCAGAGTTGATCAATTGACAACTGATTGCGTCCCATGAAACAATAGAATGCTAAGAGACGAGTCTTTGTAACATACAAATCCATTGTACCAGGCTTGGAGACAGCTTGTGCAAGATCTTTAAGTTGTGCAAGAAATTTTACAGGTTCAAATAGAGACGGTGAATATTCACCAAATCTGCATTCTGAAAGAGTAACTCCTTCCTCAATTCCAACATTAACAGTTGAATCTTGACCTTTATGAACACAAGAACAAGTCATCTCTTGTTTGAGGCATTTAAAGAACTCAACCATTGCCTTCTCCACAGCTCCAAGGAAGCTTTTACTCCTCTTTTGTCCAGCCTTCTGTTCAAAGTTCTCAAAGAAGGGCTTTAACTGGGATGGGTTGCACCAAGTAACATGGCTACTCCCAAAGTACCCCACCAACAGGCAGTTGCTTGGTTGACTGTCAACGGCATACTTTGATGCATCTAGTGGATCATAAATCTTTCCTGGCCACCAAGAATGATTATTGGTCATAACCCAAACAACATCTCCTACTTGAAGCTTAGCAACCAATTGCTCTTCTTCATTGCAAGTTTCATTACAAACCTTACTGACTAACAACTTGGAACGACTCTCATCAACGTGATGCTGGCCAAAAGGACCAGAAAAGTCCACATACAGTGATATATTATTTCCAGAAATCTCTATCTTTTTTGTGGAATCAAAGCCATTAAGTCCTGATAGTCCACCTTCCTGGCCTGCCACTCCGATGTCTTCTGCAACATTACTCTGCCTCATAGCAGCCAACGCTTCAAAATCTGCACCGAGTTCTGCCTTCGGCAAACTGTTCACAACTTGAACAGTACCATCAGTCACCAAAGAATCATTCATGTCCATACAAACTGTTTCATTTTCACGAGCATCCATGTTTTCACCTTCAATTGCTACAATTTCTTTCGCAGACTCTGTGTTACCAAGCCCAAAATGTTCATTGTTCAAAACAACCTCTTTACCGTTTTCTTCCATGAGAAGCTCTAAACTCGATTCTACCCTATTGCAATCCTCACTTGAGCCAAAAAATTCACAAGAACCCACTTCCGAAACATTAAACTGCGGTTCCTGAGAATCTAAGTTCGTCCGAGCTGAGACATGAGCTTCTAGGGTTTCTGGGGTTTTAGGGTTTTCCATTATCAGCAATGTCTAGGAAAGGTCTCAACTTTTTATCCCTAAGCACGCCAACCTCAACATCACGCCAATGGCTGATCATAAAAACCCAAAAAGAGACACAAAAACAGAAGTAAAAGATAAGATAACTCCAAAAGTAGCACACAAACATCAGAAAACTTAAGAACAAAGAGAAGGAAAAAAGAAAACAATGCCAAACCATTATGGAGAAATAAAATTTAAGATTCAGAAGGAAAAAGAAAAACCAACAAAGAATCAAAGGTGGAAAAGTTACCTGAGAAACAGAACCCAGGAATTTACAGTGAAGGGCAAAGGTCGCAACTTTGTATGGTCTGATTCGCATTAGTTGCAGAAGAGAAAACAGTGAAGAAATTGGAGGGGAAGGGAGCTTGAGCGAGCGAGAGGGAAGAGGATAAAAACGAAGGCAAAGACAAGACAAAGAAAAGATGACGATGAAGGCCGTGGGCCTTCTCTATGAGAGCAGTGAAGAAAGTGGTTAGTGCTTAGGCAGTAAAAGTTGCAGTCATTACATAAGAAATAGACAACAGGAAGAAAGTGTGTGACTCTGTCAATATTGACCTATTTATTCAATGAAAGAGAGGATATGAATGTAAATAGTAGAAAGAGTGAGGATGAAGTGTGGTTTGGGTGCTTTAGGTAAAACAGTAAGCAGTGACCTTCGTGGCTACAGAATAACATAGGGATAGGAATAGAAAGAACAGACAAGTGCCAGCAAAGGGAATAGGATCCAGTAAGGACAAAAGGGGCATTCCGAGAATCGAACTCGGGACCTCTCGCACCCAAAGCGAGAATCATACCACTAGACCAAATGCCC
>JANJEY010000007.1:54075446-54090149 GCA_024703695.1 Erythroxylum cataractarum
TTAGACATAAGATTCAGAGAGTCGGAAGCCAAAGGGTAGGAAAGAACCTCAATTTCTTTATCTAACGACCTAATTTACGGTACACAAAAATAAAGGGACAATAATAAAAACGCAGCCCCCTAAAAGAAAGCCATCATAATTCATAAAACACCAAAAGGAAAACAATTCGTTCCTGGTACAAATGGGCTTGGCATATTCTCCTTTTCATATAGCAAATAGTATCTAGATACCTAAGTAAAGGAAGCGTAGGTCGTCCTTATTATTTAGTGCCTAAAGACTTGTTTCCTTCTTGGTTGTGTTATGTCCTCTCCGTGGATGTCTACTTGGCCCTTCCTCTTAAACCAACGATCGTGACATTAACCAGTGCCTATTTGTAATATGATTAAGGAGAGGACTACCTTGATCAAATTCTCAAGGGAAAGACAAATAAGTACAACCCTCGTAAAAGTAACTTCGAGACTCGATTTTCGTTAGTTCTCTTCTTTAGGATGTAACTCTCTTACCACCACCAATGATTATTGTAGGTATATAGTTGCTACAATTACGAAACAATTCAGATTAAGACATCAATCAACATTGTTGAGTTTGTTCACGACATTCCTCAAGTGAATAGCTTTTATTTGTTACACGTGCTTGTTTCGTGTTAAATGTGCAATGGACTGAGACATTAATTAGGAGGACAAAAGCCATGGGTCCCCATTCCCACCCTTAAGTTATTCCTCCCGACGTTAACCATTGCTTGAGAGTTCTTTTCCGTGCGTTTAATTGTCATCGTCCCCATCATGTCTCGAGGGAGGCATTTTGAATGGTATATTGGTTTGGTTTCGATGAGTGCGTTGCCTGAAGTTTTCCAGGCAAATATGGTGGTTCGGGTTCCAGTTGCTATGCAATTGATGGTTGATTAGCTTTTCCAAACTATAAGAACAATGGTTCAAGTTCAACAAAAGGATAAACAACAGCATCATTTGGCGAGAATTCCTCTAATATATACAAAATCTGGAAAGATACAATAAGGTGCATCCAGCATATTATTAAGAGCAGCTCAAGTTAGAGATCATTCGAATTTTTAATATGGATAGAGTATAAAATTTATTAGTAAGAAGTGAATTTGAATTCAATCGTTGTCAAAATAATTAAAACTAGTCATTTAATTAGTTAACTTTTACTATTTGTTAATCATTTATATTTTATATTTAATTAGGATACTCTAACAAGAGCATGCTTGTCGTTGTCATTTTTACTTTGATTTTTTTTAAATTAAATAAAAATTATATTTAATTTATTTTTATTTTTATTTTTGGATTTAGTCTCTTCCAACTTTTATAATTTACGAAAACTATAAAAAGAATGTGTTTGTTTTATTTATTTTATTATAATTTGATTTATCATTAATCAAATATTATTTAATTATTAACTAAAATTTATGATTAATATAATTTTAAAATTTTAAAATAAAATTATTTAAATTTGAAGTATTTTAAAATAAATTAAATTAGTTTTAATAATTAAGATATATATTAACAATTAGATATTGGTTTATATATAAATTTTTACTTATTTATTTTAATAAAATATAATGAATTTTCTAATATTTATTGACAAATATTGTACAAGAGATTAAGAATAAAATTATTTACACAATTAACTTATGAATTTAATAAAAATAATCATATTGACATTAACAATAAAAACAAATTTTTGTTTGAAAAGAGATGAAAATGAAAATCACAATAAACATAGAAGTAAAACCAAAATATTGTTATTTATGCTGAATTAAATGAGATTTCTTATTACTTAAACTTGCTTTTTAGGAAACAATTTCAAATTATGGCAAGAAAATTAGTGATGCCATATTTATAAAATTAAAATTTCACTAGGCCATTACTAAGAATGATAATGAAAAGGTAATAATATATGGTTTAATTAAGTTTTCTTTAATCACTTCACTACGTTTTCTCGACCATTCAATCTCATGGTTTTTATTTTTCTCTAGCAATGGACCTTAGTGGTCTAAAATGTTCCACATTTCTTTTTCCTGAATGGCATGCATTAGCTATGCCGTCATGATAGGTGAATGCTTCATAAGCTTGTGCATAATTAAAACTTAGTCATCATACAATCAGATTAAGTTTCAAAAAGGGGGTAGATACTATCATATCTAGATAAAGGTTAATCTGTACGGAGATGCTTGTTAGATGTCCAACAACCACACATTAAACCTATTTTCGAAAACCCTAGTTCAATTGAAACATTCTATAATGGCACGTTTATTAAACAAATGCTTCATCGTTTAGGGGTACTGACCCTACCAGGCTTTTGTACGTTTATTTTTAGTAGTTGTTCGTTAATGGAGACAAGTGGATTCCAAAAGCTTACATACCTAACCATTGACCTAATTGCCTCCAACACAGCATTATCTTATTCAGAAATTTACTGATGGTCCATACTTCTATTCATGACTTCATGCTTGTTTAGTTGAGTTGGTCAGATTGGATACAAGAGTATTTAGTTGAGTTGGTCGGATTGGATACAAGAGGACACCCTGTCCTATCTCATCCCACTATAATTAAAGTAACTCCAAGCCTTGGAGTTTTAGAGAACTGTAAGAATCAACCTTCCACTTTTGTTCGTGACTCAATTTTATATGCTTTTAGCTATTTGATGCATGGCAGCGATTTAAAATTTGAGACCAGAGTTTTACGTCTAGTAAAGGATTTATCTGATTTGAATGAAGATTAGTTTAGGTATGGATAGTTTAAAAGTATCTTCTTATAGTTGAAATCCATCTAGAACACCTATATATATTTATGTACCTTAGTTTCGGAATTAGACGTAAGTGTTTTTATATATATATATTTATGTACCTTAGTTTCGGAATTAGACGTAAGTGTTTTTATATTCGAGTGTTAGCGTTTTCAATGGATGCTAGAAGACATGCCCCGCAAGTGCCATGAGACAGATACAAAGGCTAAAATACATTGTATTATTAGACAGTGAGGTGGTTGGTCATTGGCAAGTGTTTGATATAATATTGGTTATTTTAATGTTTTTTTTTAATTCTTGTAATTTTGGCAAGATATAAATAAATATGATTTTGGACCACGATCTCACAGCAGAAATATGGCATATAAAGAAAATCAATATCATATAAAAAAATTAATATTTTAAAAATTAGATCAAAACTTAAACTGTAAAATATGAGATTCAAAATTTAAAAAATTATATCGATGTTAGATCATCATAAAATTAGCTAAAAATTACATAATTTTGAATTTTAAAATATAATTAAAAAGATTATTCTTATTAATTAAAAAAATTAAAATTTAATTAAAAAATGTCAAATGAAAATTAATTAATTTGTTTTAGTTTATAAAATTTTATTAATTTATAAAAATTAATTGATTAATTAATAAATGGGTTTATTTTTAATAAAAAGAGTTATTAAAAAAAGTTCAAACTAAAAAATTAAAAACTTAATTAAAAAATAGAACGATTTAAATTTTTTAAAATTAATTAGAGTTTTTAATTACCGGAGAAGAATTTGTGTGAATAAGTAAGATAGCCTTTCCATGACATGAGAAGTTGCATCAGATTCAAACATGTGGCCTTTCAACATGTCCAATATCTGAACAAGTCTAACGAGTTTAAAAAGTGTAAGGCTATTTACTTGCAACTAAAAATTATCAAACCCTTATAGCCACGGCGGAATTAGACAAAAAGAATTAAGTAGTAAATTATCAAACCCTTATAGCCACGGCGGAATTAGACAAAAAGAATTAAGTAGTTGTTGGCAAATAGCTAATTGTGTTAGCTGTTAGTTAATTCTATTATCTGTCAATTGATAGTTGATTTTATCAATAAATTTTATTAGTTATTTGTTATAGATGTTTAGTAAAATTAGCTGTTTAATATTAACTGTTTATGTGTAAAATAACTTAGAAAGACATGACTTTAAAAAAATTATAAATGTATAAATATTATATATCTTAGTATTTTGTTGGATATTCTTAGTAAAGAATAATAAATTGTTTAATGAATTAATAAATTAGGGTTAAATAAATTTTTTAATCTAATCAAAATTTAATGTATTTTTGTTTATGATTTATAATTTTTGAATTATTAAAATAAGTAACAAAAGTTAAAATGTTTAAATTAATTAAGACATGGAAAACAAATTTTACAAATTAATTATTATTATTAATTGTTGGATGATGAATATGAGTAGTGTTTGAGTCTTCTGAAATAAATGGGTATTCTATAATTTATAAATTAATTAAATAATTTTAATCAATTAATCAATTTTTAAAATTTAAATTTTTAATCTTAAATATTTATTTTAAAAATTAAATTAAATTAAAATTATTTTGCTTTTATTTTTATCATTTTAATTTTAGTTTTTATATTGCATAATTAAATTTATAATTTAATTTAATTAATAATTATATTAATAAGTAAAATTAAAATTAAAATTAACAAAAAAAAAACAGTAAGTGTAATGTGGCTAGTCCCCCTAGCAGTCATGACCCTCGGGACTACCACGGGTGATATTGGTCGTTGCAAACAGTTGTACCCTTCTAACTTTCTAAGCACTCTTACAGTGAAGCTTTTCATAAAAATAATGGTTGGGTTGAATCAGTCAATTCAACCGGCTCTTAACTAAATAATAAAATAATTCTTTAATATAGTTAAATTTTAAAAAATGAGTCAATCAGCTAAAAATAGCTAATAAGTTGTTTACTAAACTAAACCTTAATGAGACCAATTTTTTAGGTGTCAGAAATAAGATTTTTGGTAGATTATGTGATTAATAATTACATTTTTTGAGAAATAAGATCTTTGGTGGATTATGTGATTAATAATTATATTTATTTTTTAAATAAATTATTAATTTTATTAAAGGCGATGGGTCCCAATATAGTAAAATAATAGGCGGATAAACTAAAGTGATTAGTACATAAATTTATTTTAAAAAAATAAATTCTTATTCTAAATAAGTACTAGCTAGTAAGAATGTAAAACCATTAATTAATATAAAACATATTTCTGTACAATAATTAAACATTTCTTTACTATATATCTAAATCTCTATTTTTAATCTAGGATTGCTAATTTGGTGGTAATAATAAATATATAAAAAAATTAAAAAAAAAAAACGAGAAACTACTAAGCGTAAAATGGTAATGGCCTCAATAGAGACAAGGCATGATCTTAACTTAATCCTCAACTTTAATTTGATAAATCTAAACAAACTGTAAGAGGAAAGGGCAAAAAGGTAAAGAGAGGAGCAAGCGGAAGATGCAATTGGCTGTATATCACTTCGGAGATGCACCACTTCCACAAATACAATTCTCCAAATGACGCCATACTTTTTTCTCAATAACATGCATATCTTATCCTGAGGATATGGCAAGGGTCTCATCTCCCACTAGGTTACTCCTGGACAAAGTTGCTTACTTATGCCTTTCTCATCTCTTCTTCATCCTAAGATTGCAGTACCACTAAGGTAAGTGTTATTAGAACTGTTTGTTAAATGAAAAGTCGAGAAAGAAGATGTAGATGACTCAAAAGGATAGGATTGCGTCGGGAGCTAAATTAAACAATGATAATTTACCTTAAGATCACCGTCCTTACACAACCGTTCGTTGACATGAATGAGTATTCTATACGCATGCATGCATGCGTACACGACTTACGAGGAGCAAAAATTGTTTTCTAAAAAATGGGTATGCGTCATTTTACTCTATGCTACATTGCCCTGTTAACACATTAAATGTATTATATCAATTTGATGCCAGAAAGCTTTTGATACATTTGTGCAACACATACTAAGTACATAAATTCATTAGAGCCCTAGTGATTCGATGTTGTCAACTTGATGCAGGTAAGCACGTATGTTAAAAAAAAGTAGAGAACAGTTGGAACCACATTCTCCTTGTGTAATCACCCACTTGGCCTCGTAAAATTGAAAAGCTCTTTGATTCACTAAAAGATATGATACATGCATGTAAATCTTTCTTGTAAGGCTGCTTTTCTGACTTCCCTGTAAAACGATTTCTTATGAGCATAACAAAACTCATAATCATAATAGTTTAAGCTGTTGTGTGAGGCCAACTTAATTAGTTTTATATATTTTTTAACACACCCCCTTAAATGAAAATCTTTTGGGCTTGAAACTTGCACAAGTCTACTTTACCTTGTGCTTAATTTTAATTAGAATAGGTGAGTGGTAGGATTCGAACTCATGACCGTTTAGTCATAAAGACTCTGATACTATATTAAGAGACCGTTTCACCACAATAGCTTAAACTGTTGTGTGAGACCAACTCAATTAGTTTTATATATTCTCTAACAGAAAGGTATCAATTATCACGGTTAAATGCATTCAAATTAAATTTACTGTTTCAGCATATTAGGTAATTGCATATGTCATCTTGTAATATATTGAATTCCACTCCCGATCATATATATATATATATATATATACCTCTCACTTTCTTCAATCTCACCCACTCTTTTAGCCTTTATCTTAAGGTAATCTTGAATTTCCTGATAATGGGTATCTTTTTGGATACTTTTAATATTAAGGAAAGCACCTCAAGTTGACATATGGATAAAGATTAATCAACTTTCTTCATATAAGGAGCCAAGCAAAAAGAAGTCGATAGAATAAAGAATGGAAAAGTAGCTATTAAAGAGCATATATCAAAATAAAAAAGGTGAATTTATTAAAGAAAAATATTAGAAGAAATTAACATTTGACATGTATTTTAAAATTGAAAATTTTCTTAATTTATCTCTATACCCTTTTTTATTTTAATTTTTAATATTTAAAAATTAATACTTTAATCCTTCAAATTTTAATGTGACACACGATATTAATATTGTACATCACATGACTCATTACATTTAACTAATTGACCACATTAATTTATGTTCCAAAAACAATTTATTTCTTAGGTTTCAAAGGAGATAAAATTATAATTTATCTTAGGGATTAAAATTATAATTTATAAATATAAAAATCTGAAATGTCAAAACAAACAATCCTATAGGGAAGATGTAATTAGCTCTTTTAGATTTCTGAACGTGTTTGGTCATTTTCTTCTAATTTGTCGTAAGTGCCCTTTTTGGTCACATCAACAAAATAGAAATAAAATTAACGTGTTTTGATGAATTTGAAAACTATGAAATAAATATCGAAACTGGGGCTCAGTCAGGTCAGTTCCCAGTTAGTGCATGCGTGTCTATCATGCTCATGATGGCCACTGAAGAGTGAGTTTGTGATGGATGTGTGACGACGAGGAGTTTTCCTTGCCTGATTGATGAGCTGTGGAAGTACGTAAAGCCATTGCCAAGACCCCGGTTAGGTGTGGCAACTGGAGAACAATGGTCCCTCATTGATTAAATGTTAAAACATCATACCTCTTTGGCTTGGCTAATCATCAGTCGGCACTACCTATAAAATATTTATGGATCTATTGATTTTAACATACCTGTATCTATGATTGTTTTATGAGATATTGATGTTCTAGATACAAATTTATTTCCTCTTTCTTTCTTTTCTCTTTTAGCGATTTCTTCGAATGATTAAGATAACTTATTTATATTTACACCAATTATTGTGTTGATTCTTATTGACAGAGAGAGGGAAAAGATCTTTGACCTATTTGAGATTCCTTTATTTAATACCCAATAATTATTATATTGAATTCTTTTCATAGAAATCAAATCTATAAGTCACATGGATCATTAAATAATCTAACACCACCTTCCCGACTACTATCAGAATAAGAAATTTCATTCCAGATTTTCCTTAACCAATTCTCATGCCCTTCAAACCCATCGATAAGCCTTGAAAATCCCACAATTCCCTTCTTTTGTCTTCTTGTTTTGGTCTTAAAGAACCGGCCAAAGTTATTTCAAAGTTAGTTTACAAAATGGTAATTCAAGAGGCATTAAAACTAATATATAAGAGAACTTTAATCCGTTTTAGTTAAAATCGTCATCATTATCATCATCATACTCAGTTCAAAATCTCGTAATGAAGCGAGATCTCAAAAAATCTGTTAACTTTACTCCTGCATAGTTGAAGAAATTACCTGGCTTCCCTCAAATAGCTTTGCATTTGCTTAGCTTTCACGAGATAGCATGTGACTAAAACGTAAATTAAGTAAAAGTTCTAAAATTTTGACTTTCTAATCTTCGGGACGTGATCCTCTGTCCTCCTTCTCTTGTTCCTACCATGTCTCATTAAATCTCAACCATCTATTTATGTGAGACATAGATGCCTGAGATTCAATGGGACAAGGTAGAAATAGGAAAGGGGGACAGAGAATTTAGGGGCTTAATCTTCTCGATTTGTTTATGCTTCGCAACATTTGTGTTGTCTGAAAGTGCAAAATGAGTAAGTATGACAACTTGGCACGAACTACTCTTGTCATGTTAGAGGATGGAAATTTGGTAGTTTTGAATGTGATCGTTGTTAGGCCTGGATAACGAACTTAGCTAAAACTAGGATTGTACTGAAGAATGGAAATTGATTGCTGAGACTATGCATCTTTGTTGCAAAAGGCTGAATCCCCAACCCAAAGGACCCCTCACACCCCGGTCCGACGAAGCAACTAGGAGGATGTAAATCAGGTACTCAGCGGCCCGCTAAGGAGGAGGTGAACAACCCACAGGCCTACAAAAAGCCCACCCTCAAAGCCCACAAGGAGTTCAAGAGTGTTGCTCCCACACTGCAAACCGTGAGATTCGAACTTTGCACCTTGTTGCAAATCTACCCCTCCGGAGCCAACTGAGCTACGCCCTGCAGGTTGAGACTATGCATCTTAAAACAATGATTGGTGGTGCTTGTTTAATACTGCTTAACAAAGGATTGTATGAGATCAATCTCAACTTTTTTTCTTTGCTTTTACACATAATTTGTAATTATTATCTTTTAAGTGAATTTATGGAGTAAATCTTTAGAAATACACAATAATTTATCGATCTTAGACTTTAGAGTAAGTTTTTAACAAGTTAAAGTATGAGTTGTGATTCCACCATATTAATTTTTGAAAAGAAATTGTCAAAAGGGTGGTCAATAACCCTTTTTTTAGGTGTTAATAATGTTTCTATATGTTTTTTATCATTACTCATCTCAAGTCACAAAGATTTCGTTTGTAAATAATTTGGCTCTTAAGGCACCAAAAGTTTGATATATAATTTTATTATTGTTTTGTTCATCTAAAGACAAAAGATTGTGAGGCCATTGTATGCATACGAATCTTTGATTTTGTTTGTTAGTAATGCTAGGAAATCAAGAAGAGATCTGATCCCAACTACAACAGAATAATTATGATTTTTCATATTTTGATTTCTTAAAAATTAAGACCACTTTAATTATATAAAATGATTAATGCATAAATCATAATAAAGTGTGAATCTTAATTCGTCTTTTATTATGAAGTTTGATCTTTTTTTGTCATATCCTTTGAATCATTTTCAAAATCAGTTCATTTTAACTATTGTAGTTACACAAGTGCCCAATTTCTAACGGTATCTACATAATGAGTTAAGAAAACTCTGCAACTATTACAAATAGGGTTAAACAAGGAATGCTAACTCCATTAGACCTTAAGTCTATTTATAATAAATTATGAACGTTTTAGTAATTTAATTAAAATTAAATTTTAATTTCAATTAAACTTTAATTAAAATTACAAATAATTCTAATTAAATATCAATTATGCCCAAATAAAATCTAATAACTCATATTGATCCTTATTTATTAAATGTATCATATTTAATTATAAAGTCTTCTTAAACTTTACAATCAAGTACAACTTAATTAAAATATCTTTGCTCTCTTTAATCCATTTTTTATGTGATACCTAGTAGGTTTCCAAAATATATTAGCAATTGATACAAACTATAACCATAAATCAAATATAGGATTAAATAAACAGTTAATTACTAAAAAAATCCTAAACTTTCTTCAATTTTTCAATTATAACCTGAACTTTAAAAAATAGCAATAAAATGTTCAAACTTTCAATTTTTTAAATTTTAGCCCAACGTTAGTCTCATCATTATCTGTGTTGACGTGGCACAACCATGTGTCGATGCTCCTCACTAATCATACACCTCAATTAGTTTAGGAGAAGATTGTTTGATTAGCCAAACGACATCATTTAGCTTTGATAGTCAAATGACGTCATTTTAACTAAAAGGGGTTTTCGAAGATAAAGGACATAGATTAATCTCTATGTTTTACAAATTTCCATATGATTCAATTAGAAGCTTGATTGAGTCAAGCTTAAAGTATGACAGGCACATGTTGGATATGCTGAAAAAATGGGAATAAATGAATTGTCATAATGTTTAAATATACTATGATCACGATTATGAGAATCCTGCGACAGATGGTGAGGAGTCAAATTCTGATGATAAATTGGAGCAAGATGAGGGGTTATTCTATGTTGAATTGGAGTAAGATGAGGACTTCACTATTATGCAGGATAATGATTTTGGTGATGGCTTAGTTAATGAGGAGTTCTTTGGAACTGATGATGAAGAATATGTTAATGCTAGAAAAATGAGAGGAGGTGTCCAAAGACTTCATAAAGTGGGTTTGAATTTGACATTGTTATCGATGGTGTCGATGGAAGTGAAAACAATTTTAATGCAATTAGTGATCATTCGAATGATACTGGAAGAGCAAAAAGAAGTTTGCATTGTGCAAATAGTGATTATGATGACAAGGATGATGAAATTCAATCACTAGTTCCTAGTGATGATGAAGAATCGATACCAAAAAAGAAATACATTAGTTTTAATCCAAAAGTTGAAATCACAAATTTTAAGTTTGAAATTGGAATGAAGTTCAAGGATGAGAAGCAGTTGAGGGAAGCTACAAGGAAATATGCAAATTATAAATGGGTATAATGTTTCAATGGCGAGATCTAGTGTACGAATGGAAATAGTTTGTGATGCACATGTACTTTTCTGGTGTATGCTAGCTGGATTGAAAATGAGGAAAATTTTGTTGTGAAGAGAGTCGAAAACACTCATAACTGCAGTAAAGTGCAGAGGAATAAGCAAGCTAGCAGAAAACAGATTACCAATGAATTCATACACAAGTTCAGGAGGAACCCTAATTGGCCTATTAGTCAAATGATGGATGATTTTAAATCAAAATATGCTCAAAAGGTCACTAAAATTCAATGTTATAGGGCTAAGTGGGAAACAATTATTATGCTTTGGGGATCAACAGAAGGTCATTATACGAAGTTATGGTCTTATAGACATAAGTTAATGCGAGCTGATAAAGATGAAAAGTTTATTATTGAATGTGATTTTGATGAACAAGCTAGGAGACCAATCTTCAAAAGATTTTATGTGGGTTTCAGTGCTTTGAAGTATGGTTTTCTTGGTGGATGCAGGAAGCTTATTGGCTTAGATGGATATTTTATGAAGACTTTCCTTGGTGATGCATTATTATCTACTGTTGGTCGTGACGGAAACAATCAAATGTTTCCTATACGTTGGGTTGTAGTTAAGGGAGAAAACTACTAATCACGAAATTGGTTTTTGACCATTCCTCCTGAAGATCTCTAAATAAGTGGAAATTCATGGACTTTTGTAAGTGATCAACATAAGCTAAACTTTGAATACCTATATATCTTATGTTCATTTGTTTATGTGATCAACACTTAATGAATTTATGTAACTGTTTGTTTTATAGGTAGTAGAAGCATTAAAGAACTTGTTTCCAAAAGATGAACATAGAAATTGTTCCCATCATGTGTATGCAAACTAGTCTAGTGTTCATAAAGGGTACATGCATAGGACTTTATTTTAGAAAGCAGTGAATTGTACAACAAAAGTTGATTTCAATGAAGTAATGGAGGAGTTGAAGAGCTTGTCAATGAAGGCTTATGAGGATTTTAAAAGTAGGAATCCGGAGACATTTGTGAAGGCCTTTATGAGCACAAGACCGAAGTGTAAAATAGTACATAACAATATTTTAAAGACATTTAATGGATTCATTTGTGAAGCTCGTAGTCAAAGCTTTATCAGTATGTTAGAATACATTCGAGTTTTTTTAATGACTCGAATACATGAAAAAAGGGATATGAGGATAAAGTGCATAGATGAGATTTGTCCTAGAGTGAGGAAGAAAATAGAGGTAGCACAATAGGATGCAAGACATTGTATGATCAGGACAAATGGAAATTTGAAAATTAAAGTCAGTATCTTTGCAGACAACTACATTGTTGACTTAAAAGCATGAACTTGTTAATGTAGACTGTGGGATTTAACCAGGATTCCATGTAAACATGATGTGGCTTGTATATCTTATCAGAGGGAGGATATCAATACTTATGTGAATCAACGTTATAGGCGTGATTTTTATTTGAAGACTTACCAGTTTGCTATGGGACCCATTAGTGGTCCTAAGTTTTGGCCAAAGACTAAAAATCTTCAGCCAATAGTACCTCCACTGATTAAGAAGATGCCTGGAAGACTGAAAAAGGCAAGAAAAAGGGATCACACTGAAAAACCTTGCAATCCCAACAAATTGACCAAGGTTAGAGTAGTTATAAGATGTCATCATTGCCAAGAAAGTGGTCACAATATTAGAGGATGCAAAAATAAGAATCAACCTCCAAGCCAACCTGAAATTGTTAAGGTAGATAGTTTAGTTGTGTAACAATGTGTTGTTATTCATCAAGTATTATTAACTTTATGTTTATCTTCAATGTGTATAATGCAACAAAAAAGAGGAAGGCTACCAAAATCAGTATCTACTGAACCCCTTCATCCAGTAAGTAGCAGTCAACTAGGTAGACCGACACATTTAGTATCTACATGATCAAATACTGCATCTTCTATATTACGAAGAGAGACAAGAATAATTAGTTAACTTTAAGTATAAAATTTAAGTTGTTTTCTAACTTATATAACATTATAATTCTTTTTGTTTTTATAGGCATGTAGAGGATATGGAATAACATTTGGGAAAGTTTATGGGAATACCTACTTTATAGTAAGTCATTTAAATTCTTGTTTATACTACTTATATGTAAGTATAAGGGAGATGATAATATTTACATAATTGGTTGCTTATACTTTATAGATGGGTGAGGGTCCATGTCAAGTGTTACAACCTCGCAATATTTACAAAACAGCAACACAAGCATCCTAAAGTACACCTGCTAATACAACTCAACCTAGAAGAAGGATCAAACTAATGGCTAAAAGATCTGCTACTAGGAAATCTTCATAATTGGTGAGTATTGCTTCATTACCTAATTCAAACATATATATATGTACTGATCCTGAATCATTAGACAAATGTTGCATCTTCTAATAGAGTCTTGCTTCAATCACGGCTGGTTTAATGTATTTACTGATTTTTTTTTCCCTCAGTCACTACGTAAGTAAGTTGTTGAATAATTATGGTCTAGTTTTTGTATGACATTTGGTGAAAAGTTTTTCTTGCTCTTTTCATTTGTATGTTTTTGGTGAAACAAGTGATAGTTCCTTTGTGTTTGTGTGTGTGTGATCTTGATGACATCTCTTTTAAAGCAAATCATACGTCTGAGTTTCTGTTGGTTACTGATTATGTAGAGATGGTGTAAGTGATCAAGTACTGCAGAATTCCCTCGATTAAGCCTTTGGAGCTGGAGCTGATTGCACACCGATGTATTTGAGAAAGTTGGAAAACAGAGGCATGGTTTTGAATTTGGAGCTTTAGAAGTTTGTAGAATAATGTCAGTGTCTGTAACCTATTTATTTGCTTGTTTGATTTTACTCTGTAATTTACTCTTCAAAAATGATATTAACTTAGTTTTTAATTTGGATTTTACTGTTGGAGGTTCTAGAGGAAAATTCTATCTAAAAATTTGTTTGTTTTTGTAACTATAGTTATTGAAAGCTTTTTCACAATTTAGTTTGGTTTATTATGAACTTATTAAACTAATTATGCAACATAACATAACAAAATGACATTCTCACCTAAAACTCTAATCCAATCCATAATCTTATATGAACATATAACCATCCTGTAATAGTTACAATATATAAAATATTTATCTTCATAAAAATAATATTTTATTGTTTATAGTGTTATATAAAGACCTTAGTTGAAGTGTGACCAAGTGTGAGTATTTCTTTTATCAAGTGCAAGTATTTCTTTTATCTAAGTGGCAAGGATTTACATTTTTTTGTATGACAATGGTATTTAATAAGTCTTAAAGTTATGAACAGATGATATTCTCTGGATCTCTCTTAACACAATCGCGTAAATATTCATGTTACTTGAATATACTCATCCTCTTATTTCCTTGTTATTATAAAGAAGTTCGAAAAACAGGGAATAATGTAACACCTCACTCCCGTGAGACCTGAACCCGACATCAACGGTGATATCCGAGCCCGCGACCTGCGAGGGTGATATGCTAGAGCAGTCAATACAGTTTAAAAACTCATTATGATATTTTTCTTTTTGAAAACAGTCGAGTGCGCGGAAATGATAAACGATTCGGGCCCGTGATACAAAAATCCTTTTCAGTCATACACTTTATCAAAGATCACATTTCAAAACAATATTTATCAATTAGGGCCTTCAAACAATTCGGTACTATTTTTGCGGAATATAAATTTACACATAATTCAAAATGACACAAATGCAGACGTGAACTGATCCCGACTTCA
>JANJEY010000007.1:54090249-54110776 GCA_024703695.1 Erythroxylum cataractarum
TCAATCCTATTATGCAAGAACAGTCCTAATTCATCCCAATCCATCTCATCATATGCCAATTTACTAGTTTACCCTTCTTGTCGAGGGTGGGATGTTACAAATAACGTGTGAGGGCTTGTGGCAGTACTTATATAGAGAAGTTCTATAGTGGATTTAACAACCCTAAAAGAAGAAGAAATCCTCTTGTGCCTTCCTTTACATTACTAAAAAACAAGTAAACCAGAGGATAAGTAATTATGAATGATATAAATGTAATTATAATTAATAGATGAAATTTTGTAATAATCGCAGTTACTTCTACAATATAAAACCTTGTAATAATTGCAGTTTCTTTAACAATATGAAAAGCTTACAACTGAATATTAAAGTGATAGGTGATGAATAAAAGATAAAAAGAGTCACAATAAACATAATAGTTACATTTGTTTTCTAACTATTACAATGTCTCTATTTTTTTGTACTTACATCCATCAACTAAGCTATGAAATCGCATAGGACTTACAAAATAAAGATATAAACATAAATATTATGACTTATGAAAATTTTGCATTATGCACATAAATTTTTACGCATTTCTTACAAACAACAATATATCTTTCGAACAAGACTCTTACCCCAATACATAGAATTTGTTTGACATATTTTACCATAAAACAAACTTTCATCTCTTTCATAAATACCAAGTACCTATAAGAGATCTTCAATTTAAATATTGATTAACATTAATTTATACGATTGCCATTGCTACAAACAATAATTGGATTACTTAATTTCATTTTAATGCATTTACAAAAATGTTGACCAATGTTAGGTTTAGCATTTGAAATCCGTAACTTAATCATGGCATTACAATTAGGGCAATTAATATTCAACATCTGTATTATATATAAAAATATCAATATTAATTATATTTGAATCCAATTAAATTATCGCATATAACAAATAATATATATTACAGTTATTTTGCTGCTGAACATAATTCTTTCTCTTTACCAATTGAGGATATATCCTTCCATCTTCTGCTACATTATCAAAAGAACAATATATAGCACTCTTGAATCCATTAACAACACCTTGACACTCTTCCCATGTGAAATATATGCCAGGTGCATGCCCAACGAAAGCTACATATACTTTATTTCTACCCATAAATGGTTATCATGTTACAATATCATTGTACAAATATTTAATTACTACCTTAAATGCAACACTACTATGATTTCTTTTCATAAATTCTCCTAACAAAGAATTAAATTTCCAAAATGTTAGATAATATCCCCAATATTAACATTTTAGCTAAACTACCATTACATTTACAAAATGAAAGAGATGAGGCTTCTCCCCTGCAAATCAGGATGAAGTATCACATAATTGAATATTTAGGCTATGGATTATGTAATGTCATTTTTTCAGTAATTACCAAGATGTATATATTCTACCTACAATACAAAACAAAGTATGAGTCGACCATCATGCATTCAGTTACAATGATTTTTTTTAAACTGACATTTCATATTGAAAACCAAGTGTATGAGTATTAAAGGTTTTTATTGTTCAATTTGTAATGTACACATACAAGTCAATCCTCCTTTTCAATAACAAACAAATCGTACCCTACTACAATCCAATTTGAAACCCTAATACCCTAGCACAATAAAAGTCAATTTTCTAGAAGCATAAGTCCAATTTGAAACCCTATTATAGCAAATTAGATTTGTGCTTTCGAAACCCTAGCACAATACAAGTCAACTTTTCATAAACACAAATCAATTCAATTTTCTAAAAGCACAAATTCAAATTAAAGTACAACAAATTGGATTTGTGCTTTCGAAACCCTAACGCAATCTAATTTGAAACCTTAATACAATAACACACCATTTCATACAAAAAGTGATTTGGAGTGGAAAAAACAATAGAGAGAGAGAGGACCAATCACACCCTAGTTGGCGCCACAGGAAGTTCAGCAACTGTTTCTTCAGTTTTTACTCGACAAAGAAATCACTCGCTTAGAAGAAGCACCAACGCACGAAATCACAAAGATAGAAGAAACACCAACAATGATAGAAGAAGCACCAACGCACAATAGCAAAAGCACCAATTTTGGGGGATTTTAAGTTTCAGAGTTTTAAGCATTGCACGACAGAGAAGAGACAGAGAAGAATTTTCATCTGATTTTTGTTGAAACGATGTCGTTTTACTATCAAAGATAAACGACATCGTTTTGCTAATCAGAAAATCTTCTCCTAAACCAACTGAGGCGTCTGATTAGTGAAGGACGTCAACACATGGCTATGCCACGTTAACACAGATAACGGTGAGACTAATACTGTGCTATAATTCAAAATTTTGAAAGTATGGACATTTTATTTCTACTTTTTAAATTTCAGGCTATAATTGAAAATTTGAAGAAAGTTTGGGCTTTTTTTAGTAATTAACCCTTAAATAAATTAAATTTATCTTTAATTTTCTAAGTAAACAATTTATATCCATAAGTCAAGATATAAAGTCTTGCAACATATCATGAACCTCAATATTTAAAAATATAAAAGTGGTTTTGATTAACCTTTCTGTGCATGATTTTTCTTATAATTCGATCATTTAACCATACAGTATTTTGATTAGACATAGAGCATGAAATTAATGTCTACTCTATTTATGAGTCCAATCATATTAATTCACCACCATTAATTAATGATCCAATTAAGGACATTTGTAAACTATTTAGAAAACATCATTCTATCATGACCGAGGATTTCTCGAATCAATATTAATCGAGAATAATAGAATATTCTCCTTAATTACCTAAGGGTAATGAATCATGTGTTGATCACTCAACTACCTCTATATAGTTCAAGTTATATCCAATGACTATCAATTAAGTTAGTCATTATTTAAATAGATCATAAGTGGTATTAGAATATAACAATCCATATATAAGATAAATTTAGAGATCTCAAGTTAAAAGGTCACTTATACAATCATCACTATGAAAATTTCCTTAGACATATAGGTAATATTCCAAATAGATTTCTCATATGGGCTCAGTTTAGTAAACTTGTTCTCTAACAAGCACTCTCACATTTGTTTAAATATCTTTATACTTTAATTGATAAGATCGACTACTTCTTTCATAAGAAAAAACATAACACATGCTATTATTTTTAAGTTCTATTAATGTATAATTTTAATATAACAATGACTAGGAACAATTTAAAGATCATATGTAAATGCAATATGAATTACAGAAACAACCTCTTTGTAAAAAAACAAAGGTAAGGATGCATACATCGACGACCCTCCTTAAACTCCTGCAAATTGGAAAGTATAATGTACTAGGTACTTTGACAATATGAATCTCATAATTATAATCTCATTAAAATTTTATTTGTAATGTATAATTATCTCATGTATTTTATCATATACATCTAAATTTGTACAAGATAAAGAATAATTTTAAATTATTTATCATTAAACTACAACCAACCGATTGAATGTAGGGTATAATCAAACAAGTAACACATGTGGATTTATACATTCATAAACGATACCATTTGTGTTTTTCAAGGGGTATTTTATATTTTGTGAGGTGTTTTCTTTTTTCACCTCAAAATAATTAAAAACGAAGTTTCAATATCTTTATAATTCTTTGGTGAATATGATGAATATGAAAAGATATTACTTAGATGATAAATAATTATATTTTATATAAAAAGATAAAATAATTGAATATAGTTAAATTTAAAATAATTTCATATTTTTCAAATATAAATTATTTCATAATAAATATTAATTTATTATCAATAAAATATTAAGTAAATTATTTATTTGTATATTTATAGTTAAAAATAAATTTTAAGTTCAAATAAAATTATTAAAATTCAAACTAAAAATTCTTTTTTTTAACATATTTATCAACATTTATAACTATTTTGTTTCAAACTTCTTATCAACCTCTTGAAAAATCATAAAAACTAAGGGGCCAGTTGGTTCACGTGGAAGAAATGGTAATAGAAATGAAAATGAATATGGTGAAGAATCATAATAGATATTATTATTATAATTATGATGATTGGTTCAGAGGAAGGAATGATTATCATTATCGTTAATAGTGGTTAATTTGTCAAAAATATTGAGAAATAAAAATTTATTATATTGTAATTAATTAAACTAATTAATTAATTATATGTATTTAATAATATTGTAATTAATTAATCACAATATTTTAATTAATTAATGAATTATATTTTAATTAGTTATATTATAACTAATTAGTTATTTATTTTTATTTAATTATAATGTAATTAATAATATTAATAATTTAATTAATTATATTGTAATTAATTATAATATAATATAATATAATTATTTTAATTAATTATATTTTAATTAATTAATTACAATGTTTTAATTATTGAATGAATTATATTTTAATTAATTATATAATTATATTTAAATTAATTAGTATTAAAAATATTTTCTTAAAGAGAGTCACTACCAAGAAATGAATTTTATTCTTTTATCAAATAGAGGGTATGGATGATTCTTTAAAAGTGGGACAACAAATTATTGCTCTTATAATGACAATCAACAACCAACCATTCACTTTTCATTTCTTACCTGTTAATCCCTTCATAAACCCATCAACCAAGCACCTCCTAATCTTTAATAATATTTAATTAACAAAATACAAAGGCGTCCAAAGATGATCTAATAATAAATGTCATACAAAAAATTATTAACAATCTAAACTTTCCACTTTTTAAGATAGAAATATAGAAAAATTCATACTTTATTCGAGTCTTGATAGTATTTATATATATAAGAAAAGAGAATCTCTAAAAAATTACATATATGATTTATTTAATTCATTATAGTGTATAATTTTAAGAAATATGTAAACTAGTTCAAGACATTTTTCATATTAATTTCTTTCAGTATGTGTATATGAAGAAGAGGTGGTTTATGCAAATTTCGGAAAATAACAAGCGCGAGTTCGCTCCTCAACAGTTTGACTACAGCTTCAATCTTTAGCTAAGCCCAAGTCGCTCCTCAATTCATCTCAGCTCAAACGAGGCTTCATGTCGCTCAGATCAGATGGTTCTTTTTATCATTGTAGCAAAATTACTCGTCGCTATCTTCACAAAAGCAGAAAAGTTGTTAGGTGCAGTCACTCGCATTATCTTTCTTTCACATCTTAATTCCGTTCCGTGTCTGCTTCCTTAGTTCATCTTTCCAAGACTATCAAACTTACCCTGAAAGGCTGAAACGAACTCAGCCTCTGTAAGAACATTGATAAATTATTTTGGCTTTACTGCAGTAATTGGAGTAAAATGATTTCTGCAAGATGAGCTACTGATAGAAATAAGAGTCTCAAACACGTTCTTTTTGGTGTGGATTGACTTATTATTGACCAAAAATTATATTTTGGTTTCTTCGATGGAAGTTTACTGATCAAGATATAACGTGATTCCACCGGTTTGGCTTACGTTTAGTAGGTTATTATTAAAAAAGGGGGCAACGGTTACTCTATTCTTTTCACAAGCTCTCTCCATCAATGGTTTGTTTGTTGTATGGCGCAGCTCCAAACACGGTACTATTTATGCTTAGTCACCACTCACTTCCTTATTCACGCCAAAGTCCTTCTCGTTCAGACTCTCTGTGTGCAAAAATCTGAGCTTTCTCTCTCTCACTCAACCTTCTGCTTCTCCATTGCTTCATTCTCTGTTGCTGACTAGTTCTCACCGTCTTTTTGTACCTCCGTTGCTTTTTTCAGCTCATGTAACTACGCCCCTCCTTTGATACTCCTCAAAGTTTCTGGCTTTTTTTTTTTTTTTTCACTCAGAAGGGTCTCTTTTGAATCATGTAATCTCGCTTCTTTTCTTTGTTTGCTTAATAACCATTTGCTGAAAAGTGATTAAAAAAAGCTGCCTTTTGCTGTTGTTTTAGACATGAGTTCTCGTTGATCTCTTTTGCTGCCCATCTTTTAGGTCCTCGAAGTCTTTTGATGTCCATTTGTTTCAGACTGTCATAAACTGTTAAAATGCAGAGTGGATTAATGGGTTCTCGTTAATTTTGCGCTTCTTGTTATCTGAGCTCCAGCAGTATTGAACTAGATTAGGATTGCCGCTTTTAGCATTTGACAATTGCAACATGTAATTTTAATCTGTGAACTGCATTTCGTTGTGTTGGTGTGCATTTTGGTGAGGCTTTGGTCATGAGTAGGAAGCTTTCTTTGACAATGAAGTAAAAACCTGCTTTAATGGATCTGAATTCATCTGAAGTCGAACGTCGATAAGAGATCTGAGCGTATGGAAGATATTTGTTCTTTCCGTTAGTTTACACTCTTCTGGCTCAAGATGAGTTCTGTTCATCACTGTCCTTGATTCGTAAATGGCACTTGAGATATAAGAGATTCGATTCATTGCTAATTTATTGTTTTGTTTCTACAGAAAATATACTGAAATCATTCTTTAAATAATTCCTTGAGATGTAGGAATCTTCAACTGTAAATTTACGTATAGGATTCTGAACATCCAAAAGCCATGATTGTACACAGATATATGTCTTCTGTTCCTTAGTGGTTCTCCTAATAGGTTCTTATTCATTTTATCATCTGCTATGAGACTTTAGTCGTCGTATTGGCCTCTCGAGTGAACTAAATCCAGGTGTTCGGGTGTTTCAAATAATCTTCGTTCATTGTTTGTTCAAAGGTTAAGTAGAGATCATATCTATTTTCTTTAGTCCCTTCTACTTTACCAAAAGTTCTGAGTTTTCATGGAGGAAACATTTGTCCCCTTTAGAGGAATTAAAAATGATCTAAAAGGAAGGCTTTTGTGCTACAAGGAAGATTGGAACGGTGGTTTCCGTGCAGGTATCAGGTTTGTGACTCTTACTGTATATCAATAATCAGATACTTCAATATATGATTACTAAAATGTTGCGTTATATTCTGACTTGGAATTTGGAAAAGTGGTTAACTGTGCAATTTATATGAAAGGTTTGGTATCTGCAATTGTTCAGCAGATATAACTAGACTTAAAATCTACGTTGTAATGTCTTCATTATTTTCTTGAGTTCAGGATCCTTGCCCCGACTACATACATATTCTTTGCTTCAGCAATTCCAGTCATATCTTTTGGAGAGCAACTGGAAAGAAATACAGGTTTGATGATCTTTACATCATCCTCTTGTTCGTGGCAGGTATATATGGTCTTGTACTAAGATATCTCTGGGTACTGGACTGTTACAGATGGAAGCTTGACTGCAGTGCAAACTCTTGCATCAACAGCACTTTGTGGCATCATTCATTCTATTTTTGGAGGACAGCCTCTACTCATACTAGGAGTTGCTGAACCAACAGTTTTGATGTACACTTTTATGTTCAATTTTGCAAAGGATCGGAAAGATTTGGGGCCAAAGCTCTTCTTGGCCTGGACAGGATGGTATTAGTTAATCAATATTCCCCTCGTGATAAGCATCGGGTGATCTTCTACACATATTAACTCTGATTGCTATTTTTTGTCGTTCATAGGGTCTGTGTTTGGACAGCCTTTTTGCTCTTCTTGCTTTCAATATTGGGTGCTTGCTCTATAATCAACAGATTTACACGCGTTGCTGGTGAATTATTTGGCCTTCTGATTGCAATGCTCTTTATGCAGCAGGCAATAAGGGTGAGTGTTCTTAATGAGCTTGTATCAATAATACAAAATTTGAGCTGTGATTGTACTTAAATGCAGTGTCACGGAATTTCTACTTTCTGGTGATTTTTATTTTACTCTTACGTCCAATAAGCTACACTTTTTCTCTGCACAATGGAAAGAGTGTCCTTAATTTTGAGGAAGCTTCCTTTTTATCTTCCACCGATTTATGAATATAATTCTACAGGGAGTTGTAGAGGAGTTCGGCATACCTCAGAGGGAAAATGTTAATCAGACTGCACTTCAACCTTCTTGGCGATTCGGGAATGGAATGTTTGCTTTAGTGCTATCCTTTGGCCTACTTCTTACTGCACTTAGGAGCCGTAAAGCTAGATCCTGGCGCTATGGTACAGGTATGGCATATTGCATTGTTGAAGGCTCGTTAAAGAGTCAAATACGATGAACCTCGATCAGTTCTGCTCACTCTTTTCTTTAATTTGTGTACCACCTATCAAGGCATGAGAAAGCATCAGTTGGCCTGTACATCTCATAATTGATTATCTCATCTCACTACAATATGTTTGTTAAAGGTTCCTTGCGAGGATTAATTGCTGATTACGGAGTACCACTTATGGTGCTTGTTTGGACTGCCATATCTTACATACCAGTACATGATGTTCCAAGAGGGATCCCGAGGCGGCTCTTCAGTCCTAATCCATGGTCGCATGGTGCATACTCTAATTGGACAGTTATCAAGGTGAGTCCCTTTTTTCAAAAAGTGAGACTTGCATTAGCTTTGACAAAGCTTAACCTGTACGTTCTTTGCTCTAAGGCCTTTATGATGCTGGTTTGATTGTGTAGCAAATGGTGGAGGTGCCTCCTTTGTACATAGTGGGAGCATTCATTCCTGCAACCATGATTGCCGTTCTTTACTACTTCGATCACAGTGTTGCTTCCCAACTTGCCCAACAAAAGGAGTTCAACTTGAAGAAACCAGCTTCTTATCATTATGACCTTCTTCTTTTGGGAATTCTGGTAAGCTAACGCATAGCTATGTTCCCTTGATACTTCTGTAAATATTGCCAAAATAACAAAAATAAGGATCAAATTTTGAATTTCCAACCTTTATTGACTTCACTTTATCAGGTCATACTATGTGGTCTTATTGGCATTCCCCCTTCAAATGGTGTAATCCCACAATCTCCAATGCATACTAAAAGCTTAGCTACCCTGAAACATCAGGTAATGTTCTCTCTACGAGTCAGCAAATTTGAGAAACCATATTGTATAAATAAGATATTCCAACCTTTTGCTTTCGTGAGTTTTGGCATCTATCATTTTCTGTGGGAATTTGATGTTTAAGCCCATCCAATAGGGTTAACAAAAACTGTACTAATTTTTGTACTTGCATTAGTTGTCTCTTCATTTGTTCTTTTAAAGAAATATTGGATCTTCTGTCTATCTCATATGAGATTCTTGCGTTCTTGAATGTCTATATTACTCTATCAGACAACTCATGTTAACTGTCTAATCCTTACGGCCTTTTTGCTTTTAAAACAGCTTTTGCGAAATAAGCTTGCATCAACAGCTCGAAAAAGTATTCGCAAAAATTCAAACCTGGGACAATTATACAGAAGTATGCAAGAAGCCTACAATGAAATGCAGACTCCCCTAGTCTATCAGTTGCCACCCACCCTGGTAGAGTAACCCACAAATGACTTGAGACATTAAATTGTTGTTTCTTCTCTTGCCTTACATTAGCATCTAACAGGGGTTAAAAGAACTGAAAGAATCCACAATTCAACTTGCCTCAAGTGCTGGATACATTGATGCCCCTGTCGATGAGAATGTTTTTGATGTGGATAAGGACATAGATGACCTTTTACCTGTTGAAGTCAAAGAACAGCGGCTCAGCAATCTGCTTCAGGCAATGATGGTTGCTGCTTGCGTTGCTGCTATGCCTCTTTTAAAGAAGATCCCAACTTCAGTTTTATGGGGATACTTTGCTTTTATGGCTATTGAAAGCTTGCCAGGAAATCAATTCTGGGAAAGGATATTATTGCTTTTTACTGCTCCAAGTCGAAGATACAAGTGAGTTTGTGCTTTTTGAAAGCCATTAATTTATTAGCAGGCTACTCTCTCATTTTCTGCTAATTATTCTCCATGAAAATATCCCACCCTCTGTCATTTGAAATCTGAAAATGAGCTCACCTCTATTGTGACTTTCTGTGGTGATCTCATACAAACTGCATAAGCTTCCAGTTAAAGTTGCATTGTGTAGCCGTTATATGATCTTACACTAATGATAATGAAATAACTGCTGGTGAGAGTGTGCTTATTATGAATTCATTCCTTAATTTACAGGGCACTGGACAAGACTCATGCGACCTTCCTTGAGACGGTTCCCTTTAAAACGATAGCCATCTTCACATTGTTCCAGACAATTTACCTGCTGCTCTGCTTTGGTCTTACTTGGATTCCAATAGCTGGGGTCCTTTTCCCACTGTTGATCATGCTTCTTGTCCCTGTTAGGCAGTATGTGCTCCCTAAATTTTTCAAAGGAGCCCATCTTCAAGACCTGGATGCTGCTGAGTATGAGGAAACTCCGGCTGTATCATACAATATACCATTTGATGTAAGTTAGTTCTTTCATGGTTTGAGTTAAATGTTGGACTTGAGCTAGAAACTGGTAACTCCTATGTTCTTTTATCTGAACCTTAATCATTCGGGACAGTGTGAGGTGACTTTACTCACTTATCTATTTCTGGAAAATGATTCACGAAAATGTTATAATTCTTGCTAGTTTATTTATGCTCATCTGTTGGAATTGCAGATCCTGAAATTCTTTATCACTGTCAGATACAAAAATATAGAACTTAGACAGACCAACTTACACTACCATGGAATTTTGTCTGACACCATTCAGTATCTGATGCTTTATAAATCTGACAGGATCAGGATCCTCAAGCAAGAACAACTAACATTGATGAGGGGGAAGTTTTTGATGAGATTATCACAAGAAGTCGTGGTGAGATTCGTCATACGCAGAGCCCAAAAATAACCAGTTCAACTCCTAGTTCATTGGAGATAAAACCTTCATCTAGCCCACGGGCACCACAGAGGGCATACAGCCATAAGTTCAATGGAAAGGGAATTGAAGTGCGGAAAACGCCAAGTCCTAGGCCATCTATCCTTGGTCAAAACACTGGTGGTTCATCTTCAAGTTAAAACATAAAATTGAATCGTGGTATTTTTCATTGTCAATGTACTCGAGAGGTCTTGTCTGAAGATAAAGAGTAACTATAGATCGATGTTGTCAGTAGGTATGTGTTGTGTTTTGCGTTCCTAGTGCTAACCATATCTTGTTTGCCACTGTTAACAATTCTGTACTTCCACTTAAGAACCAATTTATGACAAGGAAAAAGTTGTTTGCTTTACACTTTTCTTTCTATAAAGAATTTTCTTCAGTTTCCTTTTTCTTTATTGTTCATTGTGCACTTATGTGATGGTTGCATATGAATTTCATTGCTGTAGGATTTTCTTTTCTAGAAGATTGTTCTTCAATTTCTTATGTGGTTGTTGCAAAAGAAGTTCAGCAACTAAGAAGTGGCAAGTAAAGTGAATCTATGCAGTTGTGCATGCTCTTGCTTTCTCAATATCAAAACTAGTGGAAAAGAATTAAGATATTCCTAGATTCACAGTCATGTTACTTGGCATCAAATATTTTCTTGAGAAACAAACAACTTGTAACAAATTGGAATTCAACAGTGACTGAAACTTGTGATATTTTGGTTATTGTTAACAGGGACTTGCTTGATTCGGCATGGAAATCCTTCCGTGAATTATAACTAAGTGTGTAGAAAATTTACTTGCTTTTAATGGTCAAATTGAAAACTTGATCTTTCAGAATGCCATCGAAGATCGAACAACTTTTGGATTACAAGATTGGCAAATAACCTTCTTCATAACTCTACCATTCATGCACTCCATATATTCAAAACCCTTCAACACTCAACTTCAATCATTACATCTTTCTCTAATTTACAATTAGCCAATGCCAGAATCTACTTTAGTGGACAGTCCTACCTCCAACATTTTTGCTTTTTAGTAGTGTTTGCACTACGTGTTCCACCGTGTTGTGTTGTTTTAGAAGGTAGTGTTCGAAGGGAAGTTTCTGACTCTGACAATTATATTCCCCACATTATTTAATTCCCTCTTACAGAATTCTTGTGATGAACTCGCAATACTTATATAAAACTGACATAATTTTGACTCTCTTTAGCTTCAGGATCTTGCTCAAATCTACTTATACATGTACATTACAAGACTTGAAATATAGTTTACAATTTGAAGAACAATCATATCACAACAAGAAAAAGCTTCAGCTTACCACTTCTGTCCATGTCCTGGAAGTTCTCATTTATGCTCTATCAACTTGTTTTGTGCCTTAACATGTCATCTCATCAAACATGTCATCTCATCAATTATTCTCAGCAAAGCTTCTTAATGGAGTAAGTTCTGAGCCAACTTGGTGCATTGTCTAATCAATGCACGCTCCTATGCAAGTTCATTAGTACAAATTTGAGTTATCCAATTGTGATTATAGATAAAAATAGATATTTTTTTATTAAAATAATTAATTAAAATTTCATAATAGTTCTTTTATTTTATTAAAATGTCAAATGTTTTTTTGTTAGGTAATATGTATTACCTCTCCAATATGAAGCACACGTGTTCAAGTTTTTTTTTTTAATCCAAAGCAAAAATATGCAAATCAGTATCACTAGCCAAAAAGAAATCAAGAATCTATATTTGGTACCCTTAATCTTAGCCGCATGTATTACAAATATATGAAAAATATTACATTAATCAATGATTGTTGGTCCGAATTTTGCATTTTTTGTTTTCAAACCTATAAATGTGGTATTATAGTTAGGATTTGATTTAGGGTAATTCCTATTGATTTTGGCAATCGAGCAGGTTGGGTAGACTTTTTCTAAAGCATTTGATTTTGGACTGGATCGGTTTTGAGAATTGAAAAAATAAATTAATCCTAAATTTTAATTAAATCGAGTCAAGTTTGTTAATTTCGAAGTGGGTTCGAGCTAAATTGTCACTCCCAACTTTTATATCTAAAATTTGTTTGAATCTAATAAGATTTTATTTGTTGACTTTATGTTGAGAATAAATCCATAAGAAAAGGAGAGTTTTGTGTCCCTTAAGTTAATGGCCCACTTGACTCTAATCGATCTATTAAACTTCAATTGTGACTTCAAAAAATCAATGGTCCTAAGATTGTAAAAAAAATAAGCATTAATTAGGTAATAAATTTATGGGCTAAAGTGGAATTATGGTCTTTAGATCGGATCCTAGCAAAACCTAAAACCTATTGGGTCCAAAATATTATGTGCTCTAGAAATAACCTAGGCCTTAAAATGTACCCTTGAAATTTGTTATGGGCCATGTAGCTAAACCTAATCTCAACTAAGTCTAGCCATTAAAAAAATGTTAAGATTTATTCATTATTTTTCCAATTTATCTTAATAGTAATATTTTAGAATGTATAGAATTTTATTTAACTTTTAAGAGATTAATTGGTCAACCGGTTGCTCCTTTGTTATTATAAGATCACATGATTAAGTCATCTAAATAACTTTTTTTGTAAAAATCCAAAGAAAAGATTAACTAAATAAAATATTTTTAATAATAATTTGATGTACTAAGTTATTTAATATTAGTTTTTTTCCTAGGTTCTATTTGTAAATAAAAATGTCAAATAAAAATAACTTTTAACAAAATTGGTATTTCTAAAAGTAATTAATTATTTTTTAATGATATTGACTAATAAATACATAATAATAAATAATAATAATAATACTAAAATAATAAAAAACAACAACATCAACAACAACAACAACAATAATAATAATAGAACTACTACTAATAATAAACTCAATAGTACTATTATTATCTTCATGTATTTATTGTAATTTTATTTACTTAAATATTTTGTATGTTATTTTTAATTATTTACTGTTTTAACTTACATCACTATTTTTCTGTTACGTTTGCAAGTGGGTATATCGGAAACAACCTCTCTATTATATAGGGGTAACTTGCATATTATCAGATCTTCCCAGATCTTACTTCACTGCGGGACTTCAGATTGGATGTGATGACGATGATGATAACGTTAACTAATCATATAAAAATAATCAAAATAGTAACTGAAATATTTATAAAAGGTAAAAAAATATTATATAAAATTAATTAGATTGAGGTCAAATTTCTTCTACATAATTCTATTTTTTAAATAAAAAATTGAGTTTTCCAATATCTTAGGAAAATAATGCCAAATTTCAATAGTCAGGCAGGAAGTCTAAACGTTCGATGTGCCGAAAAGTAGTATCGCTGCAGACAGAGAGTCACGGGAAATGAGGCCACAGATTGTGTTATTTGGAGATTCAATAACGCAGCAATCTTTTAGATCAGGGGGTTGGGGTGCTTCTCTGGCGGACACTTACTCCCGCAAGGTGCCTCGTTTTTGTACAAGATCGAATCTTTCTCTTATTGATTGATTTTTGAACATACCCTTTACTTCATTTCCCATTCTCTTCACTGAAGTTCACTTTTGATCTCTTGAACTTAGGCTGATGTACTACTTCGTGGCTATGGTGGTTACAACACCAGATGGGCTTTGTTTTTGTTGAATCACATTTTCCCACTCGTAAGTTCGTGTCTTTTTTCTTGGTTTTGGCCTGGTTTCGATCGTGTTATGGTAATAGAGTTTGGAATCGCGAATTTTGGTTAACTTTTTTATGGGTAGGATTCTACGAAGCCTCCAATCGCGACTACAATATTTTTTGGTGCTAATGACGCAGCTCTTCCAGGCAGGACTGGTGAGAGGCAACATGTTCCTGTCGAAGAATACAAGGAAAATTTGAGGAAAATTGTTCTGCATTTGAAGGTCTTAACCACAACTTTTGTTGCCTTATGCATACTTGAGAGATTGCACATTATCTGGAGTTCCATCAAGTTTATGGTTGTTAAATGTTTGGATCTCGTGCTTAATATGGCCACTGAGCTCACGATCTTCTACTAGTAGCCTATGATCTACAATTTACTTGGAAATAGTGCACAATGCAGCTCACGATCTTCTACTAGTAGCCTATGATCTACAATTTACTAGTACATAGTGCAGAATGGAACATCCTAAATATTGGTACTGTTAAGTTCCGTACATTCTTTCCCGGGGAAGAGTGTTTTGGAGTACTTCCAAGAGCTAGTCTTTGGACGCAATTAGTTTGAAACCAATGTTAAATGAAAAAACTAGGTTCAGAAAGCAGCACTAACAATATAGATCTTAAATTGTTTTTGGTGTTTCAAGCCCCATCTCGTCGTGATTTCTTCAGATTAGAAAGCACAATAGTACTTCATTAGTTCTAAATATCAATACTGAAAATGTACTTACAGATGCTACTACCAAGTATTTTTTATCATGTTCTCCATTGACTTCATTATAATCCTGTAGATGTCGTATTTGTCAAACAGACATGTCATTACCTTCTCAGCCACATCCATTGTCAACACTTCCCTGCCGCTGCTTCCACATTTCATCTAACACTCTTTCGGCACTCCTTGAGAGTGTTAATAACTATTCATACATGCAATAATGAAATCGTATCTTCTAGAAAAGGATACTAATTCTAAGCTGCATTAACCATTTGGTCTGCGTTCATTGTTAATTAGCCAAATGATTTTTATTTTTTTAACTTTCTTTCAAAAGGAGAACTTTGTTCGTAGGTGTCATTGGCTTCTCTAATTACTATTCTCCCTCCAGTCTTCAAAAACAAGGTTGCTTCTATTTCTTAAAGCAAGTACTGAAATTATAACCCATTTCTCTTTATTTATGGAAAGATAAACCTTTTGATGAATGTGATTTTTATTTCTCAATCGCTGATCAACATTGTTGCATTGATCATGAAAATGTGAAATTCTTCTCCTGAAGGTCAAACCAGTGTCCTAATCATTTACTTGTACCATGAACTGATGACTTGCATAATTGGTGATGCTTTGGATCAATGCATGCCAAACTGGACTTTCAATTGGTAGATGCATTCTTAATTTTGCAGAAGTGCTCGCCCTCCATGCTTATTGTGCTCATTTCTCCACCCCCAGTGGATGAGGAAGGCCGCAAAGAATATGCCAAGTATGTTTCTTAATTATTTTGTTCAGTGATATGGAAATTTTGAATAGACAGTTTAGTTGCCAAAAGCACCCAATATTACTGGGTGTTAGTAGAAATTGCGAATCATGAGTCTTCATCCAAGTTAGTACAGTTATTCTATAACCATGCTGACAGGTCTTTATACGGTGAGAAAGCAATGACACTTCCAGAGAGGACAAATGAAGTTGCTGGAGTTTATGCGAAGAAGTGTGTTGAGTTGGCAAAAGACATGGGAGTTCGATCAGTTGATCTTTGGTCTAAGATGCAGGAAACAGTGGATTGGCAGAAAAAATTACTGAGGTTCGTGTCACTTGTAGCTTCTGAGTCGAGAGATCACTACTGTTTGAGTGATGACTAGCAATTTGAAATTGGAGGTTATACAAAAAGTTTATGCAATAAACTTAATTGGTAACCTCTTGAGTGGATGTGACATATTTAGATCGTCAGTTCATAATCTCTCATTAAATATTGGACCCAATAAAAAAATAAGTAACATAACTCAACCATGCTTTTACCAAGCCTATGCCTCATAATTTCCTTCTTCTTATCCAGTCGACTTCTTGTTTCAAGATTCTTTAACTTGGAAGATTTGGTTGATGTTTGCGAACTTTGAAGTTAAAGCAGATGATATATGATAGACTTAACAAATTAATAAGAATTAAACAGAAATTTACGCAGTGGCTGTGAAATGCTGATTGTGCATCTTGTTTACAGCGATGGACTGCACCTGACACCAGAAGGTAATGCAGTTGTCTGGGAAGAAGTTGTTAAAGTGTTCAATGAAGCATGGCTTTCTGCTGAAGCAATGCCTTACGATTTCCCTCACCATTCAGAGATTGATGGAAAGAACCCTGAAAAAGCTTTCCAGCAGCAATGCTTATAACATTGCAGCCGTTACACTTTGTCTCTGAAATAAATCTCTCTTTTAACAATCAAGAATGTTATGGATCATATTCCTGTCTTCTTTGAATGCACAGAAGCGTTCGTGATGATATGCATGAACAGCTCAACTATTTGACCTTAATACAGTTCATTGCAATCAAAATGTTTTTTCAAGGTCTGGTTTTCTGTAGAGCATGCAACATCTTTTCTGCTTATACTTGCAGTTCTTGAAGAAAGATCAGGCAAGTAAACTTTCTAACAACTTGTAACATCGACACAAACAAAAGGGTTCATATAGAACCTGCTAAATCTTCGTTTTGTCTCCTTAGCATTGGCCAAAACACATTTAAGACCACAACTGAAGGTAAGCAATTAAGGCTGTAATAGGATGTTAAGCGTTACCTTAACCTCAATTTCACAATAGTTTCTGTAGTTAATGACACATCTAATGAAATTAAACAGACCATAGTGTTGTTGGGTTATATACTAACTTCATTTATTAGTGACCTCTTTAAATTTATCATCAATGTAGAGAGAAATAGACAGTGGCAAACATTAATACTTGAGTTTGCAATCAATTCAGTTACATACAACTAAAAAAGAAAACAGCAGTACGATACTAGGTTGTCCTCTTTCTGTTCTTTGACCAAATAGTGCAAGTCAAAATTTTGTCATGACCACTTGGACCTATGTAGAGGAAAAATGTTGAATGCAATTATTAATAGATTTAATTACTAAATCTTGTATACATATATGTTAAGAGATGCATTTTGGGAAATAATTTTTCTCTCTTTTGGACTGCTGACTAATGACTCAAGGCATTTTTATTCTGACTCCAAGCTCTTAAACTATATTCATATCGCTAGCAGAGCAAACCATATTGCATGAAGCTCATAAAAATTGGACGACCGAGATTACATAGAAGCACACTAAAAGTTGTAAACACACAGATTAGATTTGGTATTTTTTTGGTCTACAAGTACAAGTTGACCTTCCATGTTCATTTCTACATATTTGCCCAATCTGTAATGACTACAGCAAGAGCTGTTGGATCACAAATAACCAACGGTCAGGATCAACATAACAACATAAATGCCCACACATCCTCCCTTATTAAGGAACTCGAAGGTGGTATATTGTCATGTATTTCCTGAACACTTCCACCATTTAAGCCTCAGGATCTTCTTGTGATTTTCTCTCCATGGAGTTTAGTCACAAGATCTTGAGAGACACTTCCTTCCCTCATCATCCACTGCTTTCTCCGGAAAATGATAATAGTTACCCAAATAATAAGCCATACACGAAAGATGAGTTCCCCTTTGAAGTGTGCTCATCGAAGGGGTTTCTTCAGGATTTGCAACATCTAGATACTCAGTTTCATGCTTCTGGGACGTCTTCCAATCCCATTTTTGGGGTCCAAACTGGTTCCAATTTCGAATCTTTCGATTCTTTCCCATATGTTTCTTCGACGAATATGGATTTCTGTGAATATGAGTGCAAACCATTTGCAGATAACAATAATCATGGCGGTCTAGTTCAAGTCTTGGACAATTTCATAACTGCAACTGGAGGAGGATATCTGAATCTTCCTCAAACAAACCACACTGGTCACTTGGATGCATCTACTGCACAGGATCACATGTCCTTGACCTTGCAAGAGATGAAACCTTTGAGTTTTATAGTACCAGACGAAGTCTCGTGTGTGAGCGTGAACAATCATGATTACTATAAGAGAGTCGATAAGAACAAATCACTTCTTTCTTCTGCAAGAAATAAGACATGGAAAGGTCGTAAGAAGAACACTGTCGTGAAGGGTCAATGGACAACTGAGGAAGATAGGTACATAGATTATTTAGTTTCCATTTATAGGGCATATTATTGTTGGATGATAATAGTGTTGTTCTTGATTTTCCATGTTTGGTTTGCTGATATTATTCCGAATGGTTATTTGCAGGCTCCTGATTCAGCTGGTTGAACAATATGGAATTAGAAAATGGTCTCATATTGCTCAGATGTTGCCTGGAAGAATTGGAAAGCAGTGTAGAGAGAGATGGCACAACCATCTAAGGCCTAATATAAAGGTTAAAAAATTCCATATGCGATAGTCGCTAGATGGATTTGGTTGATCTGATGTTTCATTCTTTCCTATTCAATTTCCTAATTTCTTTAGTTTTAGCTATACAGATGGTAGATAGATAAAGAGAAAATTGTCTTACATCCAACTGCTTTTGCAGAAAGATTCATGGAGTGAAGAGGAAGATAAGGTACTCATACACGCTCATGCAGAGATAGGAAATAAGTGGGCAGAAATTGCAAAGAGATTGCCTGGAAGAACTGAAAACTCGATAAAAAACCATTGGAATGCAACTAAAAGAAGGCAATACTCAAAGAGAAGGTGTCGTTCTAGGTTCCCTAGAGGCTCTCTTCTGCAAGAGTACATCAAAAGCTTAAACTTGGACCAAATCAATGGGAGGTTTCAAGGAAAACCTTCCATTACCGATTCATGTGCTGGTAAAAGTATCACGAGAGCACCAATTCAACAGGCCTTAGATTTCTCCCAGAATGATCGTCTTGTCCCAACTTACGATTTCAATGAAGTTTCTGATTTTGAGTTCAATGACAAAATGTTCGAAGAGGGTTGTAGTATTGACTCCCTTCTCGATGACATTCCTTGTGCTTCTGTTTATGATGAGAAGAACCTTTCCATGGATTTGCTTGTAGATGATCATGTAACCCCAGTACTGATGGATCAAGAAGTGAAGAAGGAGCTTGACTTAGTGGAGATGATCTCTCAAACCAAAATGCAATGATTCTGATATCTTCCAACCGTCAAATCCACATTAGATGGATGAATGGACCATGTTGGTAATGAGGCTTGCGATGTCTGCAAATTCAGGGGCATAAAAAGGGAAGGGTTTTCAAACAAGTCTCTCCTGGTTCTGGGGTTTATGGTTGTTCACAGGATATGCGGAAAAGGATGAACAAGCAAACAGGCAAAGAAAAGCTAAATAATAATTTTAAAAAAAAAGCTACTAAAAAATATGTTGGAATTCTTGTGATTGTACAATTGCGTATGGCAAGCTTGTGCTTAGACTTGCACGGCTTCAATTGCAAAACTATCACTATTTTCCATGGAGATCTTCAATATATATAAGGACTATATAACTAACAATATCTCATATGAAGAATAGTTTCCTTTTTATGCTTAGATGAATTGAATATATTTACTTTTAAATTATTAATTTATTAAATTATTAATTTTAAATACTTAATTCATAATATATATATATATATGCATACATTCTACCAAATTATATATAGGGTTAATTACAAAAAAAAAATCAAATTTTGTTCAATTTTGCAATTATATATAACCCAAACTTTCAATTTTTTTAAGTCTAGCCCGACGTTAGTGTCTTCATTAAGTTTGTTGACATGGCTTGCCACATGTTCTAGATACCGAAAACACATTTACACATCAGATCAAGTTAACAAAACTAAGAAAGATTAACTAAACTACGTTATTTAATAACATAACTAAAACTATTTCGTTTTGGTTCTTTAACATGCAAGACAATGAGGTAAATTTTAAATAATTTATTATGCAATTTGCAACTAAGAATTCGAGTTAAAGATATAAAAGGAGGCAAAAAAACATTCAGCAGCTTACAAAGAAGTTCACAAATGCATAACTCAGAAAATGTTTTTTCCGTGAAAGAAGACAGATATCTGTCCTTGAATTACAAGGAAACAAAATAGAAGAAATATAGAATGACAAATG
>JANJEY010000007.1:54264175-54277713 GCA_024703695.1 Erythroxylum cataractarum
GTGTTTCTTAAGCAAATCAAAGAATGGTTATCATCTGAATTTGAAATGAAAGACATGGGTGAAGCGGCATACATTCTCGGATTCAAGATTTCAAGAGATCGTTCAAAGAAATTGTTATCGCTTTCACAAGCGATGTACATTCAAAGAATTCTTGAACAATTCTGTATGCAAGATTGCAAACCAATTGATAATCCTATTGTTAAAAATGAAGGCCTTAGTAAGAGAAATTGCCCGTCAACGCCACAAGAAAGGGAACAAATGAAGAGTATTCCCTACTCTAGAGCAGTTGGAAGTCTTATGTAAGCAATGATGTGTACAAGACCAGATATTTGTCATGCCATTGGGATGGTAAGCAGATATCAATCAAACCTAGGTCAAGCACATTAGAAAGCAATAAAGAGAATATTGGAGTATCTAAAGGGAACCGTGGACTATATATTATGTTATCAAGGCAATGATTTATGCATACAAGGGTATACAAATGCAGATTGGAGAGGAGATTTAGATTAAAGAAAAACTACCTCAAGATATGTATTCGTACTAAACCATGAAGCAATATCATGAAAAAGTAAGAAATAATCTTGCGTTGCATTATCCACAATGGAAGTTGAATTTATAGCATTCTCAATTACAGTACAAGAGGCTGTGTGGCTTCATCGATTTTTTGTGCATTTGGGAGTCGCTAAAAGCGAAATTAATTCAGTGACCATTAACTGTGATAGTCAAGCTGCAATCGCTTATACTAAAGACCCTAAATTTTATTGTAAGACAAAGCACATAGATACTGAGGATAATTATGTGAAAGATATAATTGCACGAGGAGAAGTGAACATGAGATATATATCTATGCGAGATATGATAGCAGACCTAATGATAAAGCCAATTTGTAGAGATGTATACATTGGGCATGTAAAGTCACCAGGACTACGTAAATGTTGAAATGTACTGATAAAACATTTCTCTATATATGTTCACTCAGTCTAATGTCATATGTTTGGATATAATGTATGATGAAGATTATACATTGTGTATCATTTGATTCGTGAATATATGTGTTTGTGTATAAATATATTTTAGAATGAATCATAAGTATATGAGACAGATTATAGATTGACCCTCTCATATGGGAAATCACCTCTAGTGTTTATACTCGCTAGAGATGAGGCATGTTTAAAGTTTATTATCTAGGTGATAATTGAAAGCGAGAAACTTAAACCATAAAATGCCGGAAGGAAATTAGTTCAAAGTGATTTGTTAATCACTATATTTGTCTTACGTTGTTAGATGTGAGTTCTGAATAAGTTTTTGAGTATATGAGTGAAATCAAGTTAAACATTGAGTATGTTTGAACTATCATCTGTACGGTATTTCTAGAATAAAGACATTCAAGTTAAACAAAGTGCGTAAATACCGTAATACATGACTTGTACCATGTGTGCACAACCGACCACTAAAGGATTAATGTAAGTCGCAAGATCTCATCTTACATTGTATGAGACCCTTGAGGTTAAGAAGAACCTCATCATATACCCTTATGACTCTTGTTTCATTATTGAAAATTGAATTTAAGGTTTGCTACTTTAGGTTATTGCCAAAAGATCATGCAAGATACGATCCTATGCCTCCATAAAAGATTTGAATTTAAGGCTTAAGATATCGCAAGTCACGATATTCTAAGCCTCCATAAACCTTTGGGGTTGCAAGACGTTTCCACCTAAGCCACTTGATCCCATTGTTATCTTGACCTCCACTGTGTCAAAAGAAGCTATTCATTAAATTTTCCAATTCCTTACATGTATCAACAGGTAAAAGGAAAAGGGACATGATGTAGTTTGACATAGCTTGCGCCACCGTTCGCAATAAAACATCCTTACCTGCTTAATCACAAGCTTTAGTTTGGTATGATAAAAAAGGAGTATTAAGGTGGTAGTAATAACAACAAACGCTGAAATATACTTTGTACTATGTTTTCTTATTAAATAGGGTATAGGAATAAGTTAAATATATTATCATAATTATTTATGATTTAAAATTATTTCATATTAAAGAATTTTTATTAGAATATTTTGAATTATGTATTGGATATTTTAATTAGGAATCCTTTTAGTGTTAAAATAAGAGTTTCGAGAACTTTTTTATATATACGTGTGTATGTGAGTATTTAGTCCTTCAATAAGAAAATCATGTTTCCTTTTTTTTTTTATTATAAATTTGAGCTTTCAATTAAAAGTTGGTGACGTTGTTTTTCTAAAAGTAATTGTTAGTCTCTAAGGGTGATTCATAATTCTCTACTCTTCATTATTTGTTTACCTCACTAAAGTTTCCATACTCATAACATGAATTTCTAACAACTAAAACTCTAAAATTCTAGACATATTAAACCTAATATTCCAATCTTATCAAACACTAAGGGGATGTTTGTTTCTATTTTTTCTCCTTTTTTTGTTGTCGTTTTTGTAAAAAGAAAAACATGTAAGTAAAATGTATTTGGTTTACTCTGTTGCGATTTTTTGTTTCTGAAAATTAAAAAACTACTACAGTTTTACAGAAACCAAAAAATATCGTTTCTCTGAATTTTGACAACATGTTTTTTTCGATAAAAAACCAACATAACCCTGGTTTCTATCTCGAAATAATAATAATAATAATAATAATAATAATAATAATAATAATAATAATAGTAAGTATAAATTTTATAACAATAATTAATAATAATAATAATATTAACAATAAATAATAATAATAAGTAGAAATTTTATAACAATAAATAATAATAATAAATAATATTATTATTAACAATAAATAATAATAATAATAACTTATTAAAAATTAATAATAATAATAATAATAATAATAATAATAATAATAATAATAATAAGTTTATTAGAAATCTCAACGAAATAAGTTTTTATTTTCAGTTTTTATGTTATAAATCTCAACCAAACATATTTTCATTTGTTTAAGCAAAAAAATATAAGCCAAAAATAAGAAACAGAAATTAAAAACAGCAACAGAAAAACAAAAGTGGAACCAAATGCGTCTTAAGTTATTAAGTCATCCCGAAAACCCTTTGATTTAGTGTACTAGGCTGCTTCAGTAATATCTTTTACTATGCAAACCAAACAAACGTCTTTTTTCAACTCACGAGTGTGTGGAACATTTCTTGTAGAAAAGTGATCTTACAAATCCCCTTTTATCTTACAAGATTTATTTACATATGCAATACTGTCATGGGATTCTAGAGATAAGTCACTGAAAATCTAAGAAATATTGAATAACTTGATTCGTTCTATTGTAAATGAAATCATTTATATAGGTATATATATAGAAGCCTATAATTTAAGAGAAAAACAAGTAAGTTGTAAATTATAATAGCTAATTTAAATAGCATAATTATAACCTAAATCCTGGATACTTAAATAGATAATGTATAGATAAAGTAAACACTATATTAGAGAGAACTCATAATACATTAGATTAATACCTTTTACATATTCAATTAGTACCGGCCAGTTGTTGACTGAGTAAACCCATAAGAATTATGTTATTGTTCTTTGCTTAGGTAGTGAAGTCGCATATGACGTTAAATTAAGTCAATTGATGATGTTCAGGATTATGTTAAAAGAAGCCCTAATGTTGTCTTATTTCATGCACGTATACCATTTTTGTTCAGGATTATGTTAAAGAAGCCCTAGTGTTGTCTTATTTCATGCACGTATACCATTTTACGAGTCCATTGCTTCCACATGATATTCGGATAAAGTTTAATTTCATTATCAAACTTATAAGTTAAATTTGATGTATATACATTTAGTATAACAACAAAATTTAGTAAAAATTTCGTTAAGATGTACACAGTCTCGTCCTTAACAAGTAGAAATGATGTTTATACATTTAGTTATAATAGACTTTTAAAAAAACTTATCTATAAATATGTAATACGATTTCTAATTAATGGTAATTAGTATATTTATTCTTTTATAATGTACTTTTTTATTAAAAGAAATATTATAAATATCCATTTTTAATAAGTTGATTTGTGCATATTCTAATTGTCAAATTGAAAAAGTAAAACTCAACTCAACAAAATAAACTTGGACTTAAAAAAAATGAATATGTTAGATATTTTCTAAAATTAAACAAATGTAGACTAAAACTTATTTATTCAAATTTAACTAAATTGAAATTTGATTTTCGAACGTTTAAAAAAATTTAATTTTTAAATACGAATTTAATTTATTCTATTATCATCTCTAAATTACTATTTTCTTATAAATTGTTTTAATAATAAGGTGGTTTAATATAGATCTCAATTTCAAATATTTACTATTAAGAGAATGAAAATTTATAGATATTAAATTATTGATTTGATACACATAAATCAACTCGAATATCAGCTAAGATTATAAAAACTGAACAAATATGAACTAAACAACGAAGAGATAAGCCAAAGAAGAAACAAATCCATTGAAGTAAATCCAACGACTAACTTTACTTCTTATATTGAATTATAAGATGCAGATTCAAATCCCTTATTTCCTTAAATGACTGATTCAGTCCATTATTGGGAATGTGCACTAAATTTGTTACCTTCAAATCCACTATACAGTATACACTATGTACTCTTTTATGATGAACAGATGGATACATCTCCGGTACTCTGACAGCCTTGGCGTGATTATCATTTGACTAGTGGCCTACATGCAGAGCTTGGATGCTTAGGTCTATCCAGACAGAATCCCGTATTTGCTCTGTTGCTCATAGGGGGAATCCAAAGTCTGATCTTCCCGTGACTGCTGCTTTTTGCTTTTATTTTCTACTCATTTCTTGGGCAGCGGTAATGGAGGCAACTTTCTTTTTACTTCCAGCGCGTCGGCCTATAATCTCTCCATCTGCGTTAACTCGACACCCATTGTTCCCAGTTCTCGATCTTCGGGAAAAGGGTGTGTCTTTTTCTGTAAGACCTGTTCACAGGAAGAAACACATAAAAGGAAGTGGAGCCAGTCTGGTTAATGCTCTGCCTAGGGCTTGTGAAAATGCTTCTCCGCCCGTAGCTGAATTTAGTGAGGTATATGTCGAAATGCATTTGAAAGATTATAATTTGTTGGTATTTAATTATTTATTCATTTATTCAAGATTTAATATTTATCTGTTTCTTTTTCTAGCTGATTGAATGTTTAATAAATGGAGTGGATTTATCCCAATCTGAAGTCGAAGCTTCGCTTGACCTTTTGCTTAACGAACCTAGTGAGGTATTAATCAGTGCATTTCTCGTCCTGCTCAGAGCCAAAGGGGAGACCTTTGAAGAAGTAAGTTCGTTTGCCGTTAGGTTTTAGGTTTCCGCTAAAGACAATAACTAGTTTTATCGCTTTACATGAGGACTGGTTTCCTTCTTCTGCAGTAATTGGATACCTGATATTTAAATGCTAAATGAGGCACTTCCTTGCATATTATTCTATTCCAAGAGATGGAACGAAGTTGAAGTGAGTTTCTTATGTCTTTAGATTGTAGGCTTAGCGAATACAATGATAAAGCGTGCCACCAAAGTTGAAGGTTTGGTTGGTGCTGTTGACATTGTTGGAACGGGTGGTGATGGAGCAAATACGGTTAATATATCCACAGGAGCATCAATACTAGCCGCTGCTTGTGGTGCTAAGGTCGCCAAGGTCATATAAACTCTCTGTTGGAAACTCCAATTAATGTTTTGGAGAGACTGTCTCGGTGTTCACTAATGAAATGCTGAACGTTATAAGTTCGCTGTTTGTTTCCTATACAGCAAGGAAATCGCTCGAGCTCTTCTGCATGTGGCAGTGCTGATGTTTTGGAGGCCTTGGGCATCGTAATTGACCTGGATCCAGAGGTAAGGTTCGTGGTTGAAGTTGGAGACGTCAGCTTCTGGCAATCTTCTGGCGGTGGGACTTGTATTTAAATGCCATGAAAACAAAAAAACTTATTTAATGGGAGCAGTTTCTGCTCTGCAATTAGTAGATCCAAGATTTATTTGCCCTTTAAATCTTTGATAGCACAAGTCGCTGCTACTTATATTTTATATCTGCTTACTACATTGCAGTTCTGATACTTGGAAGTTTGCTGGTTTAAGTTGTTTATTAATTGGATTGGATATAGGAGAACATCAATCAAATTTTAATTTAATTAGATAAAATTTTATTTCCTCGTTGACTTTAAGGAGAATTAAGTACCACTGGTTTGAAATGACAGCTGGTTTTTGCCAGCTCAATTGTTGTAGGTTGGTGTTTTTAACAAGGTCAACGGATGCAACTTTTTCCACTGTTCTTTTATGATTTAATTGGTTAAAGAAACAACAAAAAAACTTGTGAAAGTCTCAGTAATAGGCAGAGTCTGAAGGGATCCAATAGTACGTAATCTTATCCCTAACGAATAGAGAGGTATGTAAGTACATAATAAAATAATAATTTATTTGGTTAAATACATTGTAGAATATCTTACCATGTGATCTGTTAGACCATTCATCTGTTCATGTATTCCAATTCAGTGCCTGTTTATATGTTGGACCTCATTCTTTTCCTTGCTTCAGAGAAGGCAAAATTTGTACATTCAACTACATTTTACTTAATTTAGGGGGTATCAAGGTGTGTGAATGAAGCAGGAATTGGTTTCATGATGTCACCAAAGTTCCATCCAGCAATGAAAGCTGTTAGCCCTGTGAGGAAACAACTAAAAGTCAAAACAGTATTCAATATATTGGGCCCTATGTTGAACCCTGCTCGGGTACCCTATGCTGTTGTTGGCGTATTTAAGGAAGACTTGGTAAGTTCCTGTACATTGCTTTCTAATGATTGGTAGGTATTTGCATGCCGCAAATTTTAAGTTCTTGACATGTCATAATGTAAGACAAATAGAAGAATTATTAACTAGTAGCTAAAACTCACAAAATAGAAATATGACTGATATTAGGCTAGTATTTTAGGGTTTGATGTGCTGTTAGGATTTTGGTTGCTGAAATTTTGTGAACATAAAGAATGGAAGGTAAGAAACTAGGAATCACTCTTAGAAGAAATTATCTCACCTTCTAATCGAAAACTCAAATTTGTAAAAAAAATTCGGATTACTTGTTATTTATGAAGAGTTGAATACAGACATATATATATAGTTCTTAAAACCGTTATTCTAGTAGGAAAAGCTCCTAAGAAATTTAAATCGTATTCTAATGAAAATTCTATAAGTCCTAAATAACTAGGATAATATATTTAAAATAGAGTAACATATTTAACTTATCACTACTTCCTATATAATAAGGAATCTTAACATAATCTAAATTTTAGTCCTTATCTTTTGTTGTCAACTAAATTCTCAATTCTCATCCTACCAAACTAAGACTTGAGGTTGACTAATTTTTGCTAGTTTATTTCTTCTACATAATTTAAGCTCTTCTGCATCAATTCTCCCCGGCTTGTTTGAAGTCGTCATCGACGTAGAGTGTAACAAATACTGGTCATATGATTCTGGATTTAACTTTTGAACTTTTGATTTTAAATCTCAAGTATTCACCTGACGAAATTGTCGATATCCACCATCTCTTGTGGCTACAATTTGTTCATTAAGAACATTGTTTATTTCCTCTTTAAGATGGGGAGTGGTTGGAATTCTTATAACTACAATAGGGGACTACTCATCTTTTCTATGATAAATAATTAAGTCCCCAACATTAAAGATAGGACTTATTCCCATATCATTTGGTAATTTCAAAACATAAGTATTAACACTCATCTTCTTGATAATCTTATAAGGTCCAGCATTTTGTGAATGAAATTTCCTATATGTCTCTTTTTGAAAACGCTCTAGACGAATCCTAAGCATTACCATATCCCCTCAATTAAATTCAACCAATCGACGATGCTGATCAACATTTTGTTATAAGAAAAAGATGCCCTTCATGTATTGTGCAAGACCTTCAACTTCATCACTAACTCGTGTTGTTTGTAGTAAAGGAACTAAATCAATAGCCTTCTTTGGTTGAACTCCTAAAACTATCTCAAAAGGGCTCGTACCAGGAGACCTACTTATAAAACTATTGTATGCTAATTCTGTCATAGGGAGAATTAAGTCCCAATTTTCACATTATCTCCAACCAAACATCTTAACAAGTCCTCCAAGTTTCTATCACCATCTTTATTTGTCCATCGGTTTGGTGATGGAAACAACTTGAAAATTGAAGCTTAGTGTTCAATGTTTTTATAGAGTTAACTAAAAATAACTCATAATCTTTACGTCACGATCAAAGATGATGTTTAAAGGTAATCCATATAGACGTACAACCTCTTTGAAGAATAGTTTAGTAGTGTGGACAATATCATAAGTCTTGACCAATATAGTTGCAAATCGTTTCATAACTAAACCATATGGCTTCTCTACAACATAGGCAGCAAAATCATACGTATTGTTGCTTCTTGTAGTCAGATGCATTAACTTGCCATCATTATTGAATTTTGAATTTGCAAGTGCATTCACAACTTCTCCTTTATTCCTATTTGTACGAATTGCGCATCTTCATTCAAGTATACTTCTCCTTAATCAACCACTACAACACAATCTTCATCAACAACACTAAGGATATCACCAAGTTTTGAACCAACAAGCTCGGGAAGCCCAAGTAGTTGCTGATTAATCTTTTCAGCTCCATGTTCCTGTTACTTTAGCTTGTTGTCCTACACTTTCAACTTGTTGCACTGCTGTTTTAGCTTGCTGTTTAAGTGTTTGAGCTTGTTGTTCAATTGTTTCAACTTTAGGGTTTGCCAAAGAATCCACTTTGTTATGTTTTTCTTCATCTTTAACGCTTTGATCATCTCTCCATCTCATGATCATCTTCCATTGTCAAACTTTCTATATCATCAAGTATTTGAGCATCTTCTAAATGTAGGCTCGAAGATTCAAATTGATCTACTAAATTTGAGGAATCAAAATCAGTACATCATTTTTCAGCAATGATTTTCTCATATATTGTGTGTTGTTGACCAATATCAGTCCCTTCTTCTGGCTTATTACCACGTTCTCCATGTTCTACATCAAGTATAGCTTGTTGGTTGGTATAATTTTTTTCGTGTAGGAGTTTTGACTTTTAGGGAATGTATGTGAACGTTGTCTAGCCTCTCCAAACTTTGTCGAATATGTTTTCTTATGGGCATTGTTACATATAAGTTGGTTCTTGGCACACCTTGTCAATGAGGATCATCAATGCCCAACCTTTTAGCAATATTCAGAAGTATTTCATCTTGCTCTAAGTTGCTAAATACTCTTCTATACACCCTTCCACTACAAGTCACCATTGTGAACCAACGTCCTGATACCAAATTGATGCAGGACAAATAGAAGAATTATTAGCTTACAAAATTAGAAATATGGCTGATATTAGGCTAGTATTTTAGGGTTTAATATGCTGGAAGTTAGGATTTTGGTTGCTGAAATTTTGTGGTGAATAGAAAGAACGGAAGGTAAGAAACTAGGAATCACTCCTAGGGTCTAAGAATCACTCTTAGAAGAAAGCATCACACCTTCTAGTTGAAAACTCAAGTTTGTACAAAAATTTTAGATTGCTTGTCATTGATGAAGAGCTGGATACATACATATATATATATAGTTTTTAGAACCCTTATTCTAGTAGGAAAGGATTCCTAACAAATTTGAACATTATTCTAATAATTTTTTTTTAAACAAATAAGATAATATATGTAAAATAGAGTAACAACTTACTACTACTTATCTAATAAGGAATCCTAACATGATCTAATTGTAACCTTTATCTTTTGTTGTCAACTCAATTTTCAATCCTCTTCCCACAAAATTAAGGCTTGTGGTTGGCTAATTTTTCCTCTTTTATTTCTTTAAGCTCTTTTGCATTATGCCGATAACTCAAAACTATTGTTAACTCGATGTGGTTGAGGCAACACCGGTTCTTCACATCTTTATCTTGATTATACTCAGTTATGTTTGGGGATAATATTGAATACTATGTGTAATTAATGCCTCATACAACAGAAAGGTCTTGATAAGAAGGTCTGTGTGACCATTTAGAGGTCAGATGGTTTATAGTATTCAAAGATCTTCTGAAGAAGATAATGTCATAGTTTAAGTGATTGGCATGAGACTGCAAGCATCTTGTGATTGCCAACAACTGAATTGCATTAAAAATTTATTCTGTTAACTTGCATTTAGACATTTATACAGTGTGCAGTTTGGTGTTGTGCTTCGGAGTAAAGTTTGACTTGAGAATGGAGTTTTCCCAATCAATAGGCCACTGAAATGAGTCTCCCTTAATGTTCTCGTATAGGTATACAAAATGGCCAAAGCTCTACAAAGTTTTGGTATGAAGAGAGCTTTAGTTGTCCACTCAGAAGGCTTAGATGAAATGAGTCCCCTTGGTTAGATTCCTCCTATTTTGCGAAGCCAAATTAATTTTGAGCTTTATTTTGCTATTATGGTTATGTTTGTTGTTGCTCTTAAATTTCACAAACATCTGATCACAGGTCCTGGGATGGTCCTCAATGTCACTCCTGAGAAAATTGAAAAAATCTCCTTTGATCCATGTAAGATCATATCTTTTCTTATAAGAGTTACTTGTCTGTCCATTGTTTCTAACTAATAATGTTTAAACTTCTAAGTTAAAAAATGATACCATTAGTTAATATAGATTCTGTCTGATCAATTATGTTGCTAATGTGTTCCTTCCCAGTGGAATTCGGCATTCCTCGTTGCAGTTTGGATGACTTGCGAGGTGGTGACCCTGCACATAACGCAGACATATTAAGACGCATAATAGCAGGGGAGAGAGGACCAATTGCTAATGCATTGGTGAGCCCTCCAATTCTTTTCTGTTCTCGAAGTTGTGTACAGATGCATTTGCCAACATATTCGTCCGTTAATGTTGCTCTTGTGAATCAATCTTAGTTTTAAAACTTCCGAAAAATGCTCTGATATAAAAGATAATCTATCAATCAGATCCTTAACGCAGCAGCAGCTCTCTGGGTAAGTGGTCATGCTAACACCCTGGCAGAGGGTGTAGTGCTAGCTCGAGAAACTCAAATATCAGGAAAGGCTCTGAAGACACTTGATTCGTGGATTGAGGTTTCAAACGTAAGTGAAACTTTGAGTTGCTGTCTTCTTATTCTTAGACATTTTGGATAAGCTTATAATCAATCTGATGGAACTATTGCAGAGGATTAAAGAAGAGATGGTTGTGAAGACCCGTGGAATAGCAATTGGTTAACAAAAAAAGAAAAATTGCAATTCCGTTCTTCCTTCAACTTGTTGTAAGAGTATGCATACAGTACACATTGTGATTAATTGAGTTTGTTTGTAATGTAAATCGTGGTACAGTAAAGTTGAAGCAAGCAAGCTATGTGATGAACAACTGTACCCACGATCCTTATGAAAGCAACCATGAACGTTGCAGAAACTTCTTATTCTACTTCTTCACCTAAGATATCAGGTAAATAACATAAAAGAGTAAGCTGAAGGATCGGGGATACAACGAAAGCTACAAGTCATTTACATGTCAACCAACATAATTGATCACTTAACCATTTCCTATTTATCTCTAGCAAAATTACGAGCAGTTGGACACTTACCTCTCATCTGTTGCTAGCCTATCACCAACTTAAAAGGACTCTTTTGTGTGGAGGAAGATAGTTGCAACTTGTAAGCACACTGTGCACAATCGAACAGTTTTAACCAATTTTGTTGGCTAGCACTTACATAGTGGCTTACATAATCATCCATCAAAGTATTGATCTTTTTAGTTTATCCTTCCATTTAGGGATGATTCACAGTTGAGAACGTTAGTTCAAGTCTCATTATATTGAACAATAAAGTTCAGAGCTTTTTTAATAAACCGAGAATCTCAATCACTCATAATATTTAATGGAACACCAAAGTATTTTACTATATTTCGATAGAACAACTCAGCAGATGTTTCTATTGAACAAGTTGTTGAAGCAACTACAAGCACAACATATTTGGTCAAGTGATTCACTATAACTAGCACCAAGGCCTTGTCATCAGCCTTTAGAAATCCTACATGAAAGTCTAAAGACATTGATAGCTATGGCTACTCTGGAATAGGTAGAGGCTCTAACAATCTAGCCTACTTTTTTCTTTTCATTTTGTGTTTTGGCATATCAAATATGTTTAACAATAGGCTTTGATGTCTTGCTCTATGCGAGGCTATACATATGAATGTAAAAACAATACTATCAACCATTTCCTTCCTAAATGTTTTACCCATTGTGTATCATATGATTTTTGCCTAAGTTCCCTACAAAGTCCACCTAGTCTAGGACCAAATAGTCTATCACCCTTATCAACAAGTAGCCCACCATCAAGCTAGTATTATTTAGTGATGTAATCACCAAATGAAAATAATTAGTGTTAAATCTACCGCTTTTGTCAAATTATGTCCATTAAGTCTGCTTCGATTCTTAAGAAGTTGTAATAGGCAGTCATCTCTTCCATCCTACTGAGGACATTCGCTACTTGGTTATACTCTCTTACTTTCTAATCTCAAGTGAAATCATATTCAATTAATAACTCACATCATCTTACTTGCTTAGCTAATAGTTTCTTTTGTACCTTAAACAAGGCATTCTCCACATTATTTATTCAAACTACAAACTTTGGTCCTAGGAAGTAAACATGTCATACCTGTAAATAATATACCATTATAATGTTGGAGAAAAAAGAATAAAAATGAAGAAGGAAGGCAAGGAGTTTCATAGTTTAACTCATGTAATGTTCCATTGTAAAATAAAAGCAAAGTTATGCCTACTTAAATAGGCTTACAAACAAACTAATCTCAATAAGAAATAAGCAACAAACTAAGAAAGTGGGTAAACATCATCCCACAGAATCCTCCACTAACAACTTTGAGAATACCAACAAAATATCACATGCTAATTTGACCACTTGCTCCACTAACATCCTAATGCTAAAATATGGGAACTAAGAAAATAAATTAATTTAATTATTTTTAAACACTTTCTAACACTCCCTCGTACTTCAAAATTTCATTGATGGAGCACTTTTCTCATTATGTAATACAATTTGTTGATCACATTATGTAACACCCCTCTCCTGCGTGACTCAAACCCGACATCGATGGTGATATCCGAGTCCGTGCCCCGTGAAGGTGGTGTGCTACATCACTCAGACAAAATTCAGTATAATTATTTTTTGAATATAATCATATTCGCGGAAATCAGTAGACAATTTGGGCTCGCTTTACTTTGTAAACATTTTCAGTGATAACAGTACAATCAATAAAATTACAATAGCTCATTTGGGGCCCATTAGAACTACAACACTATTTTCCAGAAAAATGTGGAATCCATAATTGTATAAAAGTAAGATGACAGTAATGCAGACGCGAACTTATCCCAACCCCTATCTTTTCCTGGCATGCAGTAGGCATACTCCTATGTCTAACGGAGTACTCTTCAAGGCCTGAAAAATAATTGCAAATTTTGGGTGAGTTTTGCGAACTCAGTGAGGAACCATCATCGATGGTT
>JANJEY010000007.1:54385325-54400119 GCA_024703695.1 Erythroxylum cataractarum
AGTTTGATTATTTGAAAAGCTTGGAGATTGAAGAGAAGATCAACAAAATAAGATGGTGTGCAGCAGTTAATGGATCACAGTTTTTTCTATCAACCAATAATAAGACCATTAAATTCTGGAAGGTAAGACGGCTTATCTTTTCCCTATTGCGGCAACTCAAACCTGACACTTAATGCTATACTGATGGAATAGATTAACACTTATTGATCTTTTAGGACCTAATTGGTGTCACTTACCCTTTCCATTTTGAGTCAATTTGCTGGTTTGGTATTTCTTTTATTTCTGTCTCCTTTTACGATCTTCTGCATTTTCTTGCATGCATTCTATACCCTTTTAACATCATTTGGAGCTGGTTCCAATATAATGGAGAAGAAATATTGTGTTACATGAAAATCTGATTTCTCTTTCCTCCACACGGCAGATAGTCATTAATTTGAACTGAACATGGACAGTTTGTTAGTTTTGAGTGAATTTCTCGAGCTGCTAAGATATTTCAGTCAGATTAACCATTCATTTTCTTTTTAATTTCTGAGGCTAGGTTAAGGAACATAAAGTGAAAAAAGTAAAAGAAATGGACCTTAATTCAGTCGTATGTTCAGAAAATGCCCTTTTGGCCGAAAGGAGCTTCAGAAATGATGAAAACAAACCATCTATTGCTAATGGCTATCATCTGGAACGGACAGGGAAGACAGTTGAAGATAATGTGTTGTTTACGCAACTGCATACAAAGGTATCTATTTTGTAGTATCGAACTCGAGAAGACACTTTAGAGTTCAATTGTCAACTCACTATGCAAGTATACAGGATGATCTTATAAAGTTATTGTGTATCTAGGTGGCTCTCAGTGAAGATACTGCTCGTGCAAGTTGTCGAAAGGTGTATTCTCATGCTCACGACTTCAATATCAACTCAATCTCAAATAATAGGTATAGATTTTCCATGCAAGTGTGCATTAAAATGCCCTCTCTTTTCAGCCGTGCCAACTACTATAATATATGGAACAACTGGTTGATGATCTCTATGCAGTGATGGTGAGACGTTTATTTCCGCAGATGATCTTCGAATTAACTTGTGGAATCTTGAGATCCATGATCAGTGCTTTAATATTATTGACATGAAACCGCCAAATATGGAAGACCTTACTGGTAAATTGATTAGCTATTTGGTGTTGAATTAATGCCACTGTGCTGCATTTTTCTGTGTTAAATATGTTATTTCTTAAAACTTTGCATTTTTTTTCAATTGTATTTTACTTTACTTCTTTATAGTTGAGTCCTAGAGCTTATAAAAAAGCTAAAAATATTTCCTAAGAATGATCTTATCCTCACTGACTTTATTTCTTAAATGATTAGGTTGCAACTACCCAATAAATTTCTCATTAAGTTAATTTATTATTTTCTGATTTATAAGAAAGTTTAGTTAGAACATGTGTAAAGAGCTTAATTGAAGACATCAGAGGTTATGAAAAATTGTAAAAAGTAGAAGTCATCTATGAAAATGAGAATTATTTTCGTTTGTATAAATTTTAGGAATCATTTAAAATCAATATGAAAGACAGATTTGAATGATATGAAATAAGTTTTAACATTTGTTTAGAAAATCTAAAAGATTTAGTATTAGACATGTTTTTGTCCTTCTCTCCATAACATAACTTTTTTCTGCAATTTGTGACTTGATGATTCGTATTCGATGGGTCGCATGGTCATTACATTGCCTGGTATTGTACTATACTGTCTAATATTTGTTTTTATTAATATAAGTTTAAAAAATTGACTTATAATCTTGCTTAAAAATTTCATCTTTAATAATTTTATTTGTTAATGTAAAATTTGGAAACTCATATTTGGTCCTAGTTTGATGCTTTTTCCTTGAATTTTTTCTAGTACCTTCTCATGGAAGTCCTTAACTTTTGTTCAGAGGTCATAACATCTGCTGAGTTCCATCCAATTCATTGCAATCTTCTTGCTTTTAGCACTTCAAGAGGTTTTATTCGTCTTGTTGACATGCGTCAGTCAGCATTATGTGATTGTAGTGGACGAATGTAAGTGGTTTATTATCTTTTTCTAGTGGCCCTTATATGTTTCATGGTTTTTTCTTGTAATATTGGCTTGTCTTATCCAAGTATAATCTTTTGTGTAAGGTCCCAATATATACCCTAGAAGCATTATAGCATGTCTAGGGTGTATGAAGAAGTAAACATAAAGAATTAAGTGCATAAAATGAAATCAATTAAACATAAAGAATTAAGTGCATAAAATGAAATCAATTGATGATATTATACACCACCGTGAGAACTAAAGAAAAAGGATCAAATGTGAAGTTTACCTAAAGTCAACACATGATCCAATAGGATTGAAGCATGTGTGTAATTCTAGAAATCGCATGAAATGGGTATATAAGAAAGGAGAGATGGACGATAAATTTTGGGGTTTTAATTTCAGATTTTCCTGTTCTCATTTCCTCTTCTTAATCACATCATTTTGCATGTATATGGAATCAAGCTAATTCTAAGTAGAAATCAAGGTAAAAGTTAGTGGGTTTTCTCCTCATCTTTATCTTTTCTTACTTTGCTCATAAAGAGCCGGAATTATAATGTTGAAATTGGGGTTGAGATATGTATTTGTGGTGTTTCTAGTTGGTGAATCAAGTAAAGTTAAAGGGAAAGAGAAGGAAAAGCACTAGAAGAGCTAGTTGGCTAATTTCAAAGTTTGAGGCTATACTTAGTTTAATTTCTGTTTGTGCATGTTTGAATGTGTACAAAGATTAATTTTGACATGGAATGGTTGCTGGAATGGTGCCTTGGTGTTACTTTGTATGAAATTGGTTAAATATGACAAAAGATTAAAGTTTAGTGAAATTCTGTCATAGATTCACTTGAACCAATCTCATTGTTTTGACAATAACTCGACCTACAGACTCCTAAATTGGGTGATTCCAAATGGAGATGAAAATTACGACATAGAACTAAATATCTTAAGGAGATACCCGATCCTAATTCTGGCTACATGACATTAGAAATTGAGATTGACAATGGTGACTTGATGCTACCCTATTTTGGCGCAGCTTTTGACGTTTGGTGCTTATTTCACGATTTAGAAGTCCAAATGACCTCATTTTTGATGCTATAGAAACTAGAGATATAGGGGAACAAATGTCTAGAAGACATCAAAACCTAATTTGAACGTTTGCTATTTGAAAATTACGGAACCAGTGGAAATATGAATTTTAGGCAAGGGACACGACGGGCAGGAAATCCTCCTCCTCGTTTGGTTTGTTTCTAGACAGATTTGTTTGCCCATTTTTAGACCCACACTTGTGCCCCTTAATTTCCTATCGTGTGCCTAGCTCAAATTGTACTATTTTGAGTTTTTCACTTTCGAAACACCTGCAAATAAATGAAATATGACTTACCGTACCCCTGAGGTGCTCTATTATGTTTTGAACCTTGTGAACAATTAGCCATTAGATGACCAATACCCCTACATTTAAAACAGGCCTCAGTCAACCACCTACCTGCATGTGCCCCAATGTCTCCTGCCACAGTGTGGGCACTCTGGTAGTCCATCTCCCTGTCTAACTAAAGAGTCTCTACCAGTATTAGATGTTGTGGACTACCCCTCATGTCTTCCTCTAGTGACTGGACTATAGATTGATTCTGTTGGGGACGTACCTTGTGAGTATCGGGTCCTCTTGCCCGAAGATGAGCCACCTTTAGAAAAACTTCTCCTTTGTGCCCTTTCTCTTTTAGCTGTCTCTTGCTTCTCTACTTTGATAGCTACTTCAAGTAGCTGATAGTAGCTCACTTGTTGTAGAGAAATTGATTCCACTTAGTGCTCTTTAATGGAATTATTCAATCCATCATCAAATTGTCTATATCAAAAAGCCTCAGTCAGAGCAGGCTCTGGAGCATACTTGTTAGGCTGGCTGAACTCCTTTTCATACCTAGCCACAAATAGGTTTCTTTGTCTCAAATTCAGAATCTGCTTCCATTTAGCTTCTTTAGAAGCTTTTGTGACATACTTCTTCTTGAACTCTTGGGTAAAGAACTCCCAGGTCAAAGGGTTAGGCATCTGAGGATACAGTAGGATTAATTTCTACCAATCATAGGTTGCCCCTTGCAGGAGAGAGAAAGCATAGGTAACCATTTTTTCGGGTAGACATTTGATTTCCTCTAGGAAATTTACATATGGTAAGTCATATTTTATTTATTTCTAGGTGTTTGCAAAGTTTCATTAACATCCGAAAAGGTTTGGATATTCGGTAAAAATCGAAAACCAAGAACTCAAAATAGTGCAATTTGAGTTAGGTACACGGTAGGAAATCAAGGGCACAAGTGTGGGTCTAAAAATGGGCAAACAAATGTCTAGAAACAAATCACACGAGGAGGATTTCCTGCATGTCTTGCCCCCTGCCCAAAATTCATACTTCCACTTGTTTCGTAATTTTCACATAGCAAATGCTCAAATTAGGCTTTGAGGCAATGTTGCGAATGCCGTACCGGATTGAGTTTTAGTACGATACTGTACCCGTACCGGTCAATACCTAGTACTGTTTTGGGTAATTTTTTAAATTTATGAAATAGTCCCTGAATTTTTTTAAAAATTGTAAAATAGTCCATTGTCATATTGTATTGTATACTTTTAACCTTGTCTTCAAAAATCATAATAATAAATAACAATCACAATTAATATGAAATAATAATAATTTTTAGATATTTTACATATAAATAATAACCACAATTTATATGAAAAAAAAAGATAATCATCATTATACAAATATAAAATTAAGAACAATATAAAGTATTTAAAATATTGCAATTTTAATTTTAATTATATAATAAATAATAATTACATTAAAACATCTAATAAAAAGAACAATAAATATCTTTAACTTTCAAATTATTATAATTTACAGCGAGAGTTCGTGATAAGGAAACAACCAATTAAAATTGAAATAGGTATGGCAAAATCGGCTTGGCCTCGCCCAACCTGATTTGGCCCAATTTGAATGGACCATTGGTAGACCCATCCCTGCTCGTTGGGCCGTGGGCTACATAGGCTGGGGTCGAGCCAAGCTGGCCATGAGCAGCCCGAGCTGGTCCATTGACATCCTTAAATTGAAGCATGAAACAAAAACATATATTATTTAATTTACTATCAATTAAATATATTATATATTTTATTAATTAAAATTAATTAGTACTAAAATTATAAATATCTTAATTTAATTTATATAGTTAATTTAATAATTATTAATAAATATAATTAAATTTAAACTTTTTTAAAATATATAAATTTCAAATAAAATTTGATTTAATAATTAAAAATATATAAAATGAATATTAGTTTATAAATAATAATTTTTGAATTATTTATTTTAAAAATAATATATTTTTATGAATACGTTATTAATAAATATTATATAAAAGATTAAAATGAATTTAAATAAAATAATTTATTTTAAAGTTTTATTTAATGTAAATTATTATTAGTAATAATAATTTACATTATTTTAAAAAAATAAAAATTAAAACATCACTATAAAAGTTTAACTAAATATCTAATTAAAAAAACTTTGAAATAAGCACTAAACATTAAAAGTTGCTCCAAAACAGGGTAGCATCAGGTCACCAGTTTCAATTTCAATTTCTAATATCATGCAGTCAGAATTAGGATCATATCTATCTTAGAGGTATTTAGTCTTTGTCTTAATTTTCATCTAATTGGAATCAGCCAATTTAGAGGTCTGTAGGCCGAGTTGTGGTTAAAACAATGAAATTGGTTCAAGTGGACTTAAGACAAAATTCTACTAAACTTTACTCTTTTGTTAGCCAATTCCATACAAAGTAACACCAAGACACCATTTTAGCAACCATTCTATGTCCACATTAATCTTTGTACACATTCAATCATGCACAAACGTAAATTAAGCTAAGTATAGTCCCAAATCTTGAAATTGGTCAACTAGCTCTTCTAGTACTTTTTCTTTTTCCTTTTAGCTTTACTTGATTCACCAACTAGAAACACCATAAATACGTATCTCAATCCCAATTCCAACCTTATAATTCCAGCTCTTCATGAGCAAAGTAAGAAAAGTTAAAGATGAGGAGAAAAACCACTAACTTTTACCTTGATTTCTACTTAGAATCGGCTTGATTCCTTATATATGCAAAATGATGTGAATAAGAAGAGGAAAATCTAGAATTAAAACCCCAATATGCACCATCTCTCTCTCTCCTCTCTTATATACCCATTTCATGCAATTTATAGAATTACACATATGCTTCAATCCTATTGAATCATGTGTTGACTTTAGGTAAACTTCACATTTGATTCTTCTTCCTCCTTTAGTTCCCACATTGGCATATAATATCATCAATTGATTTCATTCTAATCCATATTTCATAATTATACATGTCCATGCTGAAATGAACAAATTACCAATTTATCCTTTTTTAAATTGATTACCGTTATGCCCCTTACTATGCTTAGATGTATATAATTCTTTATGTTCACTTCTTTATACACTCTAAACAAGCTATAATGTTTTTAGGGTATATGTTGAGGCCTTGCATATTGTATTTAGAGTGGTATAATGACTTTGGAGACATTATTGCAGATTACAAGATACAAACTCCCATGGGCCAAAATCATTATTTACAGAAATTATTGCTTCAATATCTGAAGTGAAGTTTACAAATGATGGACAGCACATCTTGAGTCGTGATTACATGAATCTGAAGGTCTTTAACCCTGATCAAATCATATTTGCCCCCAAGCCCTACTTTGTTTGTATACTTCTGTGAATCTTGATCAATTATTATTGCATTCCAAATTAGATAGCATATATAATGTCTTGAACAAGGTGATGCTTTCATATCTTGCTTTAGCTATGGGACACACGTATGGATTTTTCACCAGTTGCAGTATTCAAGATTCATGAGCACCTGCGCCCTAAGGTAAGAGCACGTATTTATTGCTTTACCCTTCAGAAAGGTATTTTCTTACAAATGTATTTATGATGAAAGATGAAATTTATTTTACTTTTATTTGATGTTTCTCCAGTTTTTGTCTCGGTAGATCAAACAATAAACTCTTAATAGTTTCCATTGTTGCATCTACCTTTTTTATCAGCTGCATCTTCTAAATCCAAGTAAAACTGATATTTCATTGGTTATCAGGGCTCATAATGAAGTCTAGCTCCTTATTTCCATTTTATATACTGGTTTTCCGATTTTGAGCCTAATTTTGTGATTGGACCCTCCTCAATACCATTTATGTTCAAATCTATTTAAATGGTAGATTTTACTCATAGTCGACCTTAGCTCAGTGGCTAGAGCAGAGGACTGGTCCTCTAGGTCGCTGGTTCGATTCCGGCAGGTCGAAGGATGAGTTTCTTGGCCTATGTCATTCTTTCCATGTCCTTTTGTCATCATCTTAAGATCTCAACAATTTTACACGATGATGACCTTTAAGCTACAGTGAATTTGTTTGGAACTCTAATACAATTCTATGTCCTGGACACAATAATACAGTTGTTGAGCCTATGAACAGTATCTTTTATAGGAGTTCATCTGGTGTGCTGACAAAATTATATAGAGTATGGGAGTGGTTGGGATAAACAAATGTTTAGTTTATGTAGTATAATATATCAGAATCTTAACTTTGTAAGGACATACCATTGAACAGAAAGTGAATGAGTTTTCCAGCATACGTATTCTTTCACTAAAAAAATTGTCTTAATCTCTCCAAAGGTATTGGATAGGCTACCCCTTGGGAACATATGGGATGGTTCTGCAGTCTGTGGTACAGCTTCCATGCCTTCTTTCCCATTTTTGTAGTAGTCTATTCCACCCTATAGTGTCAAATGCACCAAAAGCAATGTAATGTAACGGGGCTTGTCCTGTTTATAATCTGCAGAATTAGGTAATTGAGCCAAAGTATGATGTTTTCCTGGAAACTGATCGAGTCGCAGGCCTTCTCCACTCAGGCATATAATCTGGCAGTATGTCCAAGAGTTTCTTCTTCCTATTTATGTTAGATTACAATATGAGCTTCTTTAGGGTTAGAGAGAACCCAGAGATCTCTAGAAGACCCTGGTTTTGTTTGTAGAAAAATTCAGCATGCTTTTCCTTCATGATTGCAGAAGAATTAATAGTGTACCACTAGCTCTGAAACTAGGACAATAACTAGTCAAGAAAAATAACCAACATATGTAACTGCAAATAACTTCTCAACCCCACTTCTATAATAATGACTAATAATAATTCTACTAATTCTACTAATAATCTAAGACCTATGAGAAATTTTTTTGAGAAAGCATGGGCCATATATGACATGTGAAGAAAGTAGCTTGTTGGTATATTCTACTAGAAGCCAAGTGCCAATGATTAGTTCTCTATCTTAGAATAGCTCATGAAGCCAACTTTTCAAGAAAAGAACATGCATGTCGAAAGAGGGATTGTTTCAAATGATTGGAAGAAGTAGGGGACCAAGCAATTGGTATTTGTTGACTAGACGACTACTGAAATAACACATTCATGAACAAAAGTTCGTAACTTATGAATTCTTATTGTAGCAATCCATGAACTTGTGCTAATGAAACAGTTTTTGGTCTTTATGTTTGAGCTGAAGACTTTATGCCATTTGATTCGACCTTATGGTTAACAACATGCTCTATGTTCTGCAGTTATGCGATTTGTATAATAATGATTCCGTATTGGATAAATTTGGTTGCTGTGTCAGTGGAGATGGACTTAACTTTGCAACTGGTTCTTACAGGTTTTTCCGTTGACCTCAAACAAGAGTAGCATGTTATACTTTGTTGTGAGTTGGGATTTTATATTTCTAGTAAATAATCTTCCCTGATTTGCTTTTAGCAATCTTTTACGTATATTCTCACATGGAGGAAGCGAAGAAGGGATTACAATTGAAGCCAGCAAAAACCCGAATAGGTTGATTCTCATACCTTATTTCTTCAAATAATGCATCTGGTTTGAACTAAGGGAAAGTTGTGTGTTTAGCTGATTGTGAGGTGTTATAGTTATTCAACAGGCAATACTACAAACTTTATTGTTGATATAGATCAAAGAGATGTGTTACTTTGCCAATATGCAACATGACAGTAGACTTACTTGGTTTGCATATTTGTATGAGCAAATTTTATGACATCAGCATACAAAAACCTATGTTATAACTAGTTCACAGGATTTGGGAAGTTACGTTTCTTCGGGCCCAGTAGGATCTATCAAGATTCTGTATTTTCGGTACAATATCGAGATGAAAATGTTTCTTTAGCCAATTATTCTGTTTGGTTGACTTTGTTTAGTTAAAGATGGTGAGTCAATAAATACATCAGGCATGATTTTATTAAAATGTTCCCTGATTTTAGGCTTACTGTGAACATCCACCAATAATTAGACAACGTGATCTAGTAGGGCTTAGCAAATTCATGGGGACTATTAAGCAGTCCAACAAATAATGAAATCATATTTTGATAAAAAGCATTGGAGCTATCTGAATTTGGAGGTATTTGTTAAATTGGCCAGCAGATTTAAATTTATAGTAATTGATCATGTTTGTCATTGTGTAACCATGTAAGTTCTTCGTAATGGTCACAGATTGTGATGGTGATGCCTTTTTTGTTACATATCAAAACAGGAAGTCTCTTCTTTATTCTGCTTCAAGGTCGAGGAGGTTGTCCTTGAGCAACTTAACCCGTGGATTCCATCTGCAAGGTTAATATCTCAAATGATGTTATTATGGGTATATAAATTTTGCAACTGAGGTTCATACTCACCATGATATCTTAGCTGACCATGCAGCACATCAAAATTCAACTTCAGGCAGCAATGAGTTCTCCTGCGACCCAACCTCCAAGCTACTGCATTTGGCATGGCATCCAGCGACCAACTTACTCGCCTGTGCTTCTGGTAGTAGCTTGTGGATGTATTATAAGTAACGTTGCGGATGGGAAATTTTCAGTAACTAGCAGAAGTTTATTTATAGAGGAAAGTAAGTATTAATAAGATAGTGGAAGTGAATAGGTGCTGGCATAAACAAATCAGAAGGTGTTTATAGGTTGAGTCAAATATAGGAGTAGTAACGTAAGATTTGACTTATAATAGATGTTTCGTTGGTTTCACATAAGACATCGATTCTTTTTGCATTTTTGTTTGTAATATACTTAGATTATTAGAAGAAGAGGCAATGAAAATATTATTCTCAGTTACACAATGTGCAAACTTTGACGTCTTGTCTTCTGTTTTGAAGTACGTTAGGACTATACTAAATATCTCTAGATGAAGGGTAAGTTAGTTTTGAAGTATGTACTTTGCTCTGTTTCAAAAGTTGTAGTTAAGCTTTAGTTCCAAATGTTTGGATCTAGAAAACTGTACCAAATTCTCAGATCATGAGGATTTTGAATTCCTCAATTTGAACCATATGTTCAAATCTTCATAAAATTTCTGAAAACTGTAAATAAAAGAGTACAAACATAATGTAAGAACAAACAAGAGAAAGGCCTTTCAAATAAACCCTATGTTTCTTTTTAGATAAATATCTTTAGTCCTTCTCATTAGCTTGCTATATTCTATAAGCGTTATTTTGTGGTTCAATTTTTTTTTAATTCTTTTCAAGGTTATAATATTATTAAGTTATGACACAACCTCTTTATTGTATCCTATTTAGTTTCATTTTTTTTTTAAATGATGTAATATTAAAATTTTAATATGATATTGTTTTAGAGTTATTAATAAATGAAAAATTAAAAATATGATCGAAAGAGATGAGAGTGGTTAAACAATACTAAACGAGGGTAAGTAAATGATAGTTTTCAAAATATGAAAATTGAAATTAAAAAAAAGGTAAAACTACAAAGATATAATGTACTCAAAGTAATCACTCCATGTTGGGATGACAATTTGTTGGATCTATCTTTATTTTTATGGTCTAAACTTGAACCAATTAGACTTGAGCCAAGAGTAAAATGATGTTATTTTGTCAAACTAGCTTAACTTGTTTGAGTCCAGTTCATTCAATAATGGTCAAATCTAATTTGATCCATTGACCTTGAGTTGAATTTAACTCATTTTACGAATCTTAACTATGTGTTTAAAAGTATATATAACAATGCTACTTATAGGAAATGCAAAGCATAAAACTAAGAACTAAATAATGTTTAAAACTTAATGATAACATACGATTTCCTAGTTTTTATCATTGACAATTTGCAAAATCAATATGATTTCAAACACACCAAGGCAGAGGTCCTACTTCCAATTCCTATTCTTAATACTTTCCCTTAAGCTAGCTTGAATATATCTTCTATGATCAACTTATTGATTATGTAGTCAAGCTATTTCTAGACCTTTGTGAGAATATCAATTACTTGTTCAACATTAGGCATATAAACCATATATATCAATCCCTTCTCAAGTTTTTGTCAACTTTTCCATATTTTATACTACGTTTGGTTAGTGTCCATGTCCCTGTAGACAGTGGACATAGACACGAAAATCCTGTCCATCATTACATTTGGTTAATGTCAACTGTTGATTTTTGTCCTGTCCAACTTAGGCATGAACATAGATTTCTTGTCCGATCCAAATTAGTAGTATTCTGTCCGTTGGACATTCGTTGGAAATGTCGGATATGCCCCGACTTATCAATGGCTGAAACCTAAACTATCCTTCGTCTTCTTCGTCTTCCCTTTCTTCCTCCGTCTTCGTCTTCCCTTTCGTCTACGGTTTCCTCGCCACCACCAAACGCACGGTAAGCGTTGAGAGACCAGATTGTTCTCTTCTCTTCTCCCTTTATTATTTCCTTCTAACGCGTAAACATGTTTCCATTTGCGTCTGGTTCGCCAGATCTGGAATCTGTCGAAGGAGATCCGATCTTCGCCAACCATCGTCCGTCTCAGTGGCCATCGTCCGTCTCTGTTAGGTTAGAGTTCATTTCATTTCGTTGTTGTTTTTCAATCACTTGTGTTCTTGCCTCTGCCTACTCGTGTTAATGTCTGCAACGTTAATCGCTTTTATGCTTTGGGTCTGTTGGTAGTTTTTATAGATTTGATATATTTTTGCCGCATCAAAATCATCTCAAGGCATTGTGATCATCTCTCTCACTTCTAATCCCAAATCCTTAAAATTAGTCGAATCAAAATCACCGTCATTTTGCCTCAACAGTTGAGCTACATTTCCTCTTCTTCTCATTTCTCTGTCAATCTCCACCGCTACATCTCATGTATGTGCGACGGAAGGAGATGAAGGTTAGGGCTTGCAAAATTATAAGAATGTCTAATTAGGCATGGCGGTATAAATGCATGTGATTTCTGCCCAGTTCTTGTGATTTGTGCATCCGCCATAGTGTTTTTGAAGCTAAAGACAAAAATAGCAACTATCTGGGTTTTCATAATCTCTTCTCTTCTATATCAGCAACTATCGTGCTTTAAGTTGATAAACCATATGAATGTAGTTGTGAATGAAACCAGATCTGTGATTTCACTGATTAACATTGACTGAAACCAGATTTGGTTTAGTATTCAACAGATTCGAATGTCTGATTAAAAGCAACACTGATGCTGTTTGTTGATTATTGGGACTTTGATTATACTTTTGAATACATAAACCATGGGAATGACAAAACAAGCTAGATAATGCCAAAAATAAATAAACTCTTGTAGTATTTGATTAAAAAGACATGATTCAGCTTATTCATGAAAATTATAGACTGTGATTTCTTTTGGCAATCTTGGAGTTTTCAGTACTATGAGGTGGAATAAGATTATATAATTTCACCATGTCTACTTGATCTTTACACTTCTTTTGGAAATTTTTTACGCATGATTAAATTTGTCGTAGGTTGCACCTTATTGTGCATCTAAATGGGCTGTTGAGGGTTTGAGTAGATCAGTGGCAAAGGAGGTGCCAGATGGAATGGCAATTGTTGCACTTAATCCAGGCGTCATACACACTGAAATGCTTACGTCCTGTTTTGGCACTTCAGCTTCTCTGTATCAGGAACCTGATGCATGGTATATAGTCTATGAGATAGATATTTCCTCTTGTCTCTACAGTTTTGTTCTCATGGCTTTCTGATAATTTTTGCATATTATATCTACGGTTTTACAAGTCATCAGCTGGGAGGGGTTTGAGGAAAACAGTGCAAATGAAGTGTCAAATTGAGTATGATTACCCTTTGATGATTCTGCAACCACAATCTGACCAATTGTAGAGTATGTTGCCATGCAATGTCTTTTTATTAGCCTTCTAGTTTTGAATTCCATTTCACTAAGAGACGCACATAGCTTTTGTTTATCTCTATGTGACAGCCCCATATGGGATATGTTGGGATCTTGTATCCTTCCTATTATTCTTTGTATGCATTTTATAGTTGAAATCCAAGAAACAATTCTGCTTCTCATTTCTTGAATGGTCGTCTACACAGGGCCTTGAAGGCAGCTACAATGATACTCAATCTAACAGGAGCAGACAATGGTGCATCTTTAACTGTGTAATGGAAGTTAATGGTTAGCTGTGCAGTATCCATTTGTTTTGCCAAAAAAGAAAAGGCGTGTAGGGTTTAGAGATAGATATATGTACATCTTCTGGTTGATAAACTCCATAATTGCTGACGTATAGTTGTAGCTGATGATAGTTTTGTATGTTTTACCCCTTAATTGTTGTAATTAATTAACTTTTAAGGAGAGTTCTGCCCTGGAGATATGATCAGGAACTAACCTAGAAATGGTGAAACGCTGGAGCATTATGTTAAATGAACAGCAACTGCACAATTTTGGCTATATGATTTCTTTGACTTGTTATTTTAAAGTTTTCTTTGGGTTAAGTACATGAGATTTTACAATTTTTGCTCAAGGATAACTACTTGTCTGCAATTTAGCAGTAACAACGGTCAGGTTTGGGCCCTCTAAGATCCGTCCTTTTGTTTTTTAATTAAAGGAGAACAGAGTAAACAAGTTACAAAACAAGTCTAGAGAAACAGATTCTCGATATATCTTTTAATAGAATACATTGGCACCCGATAAGTATAGTATCAAAATATGTGACACCAATGTCAGAATGTTCTGTCGAGGTGGCAAGTCAGTCAATACATTTGTTGTATTCTTGGTATACATGTCGATGAACAATAGATCAGTTTCGGGTGAGCTATATCTATCTCTAAGATCGGTCATTGATCGTGAATAATAGTATCCAATTTCGAGTTCAGTCAACTGTAATTCAACCTATTTAACTATTGGTTAGACTTTTGATTAGATTTCGTTGAACTTTAACTTTCTTATTATCTCTATATTATAGTCTCTTGATAATTACATATAATGAAAAATTAAATTGAGTTAATTAAAAAATATTAAATTAATCAATTTTTTTAGTTTAATTTGTTTTTAATAATTTTTGTTCTTAAATTATTTAGTTTTTATAAATTAATTAATTTTTATTATACATTATAAAAATTTTATAATTTCATTATATAAAGCAAGATTTTGAATACCATTTCGTTCCGTTCGGTATTGGCCTATACATACTATACCAGATCCAAACTGATACAAAATTAAGTTTAAATACTGGTTGGTTTTGGCCCGTTTTGGATTATACCGGTTGATATTACTGAAAATTTTAAAAAATAAGGAGACGTTTTTGCAAAATTTGTAAAATAATTTAAAATCTCTCTCCCTCCCTCCTGCCCCTCCTTCTCCCCTTTTTTTTTAAGTTTTTTTAATTAGTTATTTTATTTACTTCAACTTTTATAATTATTGTAAATTTTCAATTTTTATTTTT
>JANJEY010000007.1:54459514-54478054 GCA_024703695.1 Erythroxylum cataractarum
ATCTCTCTCCCTCAACTCTCCCTCATCTCTCACTCACTCATTCTTCATTGCATTTTGATTGTGTTGGATGATGGATTTGTGTATGTTGATGTTGGATGTTGGATGTTGGATGTTGGATTTTGGATTAGAAATTTTGAATTGTTGCTGCTCACTCACGGTTGCATGGATGTGAATTAGGTTGTTGGATTTTGGGAATGGAATTGAATTGTTGGAATTGAATGGGTTTTGTGAATTGTCATTTATAAAATTTGAACTGAAATTGGATTTGGAAGTGGAATGTATAAATTTTTTGGTTTGTGATTTACGATGATATTGATGAATGAGATTGAGATGTTCATGTATTTTGGTGATATTGGTGAGGCCGTGAGGTGAGGGTGGTGTGGTGGTGAGTGAGGCTTTAACAATGTTGATGTTGATTAATTAATTATTAAAATTGAAAGTTGATAATCAACATTTAAACCTAAATGTAAAATTATTAATCAAATATGAAATTAATAATCAAATGTGAAATTATAAAATTGATAAAATTGAAAAAGCTTAAATCATTAATTGACACATTCTTAATATTTGTGAAATGGTAATTTATTTTTAATATTTGGGTATCGAATTTAGGTAAATAATTAGTCGAGTGTAAAATTATGAAATTAAAAATTAATAATAATTTGATTGTAGTTAATAATAGTATTTGCCTATTTAGGTATTAGTTTTGGGTAAATAATTAGTTGAGTATAAAAGATATTAAACTTTAATGGAATGGTAATATATATGTGTAGGGTATTATAAATATTTATAATTGGTAATGTGTGAAAGTACAAACTACAAAGTAGTGATGTAATAAATGTTTTCGAAAAAACTTTTTATTATCAAATTGTGATTTGTGAATATGTTGTAGACTTGTAGATTCCAAACATTTATACTTACAATTATTAATGTCGATTGAGAATAGTTATTAATGTCGATTGAGAATTGTAAAAGCAACATATATATTTAAGAACAAAATATAAAATGATGTATATAATATTATGGTTTGTTAAAAATGAAAAGAAGATCCAAAGCTTTAAATAAATAAAAAATTCCACAGAAGTTATATCCTTCAACTTGTGATTATTGGAATTGGACATTGTTGAAATGGAAGGAAATGAAAATAGAATTATGATTGTTTTGTGATTATTAGGATTGGAAATTATTGGAAATTGTTAGGAATAGAAATAGAATTATGAATATTTTGTGATTGTTAGAACTGAAAATTGTTAGGAATAGAAATAGAATTATGATTATTTTGTGATTGTTGGGATTAGAAATTGTTAGGAATGGAGATGAAATTATGAATGTTTTGTGATTGTTGGAATTGTAAATTGTTAGGAATGAAAATGAAATTATGAATGTTTTGTGATTGTTGAAATTGGAGATTGTTGTAAATGAAAATAGAATTATGAATGGTTTGTAATTGTTGAAATTGGAAATTGTTAGAAATGAAAATAGAATTATGAATGTTTTGTGGTTGTTGGGATTGAAAATTGTTAGGAATGAAAATAGAATTATGAATGTTTTGTGATTGTTAGAATTGAAAATTGTTGTAAATGGAAATGAAATTATGAATGTTTTGTAAGTATTGGAATTGAAAATTGTTGGAAATCGTTAGGAATGGAAATAGAATTATGAATGTTTTGTGATTGTTGGAATTGGAAAATTGTTGTAAATGAAAATGGAATTATGAATGTTTTGTAATTGTTGGAATTGGAAATTGTTAGGAATGGAAATGAAATTATGAATGTTTTGTGATTGTTGAAATTGAAAATTGTTGTAAATGAAAATAGAATTATGAATGTTTTGTGATTGTTAGAATTGCAAATTGTTGTAAATGGAAATGAAATTATGAATGCTTTGTAATTGTTGGGAATGGAAATGGAATTATGAATGTTTTATGATTGTTGGGATTGAAAATTATTAGAAATCGAAATAGAATTATGAATGTTTTGTGATTGTTGAGATTGAAATTTGTTAGGAATGGAAATAAAATTATGAATATTTTGTGATTGTTAGGATTGAAAATTGTTGGAAATTGTTGGAAATTGTTAGGAATGAAAATAAAATTATGAATGTTCTGTGATTGTTGGGATTGAAAATTTGTTGAAAATTGTTAGGAATGGAAATGAAATTATGAATGTTTTGTAATTGTTGGAATTGGAAATTGTTATAAATGGAATGGAATGAAAATAGAATTATGATTGTTTTGTAATTGTTGAAATTGCAAATTGTTGGAGTATGTGTTATTATATATGTTGAATGTTTTGAATTGTTAGCTTTTGACTTATAATGAAATGTATGTAATGTAATCATACAAAATGAGTTATATTATATAAGATGGATATGCATTTTGTCATTGTGTACTGAAAGTATGTGTTATTTATTTTTACGTGTACAGATAAATGGAAAAAAGTTCAAATACTCCCGATCAACCCACTTCAGGAAGATATAGTAAAAGGTGGAGGAATCACCCGATTGAAAAAGCATTTAACTGGAGTTAAAAGAGATATGGAAGTGCATAAAAAAAATAAATCATGACGTGAAATGACAGATATAAACATTGCTTTATGAACATCAATTTGAGAGAGATAAAAGGGAAAGGTTCAATTTTAAAATTGGTAGTGGAAGTTCATTTTCTAGTTTTTGTGATCATTATAGAAATGTTGAAGGTGAAAGTGGTAGTGGTAGTGGTGGTGCTAGTGACACTGGTATTGTTTTATCTCAGGATCGTGAAGAATCTGATGTGAGGAAGAGAAAAAGGCATGTGGTTAGTTTCTTTACACCATGAACAACTCTTGAAGCCCAACCTTCAATTCGTAATGCAATGCAATCAAGATATGCGACTCACGATATCGATATAGCAATAGCTAGATGATGGTATGATACAGGTTTATCATTCAATGCTTCTCAGTCTTATTATTATCAACCTATGATGGATGCAATAGCCTTTTATGATCCATGATACAAAGGGTCATCGATTATTTGGCTGAAAGAAGAGTGAGTTGGTATATTTATGGATGTTCAATTATGTGTGATGGTTGGGCAAATAGGAATAAGAGCCTATTGTAAAATTTTTTAGTTTATTCTTCAAATAACTCTATGTTTTTAAAATCTATTGATGCAATTGGCCTTATTAGAAATACTAAAACTTTGTTTGGGATATTTGATGAAGTTGTGAATGAAGTAGAGTCAGAAAACATTGTTCAGTTTATTACTGACAATGATTCTACTTATAAAGCAGCAGGAAAAATGTTACAAAATATCTATAATTTATTTTTTGGACTCCTTGTGTTGCACATTACATTGACTTAATGCTGGAGAATATAGGAGATCCTAGGTATTTTTCCTGCTATTGATAAAACTATGCAGAAGCTAAAAAAATGTCAAAATTCATTTATAATCGTGCATGAATTTTGAATTTGATGATAAGGGAATTTACCAATGGTAAGAATTTGTGTCGCCTTGCTGTGACAAGATTTGTAATAAATTTTTTATCACTTCAGTCTTTTGTTTCGATGAAAAAAGAGTTAAGACAAATGTTTACAAGTGATAAGTGTGTTGCATCTCAGCATGCTAGGTCTAATGCTAGAGTGGAGGTTTGTAATATTATACTACAAGATAGAGAATTTTGGTCGCAATATCAATTTGTTATCTGAGTTTGTGAGCCTTTAGTGAGAATGCTTCGCTTGACTAATAGTGAAGAAAAGTCAACAATAAGTTATGTTTTTGATGCCATGGAGAGAGTGATGGAAGCAATCAAGGCTAATCTAAAAAATAAGCCTTCTTTAAACACACCATATCTCTCAATTATTAATAAATCCTAGTGTGTATTTTATATTAGATATTGCAAAACAAGTTAAAGTTAATAGAGGAATGCTTTTAACAATTACAACAATTGTTAGACTTGACGCGATTTAAGATCTTTTAAGCTCACAAATGGAGCTTTACAAGGTGTCTTATGAAAAATTTGGAATGTCGATTGTTATTCGATAAAGAAGAAAACTTTCTCCAGGTATTAGTTATTCTCTATTTCTTATTTATTGAAAATTAAATATCACTTTATTTTGTTTATAACACTACTTTTGTTATCTTATAATTTGTAGTTCCTTGGTGGGATCAATTCAGAAATAGTATTCCAGAACTGAAAAAGTTTGCAATTCATATTTTAAGTCAATGTGTGAGTGCAACAGGTTGTTAACAAAACTAGAACACATTTAAATTTATTAACTCAAAGAAAAGGAATAGATTGGAGCATAAGAAGTTGAATGACTTAATTTTTGTTCGTTACAATTTAAAGCTTTGGGAAATGTATGTTATTTTCATTATTATGAGTATTAATTTCGATATAATTTCTTATAATTTTTTTAATAATTAAATTTAATTGTTTACTAGGAGTCTTAATAGCACAAGTAATTCAACTGATCCAACTGACATTGATAATATTGATTTTTTGGCATATTGGATTTCTGAATAACTCAATTTAATTGATGTGAATGATTTGAATTTGAAAGATAATCTTAAATGGAAAAGCATTGACATGTCATTTGATGCATTAAATTTGAATGATAATGATAATGAAATTCTTCTCAATAATGAAAATTTTGTACCAAATAATCAATGAGGTCAATGCAGTTCTAATGAATATCCTCCCATTGATGATTGAATTTTAGGTTTTCGTTTTTCCTCTCCTTTTAATTTTACTTGTATTTGATATTTATGTTAAATTCTATATATGTAATGTAACTGTAATATTTTTATTTCAGGTTTAACTTCAATTTGACTTCGTTATCAATCTTTTTGTAAATTGTTTAAGGATATTTATTGTTCTTTTTATTGGATGTTTTGAATCTTTTGATGTAATATTATTTATTAAAATGATAAAATTATATTATTATAATATTTTAAATACTTTATATTATTTTTAATTTTAAATTTATATGATGATGATTGACTTTGTTTATATTAATTGTGGTTATTATTTATATGTGAAATATTTAAAAATTATTGTATTTTATATTAATTGTCATTATTATTTATTATTATAATTTTTGAAAATATTGTTGATGTAAACAATAAACTAATAAAATACACAGTATACCTGTACAATATACAAATGGACTATTTTATCAATTTTAAAAATTTTAGATAATATTTCATATATTTAAAAAATTATCCGAAACAACATCCGATACTAACCGATATCGGTACAATATCGTACCAGAACTCAATCCGATACTGAACCCAATATGGTACTTATTTCAATTAATTTCCACAAAGCAAGGAACAGCATTATTATGAATATAAAAGCCAACGCAATTTGTTCCTTTACATGAATAATTATTTAAATTAAAAACCATATTTCTAATATAAATTCATATCTTAAACTAATTAATATGCAAAGAAAATTATCTTTAAACTGCAATTTGCACATGTAGCTGAATGTCTAGTGTTCCACGTTGAACATCCAATTGTCCTCAAACAAATTTATTAAGACATTTTATAAAGGCAAAGCCTTTTTATCCCTTCTTTTCTGATTTGAATTGCTGGATTAGAATTGCAGAAAAGAAAAGGTTGAAAATTTTTCCTTAAAGCTCGTAGCTTGCAGGGGAAGTTTACAAGTGAACCTGAATCCTGGCTAAGGGTTGGAAAATGAGCCAAGACATCGACCACCTTTCCATTTTTCTTTTCCGTGACTTTACACAACCTTCAGACTGGAAGGTAAAGTATTTCTATACAATCAATACATTGGTGGACAACAATGAATTGAATCGAAGCTAGGACGTCGTGTCTAAAAGTTACATATTTACTCCTCTTTGATTGCTTCCAGTGAAGCTAATTCTGCCGTAAGGCGCTCATACTCTAGTTGTACTCCTCCCAGTTCACTTCTAAGCTCTGTTACCTGCATCAAAAGGAGGTGATCAAGCACTTCAGAATTTTCTTTTCATCTTGGTCAGAGTATTCAACCTCAAAGTTAAACGATTGTCCTCGTTAACTGTGATGACAATTCTAGTCTTGTTAAGTCAATATATCTCAAACAGAGAAACTGACACTAGTGCTCTGAGTTAAAGGAATCTTTTCTCATATTTGAATTCATAATTATTAGCTTCTCAAGAATAGTGGAATACGCCTTGAAACACAGCCCAACTCATAAGTGAATGAGCTGACAAACAGTTTTGATGAGAAACATAAAATACCTTTAGACCAAGTTCTTCCAGTGTCTTCTCCTTTTCCAAGCATCTGTAAAATGTAGACTTGTAAGTGAAGGTTTATATACTGATGAAAGTAGAAAAAACTCTTATTTTCTCCAAAGAGATTATAAAGAACACAAGATTTTATGTAGTTTCACAAATGTGCCTACATCATGGATAATCACTCTATTTTCATTAGTCATAGCGAACAGTAAGATAACCCTATATAAACCTAGGATAATTCCTTTTACAAAATGGGCAAACAAAACTAAACTTATGAGTACAACACTCCTACTCTGACCCCAATTTGGAAAGCTTTAGACCGTCACTAGAGAATTACGCAATGTTGAACCTTCATCAGGGACACCCTCCCTCCCTAATCGGGGGATTCTTAAAAAGTATTAGCTACAACTCAACAAATGGTGCTTGATGTCATAGAAATTCAGATCCACTACCAGTCTACTAAAAAAGTCTCTCTCAACACAAGCAAAGCACTATTATAAGCAATCCTTGATCAAAGGATTGATTAAAGCTGTGTGGTAAATGAGCATGGTCACGACAATGTAAATCAATATATCTAATGCACTTACCTTGCTTGGAGTTTCTTGTTTTCCTGCATCAAGCTTGCAGCCTTCTGACACTCCGACTGACTTGCATCAATACTCGCAGGCTACCAATCAAGGACATAAGTGCATGTTTAACAGTACAATTATTGAAAACTACATATAATAAATGTTTTTAAGGTAATTAAATGAGCAATTGACACGGCAAGGAATTAATGGCTCAAGCTTAGTGTAAAAAATTGAATGCATGGACATGCCTCGTAGGTGATAGATTGGAAAATAACAAAAGTACTTATCCATAATAAATCTTCATATTCAAGAATCAACTATTCACAAAAGTAACCAAGAGTACTCTCCCGACTATTGTCCCAAGACCTTATTTCAGAAACTGCATTAGCTCTCATGTATTTCTTTTTTTGCTGGGATATATATCCAATTAAAAGCAGAGAACATGAGTTTGAAAGGTAAACATATGCATGTGCATCCTAAAGAAGCGAAAACAGAATTTGCAGAAGATGCAAGAAGTACTAATTAAAAACAGTTTTTATTATAGCATATAGACTAAATATCTAATGCTGCTTTTGCTGACCTTTGTTCCCAAACTGTGGCCTGAAACAGTTGCAAGGGTCCCAACCTGCGCGTGTCTTTTCACATTTTCAAGCTCCATTACATCTGGAACTGCCTTCCTCTTCATGTGTATTCCTGTCAAAGTACAACGTTTTAGTGCTAATAAATTGGACCTTAGTAACGGTACCAATCAGAGTAACACCATATCAAAAGCTAACCACAATTTGAAAGTCTATACCCGTTGCAGATGTCACACGGCTACCAACAGCAGAGCTTTTATTCAAAATGACGGGTTTAATTTTATCAATCGGTTCTGATGCTAGAGGTTTCTTTTTTACTTGATACCCAATCAATCCACAATGAAAATCCCTGCCAAAGCCAATAAGTGGTAAAAAAGCCATCGCATCCATCTGCTATGGACATTTTTCTTTAAAAACATTATATAAGACATAGCAAGTTAAATTCTTTTACCAGTACTCCCAAGTCATCTCCTTCAATCGACTTTCAAGCTTCTGAAAAAGGGGTGTTCTTTCAAAATCCTGTTTACTATGAGTGGGCTCAATAAAGTTTGCTTCTAGAACACCTAAGAAAAATAGAAATAAAAAAAATCGTTTATCCACCATTCTGAATAAAATTAAACCACCCAGAATCAAATGACCATTCCCACAAAGAACTTTTTAAAGGAGAAAGTTGCCATGGAAAGTGTCAGACCAACAACCCCTCTGCCCCTGCTGTCTGCATAATTTACCACCCGCCAATATGGCTGTAAAGCAAAAGATGGCAGATTTAAGTTTCTTGCACTCAATTGGAAATGGAAGACAGTAGGTATAACACTGATAGCATCAGGATAATACAGAGAAATAGCAACTAAATGGTATTCCTGAAATTCCAGAGAGGTGCAGAAAAGTGAAGAAAGATAGATTGCCATTGTAAATTCAAAGCCATGACATTTCTATGAGTTTACAGGTAAAGAAGATCTTAACTATCAAACACTCACCAGTATTAGGCGGTTCTTGTGGTAAACATTAAAACCATGGACACTTATATGGGGAGCTTCTTTTAAGAACCCAATCGTGGTAACAACTTGAGCCTGCTTTTCAGATTAGAAAGTGACAGAATATTAATAATCAAAAATTGTAAATTCAACCAATTTCGAGGGGATAATTTAATTAGATCAAATTTATCAACTTGAGAATTATGGAATAACTTGGGAGGGCCCTCAGAGAGGTGTGCCCGCTTGGCCCATCTACGGGGTTTCCTCGAATCCCAAAAAAAAAAAAAACTTGGGAGGTCATACAACTTAAAAATTGAAAGGGATCAGTAGCATAGTTAAATATCCAGTTAACCTCACATTTGGTAATTCATGTTGAATGTTTTTGAAATGGAATAGATACATTGAATGAACAAAGAAAACCTTGATAATGAATTAATCATACCTCCAAACTGCCAACAGTATGTGGTTTATATAAAATGTATTCTACAAATTTCAGATCATTAGCAAGATTGTGATGCACCACAACTTGCCCGCAAAGTACTATTTTGAAAGTGTCCGGTATCCGCAGGTACAAGATAGATAAATATGCCTGCAGAGCATGGGAGGCAGGGATTTAAGATCTTATCTTGTGCAAGCACAAGCTGTGTAAGAGCAAAAATATCTTCCCAGTATACTTACTCTCAGTGAATAATGCAATCGATTTGCGATATGCTCTTCATTCATTTTTCTCCAAGCTGGAAGTGCCTCCACTTTTTTAATATCACCAGAAATACGAATATCCTACAATTTCATGAATTAAATTATCTGAGAGGGCATTCAAGACTAAATATCAGATGAAGAAAAAGAAATGGAAAGAAGATTTAACCGCTGGATCAGTATCAAAGTCGAGTTCCATATTTCCATCATCACTCAACCACAAGTTGTAAATAATCACTTTTGTGCCTTGTGAACCAATATCATCAAACTGCAAAACTCTACAGATCAGACTAAGGTGGCTAGAAAGAAAAAAATAAGAGACAGTCAAAACAGTAAAAATTAATGAAACAATAATCTTTATTGTTTCTCATTTTTTATTTTACAGATAAACATGTTGAGAATGATTTAATGCATATATCGTCAGATGCCCTTATGACAAACTCATTATAGTTTCCCTTAAAGTTATAGGCTGATTATGTCTAACCAACTTAGCTCCAAACATTTAAGCCATGTAATCTTACTAATGAAGAGTGGATAGTGTTATTTGGTCTAGATGCTTATCAGTTGCTTAAATATCATAATCATATAATCATAAGGAATAGTTAACTGCAATGTCTTAACGCTGCAGGAGCCAATTTAAACATCTGAATAGATAACATCCTCAAATTATTGGCATACAATACTAGTACATTCTTAAAGGGTGTAATTGTAAAGAACCACCAGTACTAGTACATTCTTAAAGGGTGTAAAGAACCACCAACAGAATTAAGACAGTGCGTTATTTTCCCAGCTATTCTGATATACTATATTATTAGATGGTTAAAGTCACTGTGCACGAAGGAAGGCAACTAACTTCAAGCATTCAGCATGGAAAAGAAAGGAGAAAGATAAAACATCTGTGGTACATGTCTCATATGAGAGCATATGCATATGTATATATATATATATATATCAGTTCTCATAGGTAGATATTTAAACAGCACAAGACACATAGGAGCCCAATTTCTGAAACAAAAATTTTAACAGGATCATCATCAAGATTACGTCGAGAGGACTACTACTTTGCGGAACTGCCAATCTTGAATCAACAAGCTATCAGAAATTAAGAGACAAAATATGAAAAACCCCTTTCATGTAAAGGCAATTGAAGAAGAAACTTGAAGTCAAAACACTTAAGGTTCTGAATCGGTGTAAAGAACCTCCAGCAGATCATGTATAAACAAGTATTTGTGTCTTTTAAAACATTAAGGGACATCATTTGCAATTAGCATCCTAGTATCTTACAATCCAGGGTTTCTTTGGTAATCAACACTAAGATGTCTAAAGGAGTATAAAAATGTGGATAGAGAGATCGTAGGAAGAGGGAAAACTAAGGCAACAAAAACAAAGAAAAACTCACTTGCTTCAGAAGCTCTACTTCTGTTGAAAATGGAGACCATTGCAACAACATGGAAAGATTGGACATAACTTGTTCTTTACCACGCCAATTTGAAAACCCAAAATTTCCAGTTAGTTTATTGAACTCATAATCAACCTGCCAAAAAAGTAAGGTACAAGCGCTGAATCAAAGAGAGGGATAAATGTGCAAGCACTAGAACCCTCAGAGTGACACATTAAAAGGAACATCCCATTTAATTCAAACTTAAGTCCCTAATAATTGCCACTTTAACTCCATAACTCTACATTCTATCTTCTAATGATTTTCCTATTCCATATTCTCATTTCTTACATGAAAGCCTAGCAAATTGTTTGGGTTGCACTAATAATTCAGTTTCTTGCAACAGAACGGGCAGAAAATTTGAAGCAAAGTTTAGTATTAAGGAAGAATAAAAGGTTTACACATAAGATAAAAAGGAACATTGAGAAATTGTTCATGATAAGTTATTGTTTCAAATCTTTTCACATAGACAGAATAAATAAGGTGCACAGCAAAAAAAGTTGCAATTACAAAACTCACCATTGGCACCACAATTCTGTTATGTCCCATTTGTCTCAAAAATGTATAGGAGAGGAGGCCAACACTTTGAGTCAACACACTGCTCATTAAGACAACTAGTAAGAAATACAATCTTCAATGGGTGACAAGACATGCAGTAACTAAGTTAAAGAAAATCTTCGAGATTTGCACTTCTTCATGCATACAATCATGTTAATAATAATGATTGCTTTCAAGATGAGATGCCTAACAAGGGAAGAGAATGTGAATTGGAAGCAAAAAAAGACCGAGGCTTGACACCTTAATTTATTCTATTGTGATTATTTACAACCTTTCTCGTTATCTAACCAATGTTTTGCATGTACCTTCCTTTTTTACCAATGCCATCTCTTTATCCCAATTTACTAAAGAACTTAAACGTGCAATTACATTCTTCAATACCTATTGTATGTTTTAGGAACAAACCTCAGAAAAGATAATTGAAACTGTTAAGATTCAAAGTGGAGATCTCTCTTTAACAACACAGCCATCTAGCACAGGCCATCAACTATATTAGATTTTCCAGTGTCTCTCATTAAACATCGGTAACTTAAGAAAGTAGCAGTTCTAAACATCCAAGATTTTAACCCTAGAGTTACTTGAGTAATACTAAAGCATAAGCATAGATGGTAAAAGTGATTCACAAACAAATCAAGATACAGCGACCCAAATTCAAACAGACCTGTTAGCCGTGCAGCGAGTGAAGACGATAACATCAGCTCCCAATCGCATGGTGCTTGTCTTGAAGCCATTACCATCTGAAAGGCCAAACCTTAAGAAATAAATATGAATATGTGAATTATTTGACTTGGGTAGATTAAAAGATCCATACATTGTCCAATTGCCATTTTGGAATTTTTATCTGAAAATCCAAAACTCATGCAGCGCCGGATTGCTTCAGGGTCCATTCCACCACCATCATCTAGCAGATAACATAAGCCAAGGACAATAAGTTCTTCATTTTTTTTCTTGTGGAATCGCAGAATTTCTATAGTGTTTGTATTTCACTTGTTATTTACATCAGTACATAGACACAAGTATATATAGAAATAGATAGGGCTATTCTAGGAAACTAATATCTTTACATAATCTCCTAATATCTGTACATAATATCATATCTGATTTCTAATATCAGATCTGATCTCCTAACTATTTAGGAGTCAATCATATCGAGAACATATCAAACTGGATTTTTCCCAACACTACCCCTCAAGTTGGCTTGTATATATCATCCATAGCAGCTTGATAACTAGAACATTGAACTGCCTCTTGTGTAATCCCTTTGTAAGAATGTTAGCTACTTGCTGTGATGTTGGAATACTGGGAACACAAATGAATCCCTCTTCAATTTTTTCCTTGATGAAGTGCTTGTCAACCTCAACATGTCATGAAGAACAGGGTTGTGAGTAATTGAAATTGCAGCTTTATTGTCACAATATACTTTCATAATAACTGAAATAGGAATCTGTAGTTCCTCCAATATTCTTTTAATCCATAGGACTTCACAGATTCCATGTGTCATTGCACGAAACTCAGCTTTAGCACTGCCTCTTGCAACCACACTTTGTTTCTTACTCCTCCAAGTTACTAAATTGCCACCAACAAACATGCAATAACCTGAAATTGATCTTCTATCTGTAGCACTCCCTGCCCAATCAGCATCAATATAGACTTCTACTTGAAGTTTGTTCTGCTTCCGAAACATTAAACCTTGTCCAGGAGTTCCTTTTAGATATCTTAGAATCCTGTATATAGCATCCAAATGTTCTTGGCCTAGTGAGTGCATAAATTGACTCACAAAACTCATGGCAAAGGCTATATCAGGTCTGGTGTGTGACAGGTATATTAATCTCCCAACTAGTTGCTCATATCTCTCCTTATTAATAACATTTTCAGCTTGAACTGGTATGAAATTTACACCAGCCTCGACAGGAGTATCAGCTGCCTTGCATCCTAGTAATCCGGTCTCATTCAATAGGTCCAGAATATATTTCCTTTGGTTAACAAATATTCAATCCTTGGATCTAGCAAATTCCATTCCGAGGAAGTATTTTAGAGGTCCAAGATCTCTGATCTCAAATTCTTTGCCTAATCTCTTCTTCAACTCTACTACTTCGGATACGTCATCTCCTGTTATGATAATGTCATTTACATAAACAATAAGGATCGATTTCATACCTGCTTTCGATTGCTTGTAGAACAATGTATAATCAGCTTGGCTTTGACAATAGCCATAGCTCTTCACAACCCTTCCAAACCTATCAAACCATGCTCTAGGGGACTGTTTTAGTCCATATAGTGACTTTCTTAGCTTGCACACCTTATTTCGCCCATAGGTATCCTCAAAAACTGGAGGTAAGCTCATAAAGACTTCTTCTTCAAGGTCTCCATTAAGAAAAACATTTTTTACATCTAGTTGATGTAAAGTCCACTCACAGTTTACAACCAAGGATAGTAATACTCGAATTGTATTTACCTGTGCAACAGGAGCAAATGTCTCTTGATAGTCAATGCCATAGGTTTGAGTAAATCCCTTAGCAACTAATCTTGCCTTCAACCTTTCCACACTCCCATCGGCCTTAGACTTAATAGTGAAAAGCCATTTGAACCCTACCAAACTTTTATCTCTAGGAGAGTTCACACGTTCCCAAGTTTTATTCTTCTTAAGAGCATTTACTTCTTCCATAACAACTGAACTCCAATTTGGATCTTGAAGTGTTTCCTGAATGTTTCTTGGCACAAACAGATTAGTGATTTTAAAAATAAACGATTTATATGTGTGATAATTTCCCATAAGATAGATACCTTGATATGGTATGATTGGTGCAAGCTCGTTTCCCTTTTCTAAATGCTATGGGTAGGTAATTTTCAGCAGGGAGATCCGTAGGAATATTAGTTGCACTCTGTGGGTCAATAGGTATGTGCTGATCATCACTAGACACAATAAGGGGTAGAGTAGCATAAGGGTTACTTGAAATGTTCCCAGGTTCCTTCTTCGAGGGATTTGAGAGGCTGTGCATTGTAGGTTGTTCTCTACTTCTCAATTGAGTCTTCCTATTGGTATAAACACGAAGCTCAATATTCCGTTCCTTAGAAATGGATCATAGTATTTCTCCCCCTGTGAATGAATCTGGATTTTCTGGCATGGATAGATTTAAAAAAGTGTCTTTGGCTTCATTGTCAGAAATTATATTGTGATCAATAATGACCGTGGGTAGGGGATTAGGAGTAACCCAAAAATTTTCTGCTTCATTAGAGTTCTCCCCTTGAAGGTAAATTTTTTTATGTTCTAGGAATGTGACATCCATGGAGACAACCATTTTTTGAGTTAAAGGATTGTAACACTTATAACCTCCTTGACTAGGAGCATACCCAATGAAGACATATTTTTCAACTCTTGGATCTAGTTTAGAGTTTCCCTTATTTGAGTTGTGAACATATGCAGTACACCCAAATACCCGAAGAGGAAGAGTAGAGTAAAGTCTATTTTCAGGAAAGGATTGTTTAAACATATCTAAGGGTGTTGCATAATGTAAAACACGGCTAGGCATTCAATTAATTAAGTATGAAGCAGTCAAAACAGCCTCACCCCAAAGATATCTTGGCACATTCATTGTAAACATAATACGCCGAGCAACTTTTAGTAAATGTTTATTTTTCCTCTCGACAATACCATTTTGTTGAGGAGAGTTAACACACATAAATTGGTGAACAATGCCTTTAGGCTTAAGAAATTTTCCAAGGACTTCATTAAAATACTCGATACCATTGTTAGAGTGAAGTACACCAATGCATGTGTGAAATTGAGTTTCAACCATAGTATAGAAGTTTTGAAAGATTTGAGCAACTTCAGATTTTTCATGTATCAAATAGACCCAACATAACAGAGTATGATAATCAATAAACGTTACAAACTATTTTTTCCCGGTAAGAGTTTTAACATGGGATGGACCCCAAACATAACTATGAATTAAGTAAAATGGTTTGGATTCAGTTTTGGGTTTCAGAAGTTTCAAAATGTAGTTAATCTGCTCTTGTGAAAACTGTCCAGCATCCACCTCATGTGCTGATGGGATTTTTCGTGATTCATAGTGAGTTGAATCACTAGAGGAAGTTTTATTAAATCTCCATTCATGCGATCCCTTCCAATTGGCTGGCTTTCCGTGAAGTTTCCAGCATGTTTCACGGGTTTGCAGTGCTTTATTGCAATAGTCACACCAAACTCATGACTTTTCCTCATTCTTCCTAGTACGACTAGTAGTGTTCCCAACAACTAGCGTTGTGTTTTCAGTAGTAGACGTAGGACTTCGTTTACCAAGCATCACAAACTGTCTGCTCTCTTCACGTCAAACTTCTGCAAAGACTTCTCCAATGGTAGGGAGTGGTTGTCTTCCAATAATCCTGCCTCTAACCTCATCAACTCAACATTAAGTCCAATTAAGAACTTAAAAATTCGGTTATCCTCTACTATTTTCCGAAAATAGTTACAATCATCAGGGGATGTCCATTCATAGTCATTAAATAAGTCTACGTCTTGCCACAAACGTTCCAGAAAATTAAAGTACTTAGTAACACTATCCTCACCTTGGTGAATCTCACCCAATTTGAGAGTTAGTTCATATACTTGGGACTGATTTCCCAAATCAGAGCACATTTGATTCACGTTGTCCGATAACTCCGTAGCTGTGTGATAACACATAGTTGGAGCTAATATCTTCCTCCATAGAATTTAACAACCATGTCATCACCATAGAATTTTCCGCATCCTATATTCCGTGTGTAGGATCCTCTGTCGTGGTTTCCCTTCTGTCACCAGTCAAATATCCAATCTTTCCTCTCCCCCGGATGTACATTCTCACTGATTGGGACCAGCAAAGAAAGTTCTCTCCATTCAGTCATATAGTAGTGATCTGAATGGAATGAGAATTTGAGGAAGTATTGTGTGGAGGATGTGTCTGGACTGGGTTAGAGGATTCACCAATGTCAGACATGGTTGACTTAGTTCTACAGGATTAGAATGATAGGTGAGGCGGCTAGGGTTTTTTTTGGACAAAGCAGGGAGTAGTAATGAGGGACAGTAGGTAGTGCCTAGGGCTTTAATTTCCAGGTATATCTCTGATACCATTGTATTTCACTTGTTATTTACATCAATACATAGATACAAGTATATATAGAAATAGATAGGGCTATTCTAGGAATCTAATATCTTTACATAATCTCCTAATATCTGTACATAATATCATATCTGATTTCTAATATCATATCTGATCTCCTAACTATTTAGGAGTCAATCATATCAAGAACATATCCAACTGGATATTTCCCAACAAGAATCATCCGAGGATGAAGAATCATAATAACAATTTTTCTTTATGATTAAAAGGTCTATTTTTACCTTGAATTAATAACACTGGGCTCGCATCTCTAGGGTTAGAGATTTTGTCTATAGTGACATATGTAGCCCCATTTTGGATCTGTCCAGCAAAATATAAAAGGAAATTAAGGAAGCAAATTTTGAAATTTTATGCATTTGGGCATTCAAACATAAGTCATAATAAGATAGTTGAATTAAAGGCCAAATGATAAATGTCATATTAGCAGATATGCAAGTATAGCCAAAAGAAAGGACTACTTATCACACAAAAATTAATTTATGAGACCTTGTCTACTTTGTTAGAGATTATGATTTGATTAAGAGGATTGTTAGAGATTGTGATTGTGATTGTGATTGGATTGGATTATAATTGTAACTTACCCTATATCTAATCTAGTATATAAAGGGAGTGGGAGCTGCTGATTTTTCATGCTCTCACAATCCCTCATCTTATATGATGGTACCTAAGCAGGTATTCTAATCTTGCCTCTGACTTTTCCCTCCTCTAACTTTTCCTCCATTCTTTTATAGTCGACAACCCATACCTAGACCTTTCTCAAAAAATAAGACTAACCTTAACAATTCAACCCCAAAAACACATCAAGCAGCCACTGATGACCAATTCAAAGGAAGAGGTGACACTGGTGAGTGCCCCATGTTCCCTCAAGCACTGCCGGCAGTCACTGTTCAACTGGTTACAGCCCACGCGCCACCTTCCGATGACATCCTATTGACCCAATTGTCATGGACTGAGTCGCACCAACTCCAGGCACCTGTTGGTGACGTGTTGTTCTACTTTTAAGTGTTGGAAAACAGGTTTGCGTGTTAAACCACAATCGGCGATGTGTTTTTCTGCCTTTAATTGCTAGAAATTGGGTTTGTGTGCTCAATTATAGTCGCTGGAAACTGGGTTTTTGTTATAGTCATAAGTCATGATGGTTTCAATCCCTCTTTCATTGTTGCACGATTGTTGATATTTAAAGTTCAGTTTTTTGCACTATTGTTCTTTACCTGATTCTCGTTAGCATCTTTCTGTATCATCATGAGTGACTTCAAAACTGAAAGTGTTGAAGGACAACCACCCATTATGGTTCAACAAATCACAAATCAAAAATTGAATGGAACGAATTATGTTGCTTGCGAGAAGGCAATCATTATATATCTCAAAAGCCTAGGTAGGTATGAGCATCTCAAGGATCCAATTCCTAATATTAAGTCACATAGGTATAAAAAGTGGGAACAACATAACCAAATAATGACAAGCTTTGGGAATGCCATGGAGCCAAATATTGTTGACATGTGTCAACAAGTAAACTCCACAAAGGAGCTATGGGAGTATATGAGACTATTTTTCCTAGTAGCATTACTCGTATATCTGATTTATCTGTAGAACTGTTCAAGTATGAGAGCATGGAGGGAAGAACCACACTAAGTATTTTTTAGAAATAAAGAATCTATTTCTAGAACATTTAGCAACCTAATCGATAACAATAAATAAGGATCAACTTTTGAAGGAAAGAGAAGAGTTATCATTATGGGATACTTGGCCGAATTGAGATCAAAATATAAAACAATTCAGGACCAGATACTTGATGGCACTGAACTCCCATCACTTGCTAAGATATAGTCACAAGAATCTCGATCCTTGAAGAGGCCAACACAAGCAAGTGGTGACAAGTCTGCTCTAGTTGTTCACAATGGTGGAAGGGGGCACCAAAGTAACCGTGGTGGTCGTGGAGGAAAAAGAAAAGGAGGCCAAAGAAAATGTGATCACTGTGGCCAGGATGGGCATCTTTAGGACTCTTGTTGGGACTTACACGCATAGTTGCATCCGAAGCCCACTCAATCTAATAATATTATGGAGGCTTCTAGTGGTTCTGCCTTAATAAGTGGAAACAAGGTGGTTTCTGAAGATGAATACGTAGCTTTTCTCCAATATCAGGCCATCAAGCAAGCAATTACACCAATTGCGTCGTTTGCTCACCTAGGTAATCACACAACTTGTATATAATCCTCTAGTAAACCTTGGGTTATAGATTCGGGAGCCACTGACCATATTGTAGGTAACCCAAAATTTTTTAATCAAATTACCCCTGTACCAAACTCACGCCAACTTATAGTTGCTAATGGTCCATTATTAGTATAAGTAGGGTTGG